>JAQMYK010000021.1:15526396-15551192 GCA_030014345.1 Clarias buthupogon | reverse complement strand
TGGCTACTAGCCTGTTTAGCAATTAGTCTGTTTAGCTACTAGCTAGCTTAGCAGCTAATGTGCATAACAGCTAGTAGACCTAGCCAAGCCTGTCTTGTTTGTGTTTAGCCCCTTGCATGTATGGTCCCCTGTGTTTAGTCCTCTAGTCTGTTTAGTGTGTTGTCTCGTCTGGTTTGTATCCCTTGTTGGTATTGTATTAGTTTGTGTAATCCCGAGTCTGCGTATGTTTAAGTGTTTTATGAGTTCTGTTTATAGTATGCTCCAAGCTAAAGCCAACTTCCTTTGTTCATTTGTTTGGTTTTGTTTATTAAAAGACTTTGTTTGCCACCTTATCCCCTCCGCGTCTATGCCTCACCTGCATGCCCACAGTCCAACACCTAACAGTACATGACATTTAGTCTCGTGTTTTTTGGTTACTTTGCTGACTGACATCCATGATGAGGAAAGGCAGACACAAGTGCAAGTCTCGTTATCTAATTCAGTGAAACACAAACCATCATAAACAAAACTGTGAATGCATAAGTAAACCGGATGGGGAGTGACCCTCTTGAAGCTTTCATCAGTGCAATAAGATGCAGCAACATCCAGAGCAGGGAGGTGGGGTAACATCGTCAACAGCACCAGATGATACAGCAACAGCAGTGGTGGGTAGCAAGGAGATGGGATGATTTGCTAGTATGATACCTAGAGCCTAAAATGGCGTCCTTATAGGGGCGTGGGGGCACTCACCAGATTCAGGGGCTAAAAGCGGGCTGTATGTAGATGGGCTCCTATTCACCCTCTAGTTTGACTGGCTAGGCCGCAAGATTGTGGTTTGAGCTGTGCTAGTTAGATCACCCCCAACAGCCTTATGGTTAAACAGCACTAGTGAAGCTGCCTCAACAACCAGTTCTGTATGGATGTCTGTCTGATTCCATCAGTAGAAAGTTTCCTTAATTATTTCTTTTTCTGAAATGAGGTAGTTTTAACACTTAGGTTTTGATTAATTCAAGTCAGAATTTACTGTTATTGGCTTGGAACTGTTGCCTTTGTGTTTTGCTCCTATAGGATAAACTTAAAGTAAGTCTTATTGTATGTTTGATTGTGTTCAATAACAGCTTTCTATCAAATGATAGATTTATGATGCATTGCTACGTCTGGAAGCTTCTGATTATCTTACAAATATTACATTGAATTTAATCCAAGCAACCATAAAAATATCACATTCTAAATAACATTAATCCAAGACTGAAGGCACAGTCTCTGTTAGCTGCAACCACAAATCCCAGATCTCACCAGTCTTTACAGAAGAAAAGTTAATGCAAAGTGTCCAGGATAGGAGTAAGTTTGGTCAGCAGAAAGCCAAGGGGTGGAAGATCAGTTAAACCCGAGAGCTAAAAGTGCAGAGAATGAATTCATTATGAAGACATCTCTTTGTGAGTAATTATGTGTGTGTATGTGTGTGTATGTTTACAGGAAGCTGCCTGTTTGGTACCAAGGGCATTGTGGCCTCTGCTTCTTCAGTGCTAATGTCATTACTGCATGCAGTTTAATTACAGATTCTCTCACACGTTTTGTCTGTGTGCTGAATAACAACTCGTATGAGTGTGAGCAAACAATAATCTCCAAAAAGCACAACTAAAGTGTGGGCCATTATGTATTTGGTGTACTGGGTGTCTTGAGTGTTTAAAACTGCAGATAGACCTTAATGGAATTGAATGGCAGGATAAATAAAATTCATGTACATACAATAAAATATAAATGATGTTATGCTTTACCATCAGTTTAGTTTGCTATGGTGAAATATTAATGCAAGTATTTAAAAAACAAATTTAAATACAGTGTTGACAGCAAGATCTCATTTGCAGACAGAAAGAGACTTGATGAACTTATGAAGTTCTGTTCTTCATAACTGTTCTGGGAAGTTTCCTTGACCCAGTGCAGGTGATGGGAGACAGCCAAGCTATCATCCCTGCTGGAGAATGACTCCTACCCTGTGCATGAGACCCTAAGAGCACTGGGCTTCATCCAAGGTGTGTGTCGGAGTGTTATTGTAGGTCCTTCCCTCATTCCGCTGTAAGGCTGTATACAATCAACACTGATCTTAGTTTTTATTTATTGTATAGAGTCTATTTGGTTTCTATAGCGTGAAAAAAATAACTTCTTCTTCTCTGCTGTAACTATATGAATTTCAAAGGTTTGTCTTATCTTATTCAAATATGTAGTTATGTGGAAAGAACAGTTGTGTAAAAATCTCTTCATGACTGTGTGTGATGGTTTATTGGACTATAATGTTGTACCAGTGAATTAGTCGCACCTGCTCTCTCTCTCTCTTTTTCTCTCCATCTATTTTTATTGCTAATCCCCAGGTTATAATGCAGTATCTTGTCTTCTTCTCCCTACATCCCTTGTCCTCTCCTCTGTTTTTCTCTGACTCATCCTTTCATCCCCTCCCATTGTATCATAGGTTCTCTCTCTCTCTCTCTCTCTCTCTCTCTCATTGGCTCTCTCTTTCCATTTTTTTCCCTGAGCCTGTGTCTTTGCTTAAGGTTTTCCTGCTTGCCTTTGGTGAGGGTACAAACGCACAGACGGCAGGTAAAGACACTTTCTTTCTTCCTTTCTGCCTGGCTTCTGTCATCCTTTGCTTTATTTCCTATTGCTTGTGTGAAGTGAGAGGAGGTGAGAGCAGTCAGCAGTGTGTAGTGATGCAGCTCTCTGCAGGTTTTGGGGAATGATGGAATGGTCATGTTTGCGCATGTGTGTTTGAGGACCTGGTGCTTATTTTTGCAGTGATTTCTTTGGAATTGTTTGTGCATGCGAATATATGGAAATGAGAGACAGACAGAGACAGACAGAGAGAGAGAGAGAGAGATGGGAAGCAATGCATACGTGTGTTTAAGGATGTATGCGCACATCATGGGGGTTTCGGGTAAGTGGGTGGATGTTCTGGTTATTTCTGTTCTCGTTTCCTGTGAAAATCTTTATTTCTCCAAATTGTCCTCGTTTTCCTCAGCACCAGCTCAGCCTCCTCTTGTCTCATGTAGCAGAATCCCTCAAGCGAAATGACGCCGCTTTGCGCACTCCACTCCCCGCCCCGAGCACCGGGGCCGTGCTGCAGCGCGCTCACACACACACACACACACACACACACGCAGTCGTACATTACGTAACTCACGACTCCACACGGAGTCATCAGGAGCTGAAATGTGCACGCAGTTGCGCATGCGGTTTGGTCCAGCGCACCGACACAGAGAGAAGCGCGTCTGATCTCTGACATCAAAGCGCAGCGCTGTTTGATCTGTGTCTCTGTGAGAAACACCGGGATCTGATACCCAGGTCAGCCATTTTGGTTAAACCTAATCCTTAAATCATATACCACATGGGTCTGGCTGTTGGATTGTATTTCTATTGATGGAGCTGATAGCAGTGAATGCCTGTACATCACCTCTCATGTCCCCAAACCTCTCCTGGATCTCCATCCACCCATCAGTACTGCAGCTCCTCTCTGCTCTCTCTGTGTCCATCACATCCAGCCTGCGACAGAAAGAGACATTTAATATGATGCTCATTATTTCCAAGCTCATAATCCTAATGCTATGATCACGATTTACTACAAAGCTGGTTTTAAATCTGCACTTCTCTCCACACGTTCTGCATTATACACGGCCAGTGACAAGTATTTCATCAGCTATGCTGTTTCTTGCTGTTTTTCATTTAGTTGAACCACCATTTTATCACTCTAGATCTTATGAAGTAACAGTGACATGGCTTGAGTGTTAAAGATTTCAGCATTTTTTATTTTTATTTTATTGTATTTTTTTTTTTTTTTAGCTTAGATCAAGATCAAGATGTTTAGAAGAGTTAATATATGCAGTCAGGAACAAAAAATTATTTTAATCTGTAATTTAAAACGTAGAGAATGTTTTAGAATTTCAAAATATTTAAAAGCAAAACTAAATGATGGTCAATATCTTGCTTGAATGTTTAATATTCAGTGTTCTGCATTATTTCTAGGTCCCAGCGTAGACCCTTTAAAGCATTTAGACATAATTTGTTTTGCTGTTTTTTTAATTTTTAAAAAAAATATACATATGTAGGGCTCAGGATTGTGCAGTGTACAGTGACATGTCCTTTTTTTTCATCGCAAAATAGGCAATATGATGAACTGAGTTTTATTTCATTTTAACCAACTACCCAAACATGACTGAGCAAAAAAATGAAGGAAAAAAAAAAAAAGGTCACATAGGCAAAGAAATAGCACAGATACACATGATCACAAGTTTTTCTGGTTCTTTTCAGGTTGTTTCTGTGACAAAAGGAATAATAATAATATGCTCATTTTGAGAGTTCTACATTTTTGCAATGTCATTCCCATATTCTGGTAGTGGTCGAATTTATACGTTATAAAAGTAATGATAACTTTTGTTCTGCCTGACATATCCGAAAACCCAAATACACAGTTTGATGTCTGAAGCCTCTTTGTTAACACACAACAGGAAGGCTCCCACATAAGAACATATGTATTTTTTTCATATATAGGTCAATGATATATAAATATATATTTATATATAAATATATATTTATATGTCATTGACCTATACTGTATTTCTGGCACATATCTGTGGCGCTTGAGTGTTAAGGGTAAAATGTGTGATATTGACAATAGCAACTACTTTGTACAAAAACTCAGATTTCAAGCATTAAATGGTAGAAACAACACCGGCCACAAGGGAGGCTGGGTTCAGTTCCCTGTCACTGCACCACACCCAGCTACTGGGGGATTGCCAGTCCACCCCTGTTGCTGGTCTTGAGCCCAGATAAAAATGTGCCAGAAAAGGCATCCAGTTTGTGCCAAATTAAATATGCAAAAGGAACATATGCTTAGATGGCACTCAAATGGATTTGATCTAAAATGCATCATAAGGTTTTGCACAAACAGGTTGAGTCATGCCAGTTCGAGTACCATTAACATTCTCGAACACAGAGCACACAAACTGTGGAGCAAGTTCTTCAAAAACTAGGAAGTATACCTCCTGAATACATCTGCTGTATACCCTACAGTAAACCCTACGACAGACACTCCATCATGTCTGTCTGTGGTATTCTACACCG
This sequence comes from Clarias buthupogon, assembly GCA_030014345.1. Lineage (NCBI taxonomy): Eukaryota > Metazoa > Chordata > Actinopteri > Siluriformes > Clariidae > Clarias > Clarias buthupogon. Next base: position 15,546,101 of record JAQMYK010000021.1, on the reverse strand, counting down.
AAGTCTGTGTAATTTCGCTTTTCTGCTTGTTGACCTCCTCCATCATTTCTTCTCTTACATGAGCACCTTGATTTTTCAGACACCAGGATGATAACAGTCGTAAGGGTGGTCAGAGCAAAGTCTTCTCTTAACTTGCCCAGGTCCACCTTCCTGTTCTTTCCTGTTACCAGCGAACCAGCTGCTGACTCTGAGGATTAGCTCTTCTCTTTGATCTGATGTGGATAATTACTTGTCTTGCTCGATGGAGGTGTTTGATATAGATGGAGATGATTGCATGCTTCTGTGACATCTCTGTTATCCTCCAGTCTGGACTTCATCCAGCCCTGTTTGCACTTCCTCCTGCATGAGGTTGCTCTTCTTCCTGCACAATCCAACCAGTGCCTTGTGCCTCTTCCATACCACCTGCCCTCTACTTTCTTTTGGTTCTCACTTCAATGATCCTATGATATTCTCAGTATTTATTTATTTATTTATTTATTTATTTATTTATTTGCAGTGGTAGCCATAAACATATTTGACAGGACAAATTGCTTGATGTTTTGACCAAACAGCGCAATGGTACGTGTGAGCTCTTTCCAACTGTGGAGATAGGAGCTTATCTTTTTCTTCAAGGTCTCAACTGAAATTTGGACCTTGTGGCAGGATGCCATGCTGGTAAATTCTTTCTGCAGCGTTGGATTTCATCTCCATGCTCTTAAATGATTTATCACGGGTGGGAATTAGGGTTCCTCCCACAGAGAAGCAGATCTTGTAGATGAACTCCCCTTTCTTTATTACCAGGGACTTTGAACTGGGAGACTTGTGGCACATTTGTCCCCAGGCACTAATATAGCTGTTAAAGTCCTTGAAGGGTCTGATGGGGAGCTGATGAATGCCAGATTGAATGGGTCCTCTACACTCTGTACTCACTACAGTTCATGCTGATTTGAATAGCATGGGCATGACCAGGATGAAAAGAGCACTGGAATGGTGCATCCACATTCTCTGCTCAGTGGCCTTTGAATTCACCTTCTTTGGGATCCAGACACCTTTTATGCATCTCCAGTGTTCAGAAACTGTTCCAGAGCTGCAGACAGCTCTTAGTGTTAGGCATCTCTTGGAGAGCTTGTTGATTTGCCTATTGGTCTTGGCACAGAGATCATTTTCTGGACCTCCTTTCAGCTGGGTACGCTGCTGTGGAACTGTCAACTCTCAGATATGGGATTAAGGTGCTGCAGTTTCCCAAGACATACTCTCTTTCACTTAGATACTACGGAGATTGTAGCCTACTGTTTTATTAAAGGGGATTTATTATGCAAAATTCACTTTTTAATCATTTTTAGACATTCACATTGTGCTTGTACAAACAAAAAACTCAAGATAAGAACATACCATGTTCTTTCTTCTTTTACTTTATTGTATTGGCTAAGGCTTAAAAAAAACCAATTATATTTCCCCTTAATGTGACTTCATCTAAGAATATCTCCTCCCCCAGAGATCTTGTTGTTCACCAGTGCTGTTCCTTGGAGAGCGTGGCTCAGCAGTAGGTTATTTACATAGACACTGAAACGGTCCGTTCGGTAGAGGAGTGAAATGGAGGAGGAAACAATGCAGTGTCTCTGGGTTATCTCAGATAGAGCATTAGCACACAGTTTTGCGGTGTTAACTTATTAAAGAAATAGTAAAATATGGGACCTTTAAAGCTGGGTAGTCTTCTATTGTCAGTTGGCTGGTAAGCCTGAACAATGTACACAACCCCTACAATCTAAAGTAATTGCTCATAATAATTTGTGCATAACATTTACCTTTCCTTAAACATGTAAAAAAAAAAAAAAAAAACCGGGTGCATGTGACTGTGAAATTTGTTTTTCTATAGGATGTCCATTGTAAGCATCATTGCCAGGGAGATCCTGGACTCTCGGGGAAACCCCACAGTTGAGGTGGACTTGAGGACTGAAAAAGGTGACTGACGGTTTGTTATTATGTCTTAATACAGTAGCCCTCAGCAGCCCTGCATTTTTACATATTGGTGCTGTAGCATCATGAGTTTTATCCATTTAGTCTTTAAGGTTTTGGTTCCTTATTTCTATTTCCTCTTGCTCTTTCTCTCCTCAGGATTGTTCAGGGCTGCTGTGCCCAGTGGAGCATCTACCGGCATTCATGAAGCTCTAGAACTCAGAGATGGAGATAAGAGTCGTTTCAAGGGAAAAGGTGAGTTCACAGCTATTTCTGCAAAAAATATGAACAAGCACATTTAATTTCTTGCATTTTCCCCATCCTTTGTTTTTTTTATGTTTTTTAAGGTGTACTCAAAGCTGTTGGCCACATCAACGACACTCTCGGACCTGCTCTCATTGAATCTGTAAGTGCACATTAGATGCCACTGAAAAACAATAGCCAAGGACAAATAGAGAGCAAAGTGTGTCATTTGTCTGTGTGTTGCAGCTGGAAGAACCATGTGGGAGTTTAAAAGCTGTGTGTGTGTTATTAAGTGATCTGGAACAGCAAGCCTTACAGTGTAGAACAGAAGATAACAGTTACATACTGTATATCAGAATTCAGCACAGATTAAACATAGCATTCCTTTAGATTTCTAGAGTGAATTATACATTACAAATATTTTTATCGACATATTATGAGTAGTCAGGCTTTGTACAGAAAAAAAGTGTATTTGAGAGCATTTTTATAAGTAACTTTTTATACTTAATATAAAAAGTACACACGCTCATTGTTATTGCTGTACATACTTTCAGCAACCCTTCACATTTAGTTGTAATCACATAAATCTAAGAATGTTATTTGCAGGCACAATTAATATAACTATTGCAGTACTTTTATATCAATGTTACTATAAATGTAAAAAATGGACACATCACACATACTTTGGTCCTACAATATATTTGCAGTATCTACTGCATATCTACACCCATCAGCCATAACAAGACTCACCTTGCTTAAGTGTAATTTAAGTGTAAACTGGAATTTTTATATTCTTTTTATACATACAATATACAGTAAGTACGCTTCATTTCCACAAGGGAGATCACCAAGCTAGAAAATATTGTAGAAAAACAAAGACAAAACAGAAAATAAAGTTTTGCTGCAAAGCCATTATCCAGCAATCTTATTATATTATACAGTACGAAGCACTGAATGTAATCGTGGATATTACTTCCCTGGTGTGATCTGCAGGGGGTCAGTGTGGTGGAACAGGAGAAACTGGACAACATGATGATTGAGATGGACGGCACGGAGAATAAATGTGAGCCAACACAATCACCACCTCATGCACAGGAACATGAGAAAGAAAGAAAAAACGCAAAACCTATAAATTCATAGTAACATTAAGTCAGAGTCATGTAAAAATGTGTGAAATTGTTGATAAGTGTTCTGGAGGGTGATTTCTATTTAGCATTTTTAAGAAGTCTCTAGCATCAGTGTTTGTAAAGGTGTTGTTAAACCTTCTAAAATTTTCTCACAGTGAATTATTCAGCATGGTTTTTCCTAACATACACAACCTCTTCTCGTATTAATCAAATGTTTTGTTTCTTTGTTTTATTAACTTAAAAAAAAAAATAGAAAGTTGATAAAGGAAAATAATGCATATAGATAAACATAAATCACAAATACAGAAATTTACACTTGAGTGACTTATTATTAGTGCTGTCAATTGGTTTAAAAATTTTATCTAGTTAATCACAGTCAGTCTCACATTTGTTAAATGTTAATGTTTGAGATATTATAAGATTGAATTATTTGTTTCCTCTAACCAGTTTGTCATGCTTTCTTTACTCCAACACTGCACGTTTATAATACAAGTAAATCTGAGTAGTTTAAAATTGTGATTAATCACGGACTGACTGTGATTAACTGGATAAAAATTTGAAACCAATTGACAGCACTAATAATAAGTCACTCAAGTGTACATTTCTGTATTTGTGATTTATGTTTATCTATTTGCATTATTTTAATTAATAAGAACGAAGTCAGCTGCACAGATTATCTGTGTAATAAGTATAATAACAGCAGCAGTTGTGTATCTTTGCAGCTAAGTTTGGTGCCAATGGCATTCTGGGGGTGTCCCTGGCTATATGCAAAGCTGGAGCAGCAGAAAAAGAAACTCCCCTGTATCGCCATATTGCGGACCTGGCTGGAAACACAGAACTAGTGCTGCCAGTTCCTGTAAGATGTTAACATTTTCTGCAACATTTCTTTCACTTGATTAATCATTCACATTATTTATATGTCTCCTGTAAATCTTTTACAAGGAATAGTTTGATGTTTGTGAATAAAGTTGGACATAAAGGCTTAGGATTCTTGTCCTAAGTCATTTCGTTTTATCAGTCTTTGTGTGCCTCAGTGTTTCCTCTTCTTGGTTTGCAGGCCTTTAATGTGATAAACGGTGGCTCCCATGCTGGAAATAAGCTGGCCATGCAGGAGTTCATGGTGCTTCCTGTTGGGGCAGAGTCATTTCGTGACGCTCTGCGTGTCGGGGCTGAGCTCTATCAGACTCTGAGGGGCGTGATCAAGGAGAAGTATGGACAAGATGCCACTAATGTGGGTGATGAAGGAGGTTTTGCTCCAAATATCTTAGAGAACAGTGAAGGTGTGTTTGTGTTGGTTCACTTAAATCTATGTTTTTAAGGTATAAACAAACCTGCCACATTAATTTTAGCTGAATTTCTCTTTCCCCCTTTGTCTTTTCAGCTCTTGAATTGATTAAGACTGCCATAGACAAGGCAGGTTTCACAGACAAGGTCGTAATTGGGATGGATGTGGCTGCTTCTGAGTTCCACCGTGATGGGAAGTACGACCTTGACTTCAAATCGTCTCCAGATCCTGAAAGATACATCACTAGCCAGAAGCTCCTAGAGATCTACCAGAGTTTTGTCAATGACTTTCCAGGTACTGAATACTTAAAAAAAAAAAAAAAAACAAGTTGTTATTTTACTCATTTTCTTTCTCTTCTCTGATGATTTACATGAAATTAAGATATCTCTATTCATTTGACTTAGTCCTTTCATCATTTTAAACAGTATTACATAATTAAAATAGTATTACAAAAAATGTTGTTACTTGTAATGAATTAATGAATGTTGAATAAACAGTGAATACTTTGCAGCTAGGATTCATGCTAACGTTCCTTAAACATTAACATCCCGTTGCACCCACAGTGGTATCTATTGAGGACCCTTTTGATCAGGATGACTGGGCTGCATGGACTCGCATGACTGGTTCTGTGGGGATCCAGATAGTTGGTGATGACTTAACAGTGACAAACCCAAAGAGGATAGAGAAAGCAGCTGAGGAACGTGCGTGCAACTGCCTGCTTCTGAAGGTCAACCAGATCGGCACAGTCACGGAGGCTATCCATGCGTAAGTCACAGCCGACTCTCATCTGGCTTCACAACACTCACTCATTCACTCACTCATCATCTATACCGCTTTATCCTGTATACAGTGTCGCGCGTGCCTGGAGCCTATCCCAGGGGACTTAGGGCATGAGGTGGGGCGGGGATCCATCGCAGGACACACACACACACACACACACACACACACACACACACACACTCACATTCTCATTCACACACTACGGGCAATTTGGGAATGCCAATTAGCCTAACCTGCATGTCTTTGGAGGAATCCAGAGGAAACCCGCCAATCATGGGGAGAACAGTCCCCTAACAGTGCTAACCACTAAGCCACTTTGCTGCCGGCTTCACAACAGTGGCCAGATATCCATATTGTTTCAATGTGATCATTACAGTTACCTTTCCATGTTCTCTTTACTAAAGTAAAAAGTCTGAAGTTGCATTTAGTTCGTTTAGGAACTTTTTTATCGAGTCTGTACATGCTCTGACTGACTGATAAAAAAAATTAAAAAAAACCTTTGTTGAAGTAACTTCAGACATTTTTGCACTGTGTGCTGCTGACCCTGAAATATGGATCAGCTATTAGTGACATTACAGAGTGGTGCAGTAGTCCAGTCCCTCAATTTCCTGGATTTTTGTCACGTGATTCATTCATTTAGTCACCTTCAGTAACTGTTTTATTTTACATGTATTTGATCATTTATATGTATTCCTAATACATATGTGTCTGACTTTTTATTTCTCAGTTGTAAGCTGGCCCAGGCCAATGGCTGGGGTGTGATGGTCAGCCATCGCTCTGGAGAGACAGAGGACACATTTATTGCAGATTTGGTTGTTGGACTCTGCACTGGACAGGTATTATATTCAAACATGCACTCCCTGATACGACAAACAATGGTGTTTTAAAAATGTTTGACATCAGAGATCACGACTAGTGCAGCTGGAAAGCATTTGCCCATCTGTAGCTGAAAAATGCAGAAAGCATATACGGGTTAGAGACTGCAGGGTTGAATTCATTCCAACCAATCATGAGCGTTTGTGAGAATGAATGTATGTGGAAGAAGATGGAGAGCACTTTCCTCTGAGTTTGTTCCTGTGTTATGTAGTTCAAGCAGCGGTGTGAAAAGATGCCATAGTTCGCTTTACATGTATTGGAGGATGCATGTGTTTTCCCTCACCCTCACTGGCTCATACTGTAGCTTTCAGGCGATAGATAAAAGAACTGACTATTTGAGGATTTGAGTTTGCAGATCACCAACCTGGGGATAAAATGGAGAAAAATAAATTAAATGCTTGACATCATTAATATTAGTATGTGATATACAGTACTGCATAGCTTATGGAGTCCAAGGCTTACTAATGTGCAGATAATTACAAATAATAACTTGTAACGAGTTAAACTTTGAAAGGGAGGTACGGTCTCCTAGTAGTCAGTCTGGTGAACAGAACATTAGATTAGATTAGATTCGATTAGATTAGATTCGATTAGATTAGATTCGACTTTATTGTAACTGCAGGTACAAGGCAACAAAATACAGCTAGCATCTGACCAGAAGTGCATTTCCGCAGTGCAGTTGCACATATGAACAGTATACAGTGAGGGAGGTAAATACAATGAGTGCAAATGATTATAGGTGGTGCAATAAGGAAGGCTATTCTATATCATGATAAAGAATTTGAATATGTAAACAGTATACAGAAAAGTTATGTACAACAAGTGAGATGGTTAGGTGTATTCCATGAGGAAGATGTTGTATACTACGATAACTAATTTGCATATGTAAACTGAGTTTAATACACTGAGTGCAATAAAGGAAGATATATAACATGATAAAATAATATGAATATGCAAATAATACACAGAGAAGGGATATGTACAGTGAGTGCAATGATTATAGATGGTTGCCATGAAGGGACATATTGTATACCATATTGCAGTAGAGAAGGTTATATACATGTGAGCAATGTGTTATTGAGAGTGGAATGAGGTAGGTCATTTTATACAATATACAATAAGTGCAGCCCTGAGTGTTTAAGTTTATGTTCAGTAGTTAGTTGTGAGCAGAGTAATTTGGTTAATGCTCAGTATGTCTGTTAAGCACTAGTAAAGCAGAAGAAGCACCTTAGGATTGGCTTGACAGTGTTATGGAAAACATGTACAACTTGGCCATAAAGACACACCAGATTGTGATTGCACCCAGTAACTGACATATTGTGTATAGGGCTCTGGCACACCTAGCTGCAGTAATGTATCTAAAAATGGAGAGCCAGATGGTTACGACGTCACACAAAGACTGTACAATGAACAACAACACAAACTCTGCACTTTCTCTACGAAGGAGGACCAAAAATATTATTCCGTACATCAAGCAAATGCTCAGCCTTCTGACACACTTTGTACAATCCTTGTTACGTGACTGAAGCAGGTGCTTACAAGTCATAAATGGTGATATATTCACTGAGAATCAGTCACTTGCAGGGATATTACTGTAATTAGATTTTTTCCCAACATTTTGTAGGTTGTTATATTACTGTATGATGATATATTTAATCACACACTCAGCTAATGTGAGTTCTGATGGCATCTGGTACATTCTGAGGTTTAAGGCAACAGGATGAATAGTTATGCAATCACAACTTTTAGGTGTTAAATTGAAAATATTTCTATAGATTCATGATATCCACCCTGTGGCTTCTTTTATTAAACACAGATCAGGCTGAATGGGTTTTATTCTATATTCAACCAATTCAGTTTGTGTGATTCTCTGCCCTCTGTGCACCTTGATTCCTGTTCTTATCCGATTGAAGTGTAGCCTGATGTGGGCTCCTGCTGTTAGAGCCAGTCCACGTTTGGTGCATTCTCAGATGCTTTTCTCGTCAATGTTTGTAAAGTGTGGTAATTTGCATTCCTCTGCCCTCTCTCATCAAGAACATCAAGACATTTTTTCTATGCCATCCTTACAGACTGTAAACAACAGAATTTATATATCTTAGGAGAACAGCAGTTTCTAAAATATATAAACCATCCACGCTGGTTCTACATTAACAGTACAAATGAGGAAAAGGTCCAGGAATAAACAAAACATTTATGCAAAACACTGTATTTTGAATACAAAATCTTTCAGAACATAGCAGTGTTTTGTAATCAATGCTGTATAAATTTTGTATTAAATGTTGATTAAATAGAATTGACAAGCCTCTAAATGTTGTTTTTGTAAATACTGTACATGCTTGATTCTGCTATTTGCCTCTAGTGAAGTATATAATATACATTGTGTTCTAAAAATCTGACCTTTTTTAAATTTACAACAAACAGAAGGTTTTTAGAATTTTAAACAAAGAAAGTTAACGTTACTTTGAATATTTAATGTAGATGCACTATTTCTACTTTCCTATTTAAATGTAAGCAAAAGCATGGACCATGTAACAGCTTTGTACAAGAGGTCAGTTTTATCCTCATGTCTACTCTCTTCTACTAAAGTAAAGGTTTAGACAGCACTGATGACTTGATCTCAAATGGATCATAAAGTTCCAAAAAAAGTTTGTTTGGCATTAATACAATTTTTATATAATAAATCAGTATATTAAATTAGAAAAGAAAGCAAACATGAAGCATTTTCACTGGTGTTTTCAGACTCATGAACCCCACTGTTCATACATCAGATACAGGAGGAGGACATCTCTGTATGTGAAGTAAAAGACAAATTGTAATTAAAGGCGATGCCAGGCTATTTCACTTCTGCATTTAGAGCAACAAGATCTAACATATAATCAGACAGTTAGCATCTAACAACTTTGGTACCAAGAACATCTCTGAGCAGGAGGAAGTGACTTTAGACGGACATACTGATAAATGGAGAGGTACTGCAGATGGATTGAATTAAGCATTTATTTGTGACATATAGATTACTGTACAGTGAAATTCTTTCTTCACATATCCCAGCATAGTTGTGGTCAGCGTGCAGGGTCAGCCATGATACAGCGCTCCTGGAGCAGATGGGGTTAAGGGCCTTGCTCAAGGGCCCAACAATAGCACCCTGGTGGAGCAAGGGCTTAAACCACTGACCTTTCGATCATTAACTCAGTGCCTTAACCCTCTGGGCGGGCGGTTAGGTGTCTAGAAACTTTTGGCCATATAGTTCATATGTATATGAATTAATTTTGGCCACTATATTGATTCATTCTGGGAGACTGGAGGTATGGTCTGCTGATGGTTTAATGATTCTTTCACATGATTCTGGTCATGATGATCCCCAGTTTTTCTGCCATGCATTTCTCTGTAATTTTTCCAGTGACTCCAGAGGCAGACCTGTGATGGAATTAGCTTTCTTCATCAGCTTATTGAGATCACAATTTGGACCACATCATAGAAAACAACACTGGCCACAATAGACTGATAGTACAAATGTAGTATTATCTGCTTTAAATAGCTTTGATGTCTTTCATGAATGGTGCACTGGTGTTGTCTTTCCAGGAGAGTCTGCAATTCAGATAGGACCATAGGTACCTACAGGACTGCACCTCCTCCCCCTGGATGGTTTCTGGTCTTACAGGCTCTTTAACACACTCTAAATCCACCCTCTGTTTCTTTGTCAAACTGACTTTAAATTGCAAGTTGCTTTCCCTGCACCCTTAGAGTAATTTTTGTTGTGAATGCAGCTCACAATAGAGGAGTCATCAGATCACAGTCGCAGGTGGCTGCCTAAGTGCTGAACTGAAAATATGATCTGTAGGGAATGAAGAGGAAAAGCGATAGGACCTTTTCCAGAGGTTCTCCAATGATGCTTACCATCGTATCACTGTCTTAAGACTGAAAAACCCTTGGCCTGTTGGTCAGGTAGTCCATGATCCAGTTAACTCTAGGGACATCAGAGTCTATGCTTGTTTCCCAGTCAGCTTTAATACTTTATATTAAAGAACTTAATACTTACTTCAGTGCCAGGCTGATCCAGAAGTGAATGTGATCACAAAGCTTGCATTTTCACACTGCACAATCGTATTAGTTTGTTAATGTAGTGTCTAGTTTGGTGATAAATACAATTGTGCGCCATCTAAGACTAAAAGCTATTGACTAAAAACCAGCAGAACTTAACTTAACCAACCTAGTTAATTAGCATCTGCTTGGCACTCGGTGAAGAATTTTTAAAAAATGATTAAAGCCATGTAAAACACTGACACTTTATGTATCAAATGTGTATTAAAAAAATTTGCTAATTTTTCTCAGATCAAGACTGGAGCTCCATGCAGATCTGAGCGCCTGGCCAAATACAATCAGTTGATGAGGTGAGAGCTCGGTGATATTCTTTGAAAAATTAATTTAATTAAGTTAAAATGTAAATAAAATGTTAAAATGTTGCTCAGTTTAAAGTAAAATGTACTCAAGTGATTTGAAAATGAAGTAATGATATGGGTATTTTATTATTTACTTAATGCTGTTAAACTACAAAAAAATATCCTGGACGATGCTATGCATAACGCATTGCTACTCTAACTTAACTATTCAACATACGATTTCAATAGTATTGAAATATTTAGCTGTGGTTGGGCCAGGGGTGCTCCTCTTAATTTTTACATTTCCATATCAATTATATCAATTTATTTTGCAAAGTAGTCCTATGATGCTGGCATTTTGTGAAAAATTGCAGAAAATGAACACAATCTGAACATTAATAATGACCATGAAGATGTTGGGATTTGTAAACAATATGGCTGCCACATGGGTGACGGTAGGTTTATTTTAGTCAAAAATCTTAAACCCTGATTGGATGCACAGATTTGAAAGAAATCTGAAAAGCATTTTCAGGACAAATTTCTGAGGAAGTATGTAAAGAATAGGTGTGGTTTCCACAGAAGGACAAGTTAAATTATATAAGATGGTTAAGATCTGTCCAACACATTAAAATCTGGAAGGACAGTGCTGTACAACTTCAGAAAATCATGAATGGAGATAATTTAAACACTTGTTGAAGTTGCATGGTAAAAAAAATCAACAGTAAAAACTACAGCTATCTTAGTGAAAACCACTAATAGTGAAACCACCTGTTAGTGAGACTCAACAGAAAAAAGGCTTCAGTTTGCTAGGGAGCATAAAGATTGGACTTGGAATGGAAAAGGGTCATGTGATCTGATGAGTTCAGACCCTAATCCAGAACGTTGGGCGTGTTGGGGTAAGAAGGAAAGCGCATAGAGAGATGCTCTCATTATGCATAGTGTCCACTGTCTCTGGAGGCTCTCTAGGTCTGGGCTCAGCAATGTTACGTGGCAATAAATATCAGCTGACCACCTGAATGTACTGAATGAGCAAATGAGGTTATCACTATCATCTATGGAGTCTTTCTTCCCTGATGGCACGCCCGTATTCCAGGGCTCAGACTGTGAAAGAGTGGTTCTGGGAGCACGAGGAATCATTAACTTGATTGCTTAATTTCTCACATTTTATGTTCCACAGGATTGAGGAAGAGTTGGGTGATCAAGCCCGATTTGCTGGCCACAACTTCAGAAATCCCAGCGCTCTGTGAGATGTCCTGCGGCTACAAAAACACGTCCACACAAAACAACCACCAGACAATATGCACTGACCTAGACAGAGATACACCAGTACTAATAACACACCAGACAGAAAAGACATCATGCAATGTAACAGACACTCAGTGATTTTTTTTGCACTGACCACCCACTGACAACAAATCTTATCTGTCAGAAGCCCATGCACTGGACTCTAGGGGACGATATGCAGATGACTACAAATCGGACTGACCACAAACATTTGAGCTCATAATATGCATGGCAGAATGGACACACTGACAAGACACGCCTGACAAAGATAGACAGCTGAGTATTACAGTAGGTACAGGATGCGGGACAGACCCACACTGACAAAATGACTAGAGACAATGGAGAGCTATGGAGTAAAAGGGAACAAACTATTTATTATTAAGTGTAGAGTAAAATGTTTAAATTCATCTTGGTGCAACAATTTCATGGATATTGGTTTTAAGAAATAGTTTTCTTTATAACTTGGATATGTTGACTGACCTTTGTCTGAGGTAAAATTTTCAATTGAAAATGAAGCAATTATTGACTTAACACATACTGTATGAAGATAGACAGATACTGTAGGTGCATGAAAAGAAAGAAATCAAGAAAGACAAGAGCATGAATTAAAAAAAAAGCAGACTGCACTCTCAACAAGATGGATCATGAAGCTTAAACATGCGCACGCACGCACACACACACACACACACACACACACACACACACACACACACACACACACCTCTCACTCTCTGACACTTTACTCTCTTTGTCCTTTTCTCAGCTGTTCCCTCCTCCTAAATCCCCTAGTCCTTTACTTTCTTGTTGTTTCATTGTTGCCCCACTGTTCTCCTTTCCTTCCACTGTTGCTATTATTGCGCACATGGTCCATCATGCTTGTATTTCTTCTCTATTTCTCTCTATGTGGAATCACTGTGGTCAAAGAAAAGAAGAAAAGAAGGGAATAAACAACATGCTTGCCATTACACAATGCTATGGATTAAAATTATCATTTGCTCCAGCCATGTGTTGTTTGATGCTGAAAATCAGGAGACTGGTTTGTGGGTGACTGAGAAGATAGAGATACACTATATGGACAAAAGTATTTGCAATGACATTGTATCCAAACACATTTACTCCAATATGGAGTCGGTCTCCCTTTTGCAGCTATAACAGCTTCACCTTTTCTTGGAAGGCTGTCCACAAGATTTTGGAGTGTTTCTGTGTGAATCCGTGCCCATTCATTTATGAGGTCAGGCACTGATGTTGGACGAGAAGGCCTGGCTCACAAGCTCTGTTCCAGTTCATCCCAAAGGTGCTCGATGGGGTTGAGGTCAGGGATCTATGTGGGCCAGTCAAGTTCTCCCACACTGAACTCATTAAACCATGTCTTTATAGTCCTTGCTTTGTGCACTGGGACACAGTCATGTTGGAATAGAAAAGTGCCTTTAACAAACTGTTGCCGGTCGGAAGCATGGCATTGTCCAAGATGTCTTGTCATGCTGAAGCATTAAGATTGGGGATAAGTGGCCTGTTTGAAACACCTGAATTCAATAATTAACAGGTTTGTGCAAATACTTTTGTCCATATAGTGTATATTTGCAGGTGGTAGAATAAGTTAGATTTACAGAGTAAAAAAGTGTTAAGATTTTTTTTACAATCACACACACACACACACACACACACACAAAACGTACCACACTCACTCTCCACTGTTTACTGTTAAGAAGAACTGTTGCTCAATCCTTTTTTTTTTCTTGCACTGTTTGTGGGTGAAAATCTTAGCAGATCAGCAGTTTCTGAAAAATTCACACCAGCTCATCAGGTACCAACAACAACACTGCCATGGTTAAAGTCACAGAGATCACACTTTCTAAAGTAGATTTTAGATAGTAAACATTTACAAATTCAAGTTTCTATGTCTCCAGAAAGACTGCAGCAGTTTCTCCAAGATGCTTAGAAAACCTACCAGCCAAATTACTTGTTAAAGAGTATGAAGTGTACCTCAGATCATTTAAAGGTCATGTGTTGTTGTATTGTTTTTTTTTTTTTTAAAGTTTAAACACTTAAGTTAACAACTTAGAAGCCTTTTTCTTAGAGAGTCCAGTTTATTTCAATTTACATTTCCAAGAAAACAACAACAACAACAACCTGGTAAGATTTGGTTCAGATTATGCTGTCTGCACTTTCTGCACTCCTCACTATCATAGATTCCCTGATAGACACAACAGCTGCATTCACATCACAGCAGAATTACTGTAATTATCCGCTCCTATCTGGAAAAAAACAAGCTTAAGTGTCTGCTGTAATTATCAGTTCGAAAACCCACACTGGAAAATGGAACAAATAAGTGCTAGACTTCTGAGGTTAATGATTAGCTCTCATTGCTTCCCCGAGATCTGTGTGATTTTCAGCTTATGCTACTTCCAGTTTATAGAAATATGCAATTATGTAAAAAAAAAAGTACAGGAACATGTGTTGAAATGAATCTGAGATCTTGTGGTAAACAAACACTGCTTGGTGACGGCAGTGACTGAATGAGAAGGAATGCAGAGAACTAGCCATTAAAAGTTAAAAGCAACTAAAAGTTTTAGTTGCATTTGAGGAAACCGCCTATAATGTTAGTTAACATATATATATATATATATATATATATATATACTGTTAGTGTTGAGTGTTGAGCTATTTCAATTGCTCTTTAATTGATTCGTTCCTTTCAAACAGCAGAATGTTTGTAAACTGTGTTAATAAATCTAACTTGCAATGGGGTTTAAATGATTTTGATTGTGACTGTACATGTTTAAAAATAATTATCAGTGAAGTGATTCTGCTTAACAAATGAAAAGACAGGGTTGGATTCATCTGGACTCCTGAAGCCATGGACCTTAAAGAGCTTACAAAGCTTGAAGAGGATCTCACTGTGTGAAGGTACTGATAGTTCTGCTACTGTTCTATCAAGGAACAAAGTGAAGGCCGTCATCAATGGAAGAAAATAGAGCACCAAATAGATGAAAAGAGAAGAAGATGCTGTAACAGTAGCATTAAAGTGTCTTCAAAATTACTAAATATAGTATCTAGCATGTACTCATCTCCAAAGAGGAGATTTATGGATGCAGTGAGAGAGGAAGTTGTGAAAGAAGAGGATGCAGAGGATAGGGTTAGATGGAGGCAGATGATTCACTGTGGCGACCCCTGAAAGGGAACAGTCGAAAGACAAAGAAGATGATTATCAAGCAAGTACTGCTTACTCCCTGAATGTGACATTAATCATTTGTATTTCTCTCATGTCTGCACTGTGGGGTAGGCTGGCTGGTCGGAAGCCCTTTCTCTCAAAAACAACAATCCAAAACAACAATCCAAGCCTGAACAAATTTTACTAAATGGTGTCAAAATGTTTTAAAGTATGCTGAGACAACTTTTGTCCATAATTGTCCATAATACACACACTGATGCATGCTGCTGGCAGCATCATGTCCATGGAGCTGCTTCATTTCAGCTGGGACTGGGGTGCTAGTCATGATAGAGGGAATCGCGGATAGCTTAAAATATCAATTTATTTTCAAAACAAGAATAAAATCAAATCAATAAAATGTATATGGATAACTGGAAAAGTTGTTTTTTTTCTGGACATGTATATAGTAGAGGTGCTGTAACAGCTGTAGAACTTTAGGAATTAAGGGATGAACACAGAGTTTAGATCACACACAGGTTATTTATTCTCTCTCTCTCTTTAGTAAGCTACTTTTTTTTTGTAATTAACTTCCAGTCTTGCATACACACACACACACACACACATGGATTCTGGATTGACTTTCTCCCTCATTACCACCTTTGCTTGAGCAGATATAAACACAAGTCAATAAGCTCACCAACATAACCCAAGTGGAAGTCATTACATGTTACCTGTCGGGTCATCTGCTTAGATAGAGGTGATAACACATCAGAAAATTTCGGAAAAGATTAGATCTCCTAATGTCAATTCCTGTAACTTAGTTCATCCTTATACAGATGTGATTGCTGCTCTTGAGCCTATACAGTAACACATTCTCCTGTTTTAATTGACACAGGGTGGTTTTTTTTTTTTTTTTGCATTTTGCTCTAACCTCAAGAATCTATTGCATTTCGTTTTTACTTGCAGAATGCACCTCCTTCCAGATTTTTTAATCATGTGTAGGACACCAAAGGCTTCAACACTATATAATAATTAAAATAGGGAAAAATCCTGGGAGTTTTGTGGGACCTCTGGTACTGTGAATAACAGGGGTTTAGACCATTTATCCCAATTAATCATCATGAATTAACTTACAACTCGTTTTTTCATTTGATTAAATCGTTTAACCAAAACATCCATTTGTGGTTGGTAAATGCTGGTTCAAATCAATTTTATACCCAATAATGCCCAGAAGAGTTGTTCCACAACACTGCGCAGAGAAATATTGTGAGGGTGCAATGGTGTTTTTGGGGTAGTTGGTGGATTTACCCACTGAGATTGGCGACAGAATGTGTACCACAGGTATGTGTTCTGAAAAAATGCCACCAGGGCAGCTCTGGCACGACGGGGCATGACTCCACAAGACCTCTGGGGTGTGCTGTGGTGTCTCGCAGCAGAATGTTAGCGGGGGGGATCCGTTGGGTGCTATGGGCTGCAGAGTGGGGCCTCTGTGGATAAGACTTGTTTGTCCATGCTGTTACCCTGCATTATCACCACTCCTGGAATGCCTCTTGTCCAATCAGGTTTCTTGGTTGGAACTACCTGTGGTATAAAATAGGGGAAAGTATGAAAAAGAAAAGGGGAAAAAAAAGATGTGCCACAAAGTGTTCCTCAGCAGTGTTGCTTCGGCAAATGATGCTGGTCTGACACAGGTTTTACACCGGGTGACCTTCCTGGCTAAACCAGGCTTGGGACCGGCACTGTATCCAGTGGTTAGGATTTGTGCATTGGGTAGAATCTGAACCCAAGCCTTCAAGAGTAGTTTTATTTTTTTATTGTAAATGTTTATTTTTATACATTTCTATTAATCATTTAATCTCAGACAGTAATAAGCATTTCACTACATTGCACTGTGGTTGTGTACAATATATATGTGTACGTCACAGATCAAATTTGAATTTGATTTGAATTTCAATCTGAGGCTGTTCCTGTGAAATGAAAGTTAAATCTCTGAACTGTTTTGAGTCTCATATTCATCTTTTGCACTTAAACACAAATTACTTCAGTATGGAGCAAAAATAAAAGACTTGGCTCTGCCATTCCAGTACATTTTGAGGGGATTCTATTTTCCTAGCAGCCATGTTTTTTCATTGTTTCGAGCAAACTTTAACTTCATGTGTGTTGGAACAAAAGGTGTAGTTACATTAACAGTACCTGGAATAGTTAAGGCTAAAGCAAAAGGCACAGCTTTTTCATACAAAGCCACTCAGATATAGACTAGACATCTCAATACTCAAATGCGAAGCTGAAAACCTAGATTTTTTTTTGTCAGGAAATCTGTTTAATGAGGGGTTCAAGTGCCTTTCAATCCAATCTCTCAGGTGTGCTGAAGGTGCAGTTGCAGGCTGCTTTATGTTCCATGTCTGTGTTACAGTACCTTCTGGATCTGCTCTTAAATTATGCTATGATTGCTGTCCCTGCTGTACATTATCACCTGTTAAACCACTGCAAGAGAACATACCTAATAACATGTTGGCCCTTCCCACACTATGACGTCATAGGGCTTGGGCCCTATAAATCGGAGTATGTAACAGATGTGCAAAGTGTACAAAAATTGAATGTGTGCAAGGTATTGCAAGTAACTGTAGTGTGCATCACATATACTGTAATTAGTGCAAATAACAGAAATGTACAGTAAGGTGTAAGAGGTTTGTAAAAAAGCATGTTGGTGCTTTTATAAAGCAGATTACATATAGTATTCAACTGTTGATGAGGGTTATTGCCTGAGGAAAAAAACTGAGGACTCTTAAGGGTTTTGAGGGCTGTCTGATAAAGTCCACTGTTATCTCTAAGGTTTTGAGCATGTTCAGCTCCAGGTTGTTCAGATCACCAGGGGATCCACCTCCTGCCATCATCGGGACTTGACTTTCTTATCCCAGAAAGGAATTATTAACTCTGACATGATGCAACACCATGGTATTAGGTTGGGACAGTCCAGTTGGGAAACCCCAAACAAATATATCCCCATGTAATGTGGACGTGTCGGTACAGGACTGGAGGACATGTCTCACGCATGCTCAGTATATATAGTGTAAATATATATGTATATATATATATATATATATATATATATATACACACGATGTGATGCACTTACAGTAGGTTTCTCTCTCTGGTGTGTGTGCATGTGATAATACAAGGAGAGGGTTAAAGATTGTCACTGTCACCTGTAACTGTCAATCACAGAGAGCACAAGCCTGAGGGACTGATCTGATTGGCTGTTTCCCTCTGACGTCACTGGATACCATGCAGCTGTAGGCGGGGCGCAGCTCGGAATTCCTGAAGTTTGGATTCACGAACGCGTAATAAACTGAGCAGAGACGGACAGAGGAGTGAAGGAGGATTTACTGAAACTGCGGTTTATTAAACACGGTATGAGCAGAATGTGTGAGCGTGGAGAGGGAGCACGCGCGTCACACACGCGCGTCGTGTCCGTCCGTGCGCGCGCGTGAGGCTCTCATAGCCGAGTGTTAATAACTAACACACTGCTTTATGTTGGTTTGGCGTCATACATATAGACATTTCGCTAGATAGATTGTGTGTATTCATCGTGATCACAGCTGCGCATGCTCAGAGACGGTGACGGGAATTAGCTGCGGGGTGAGCTAACGATTTTTATAAAGAAGCTCAGGAAACATTTATTAAGATATTGTTTTACTGTTTCACACATTTTACCATCATTAAATAATTAAGATTCAGATACAATATACATATACAATCATTAAATACAATAAATAAACAATGTCTCGTGCAGCGTGTTCACTTCTTTCCCCTCGCTGTTGTTGTTTATGTTTATCTGGTCCGTTTCTGAAATCTGTACTTTTACATTTGAAACACGCCTTATTGTTTTACGTTTATTTTTTCCTTTCATACCGCTGTTGTTATGATAGCCTGCGTCTCGTGACGTACCGCGCGTGCACTCTGTAGCCCGACGTCGCTCTCATTTCCGGGTCAGTAACGGCGCTGCGTTCGCGTTACCTAGGAAACGGAAAGTCCTCGTTGACGTCATGTTCGAGGGCTTTTAACTCGTCCTGAGGGATTTATTGCGATTTGTGGTGACATGTCATGAGCGGCCATGTTGGTGACGTCACTTGTTTCGCCCAGTCTGAAATCAGGAGTTATGACTTTTTTAGTTAGATGCAGCTTTTACCTGCAGTGAGAGCTTGGGGATTCATTTCATTAACACTCAGTATATGTGTGAATTAATTTTGCAGTTGCTGGGCCTCCCGGACACCGGCGATGTCAGATAACAGCACCGGCAGCAGCAGCGGCTCATCCACTAACAGCTGGACTCTCCTCTCTCCAGAGGTAAACTAGGAGATTAACGATAGATGTAACACATCTGGCTAGAAGTCTTCTTCTCCTTATTATATTATAGAGCCACAATCCTCGACCAGACCGCTCTCTGTAGAACTCTGATCTCAGATCTACATCTAGATCTACATCAACTAACACACCACCGCCTTAGTTTTTTTATTTAATTTTTTTTAGTTTATAGAACTTTATTATTCCCAGAGGGTAATTGCTCAATTTTCGCATATCCCAATTAGGAAACTGGGGTCAGAGCGCAGAGTCAGCCAGCTTACAGCGCCCCTGGAGCAGATAGGGT
>JAQMYK010000021.1:15495120-15520937 GCA_030014345.1 Clarias buthupogon | reverse complement strand
TTATAACTAAAAACTTGGTATGTAACAATATCTTTTGGATTATTTCAGTGAATACCTTAATAAAAAAGATTTAAACCAGAATAATTTTTTCCACCATTCAGGACTTTTTGGGGGTCTTAACATTCTTAAAAACTCATGGAAACCGGCAAACGGCTTAGAATCTGCTGCCTTAAGGATGCCTGAGAGTCCCTGACCTGGGCGTGGCACATGGACCTCACATGAGATTTTGCTGCATAGCTCACTGACAGGATGCTACGCTGCAGTGTGTGAATCGTGAATATCACTGTTGAGTCTGGTCCTCTCGAAGTTTCATCCTATTGCTATCTTAAGGGGTTTTCTTGCCCCTGTCGCCCTCGGCTCGCTCACCGGGGACAAACTGATAATTGTAATTAATTTCCTCACACATTTCAAACTCATTCCCCTAATTTTCTTCAGATTCTGTAAAACTGCTTTGCGACAATGACATTGTTAAAAATGCTATATAAATAAAACTGAGTTGAATTAAATAGTTTAGAGAGCTCCTGCAGGATTATAGCAGAACTGCAACATTTTACTGGTGATATTACCAGCCACACAAAATAATATCACCGAATTGATCTTTAGTAATTAACAGTCACAGTTAGAGCTGTTGCGTCGGTTTGTTGTGATCACACACAACTTTAGGCTTCACAACTTAAACTCGCATTGAGTGAGAAATGTCCCTTATCAGTGAGAATAAAATGTGCCTTAGCATTTCAGAGGGAGTGAAATCTCAGAGATGTAAAGGGGTTTAGGAGTGAAGCAGAGTCAAGTTTTATTTGCAGGTACGATATTTTCATTATTCAGCTGCTGAAATGATTTCCAGCTAAACTTCTCATTGTTGTGAAATAAGGTTGTGATGTAAATGTATCTAGCTGATGTTAATGTGTTTGTTGAACTATGTTCTCCCAGGTGAGGTGCACCAGTAAACATTTGGACGTTTAATGACCGTTGAAATGACGTCCCTCAGACACGTCTCGGCATGGTTGAAAAATAGTTCCGAAATAAAAGTTGAATGGACGTGTTTGACGTTATCTGATTCACAGCAGCTCTCGTAAACGGTCATCAATCGTCCAAGTGTTTGCTTGGAGGGTATATATTGAACAACACTTAGCTAAAAGTCACAGTAAGCTGTACCTGCAACTCCAGACAACTGCAGACGTGTACAATCGTATCTGAATGCATTTTTAGGAAATGTCCTAAAGTGTCAGATATTTTTACCAATAATGCCGTCCTACTGCGAGTGTGTTTGGCCAGGGACCGCCAGGTTTCGCCGTCGGACCAGTGTTTGCTGGGTAATGTCTTGTCTCATTTGGTGAGCTGTAGATTGAGTGTAAACAACCTGCAACCAGTAAAACCATGAAAAAAAAAAGCTTTTTTTTTGTTTCTTTTTTGTTTTAAAGGTATTGGTTTTATTATTGTTAGCAAAGCTAACTAGCAAGCTGTTTTACAAAAAGCCATTATATTTCAGACTGTACGATGCTGCATGCATTTCACTAAGTGGCTTTGGAGATCTCGGTCTCTACAGACCTACATTTGACAACTGTGTGAGTAATACTGTATGATTCTAATAAGTTGGACAATTAAATATTTCAGTAGGATGTAATTATTTTGATTTGACAGATGGTTTCAGTGTTTGTAAGATGGTTTAATATTATCGTTATTCATTCCCTTTATCTGATTATATGCTGTGTGTATCTTGTAAATTTAAATTTAGTCGCACACACACAGACACACAATGTTGTTATATTCTAAATATTTTAAGAGAAAATCAATCAAAACCGATCAGTGTTTTAGGAGTGAAGAGGGGTCCATGCTGTTTGCATCCTCTTGTGTGTAAGGTGCGTTATTTGTAAAAAGGGGGAATACTCAGAGACGGGTTTTATTTGTTTCAGGAGGCGGACATCGCTGGAGCAGGAGACGATGGAACTGAGAGTATTGGTGATGTACCCAGCCTTTCAGAGGAAGTTGCAGGTTACTTCTTCAGTCCAGTGTTTGTGTTTTGTCTCATTAAACACACTTAGATTAAGCGATTAGAAGCTTTAAAATGAATAGCATTTGGGCGTGTGTGGTGTCTGACTGAGCTTTATATCTTTGTTTAATCCCAGGAAGCTGCTTGGAGGTGAAGCCAAGTGATCATGAATCTCCGCAGGAGACTGTCCTGTCAGAAGAAGGACACCAGGTTATTATTAGCGATCATATTAAACTTTTCAATATATTACTCTACTTTAAAAACTTTTATCTCTTTACAGATTATTATATGACTACAAGTTTCAGTGACTACTTTAATCATAAACTTATAGCTGAGTAGTACAGAACAGAGTCTGATCAAGGGAATATTCACTTTTTTTTTTATGATTATAGAATATGACAAATAGCACATTTATATAATAACACAGTTATAAAACACCTTTATTACAGACACGCATGCCTTATTTGCAGGTTTGCCAGGAAACCTCCCCGGAGTTATTTGACGAGGGCGCAGTGTCTGGTCCAAGTGGTGATCCTGAGATCTGTGCACCCGTCATCCACGCTACTATCACAACCTCACCATCGGACAATGACCTGCTCGGGGCAGTTCCCTTCAGCATATCTACCGAGTCATCAGTCTTTCTTTCACAGGAGCCTTTCCTTGAAACATCCTATGAAGAATCTTTATTTAACCTGCAGCCTGTCTTCGATTTTTCACCCAAAGAATGTGTTGTAGCTGAAGCAACACCTGAACATGTGGATAAAATCGCCCCTGTGTTAGAAACCGCAGCTGAAATTGGACCTGTTTCTGAACCTCTACATGACTTTGCCCCTGCCTCAATACCTAAAGCTGAAATTGCCCCTGCCAAAGAACCTAAAGCTGAAATCGCCCCTCCTTCACAGCCCGTAGCTGAAATTGGACGTGTCTCAAAACCTGTAGATGAAATTGGACCTGACTCAGAAACTACCCCTGCCTCAGACCCTAAAACTGAAATTACCTCTGCCTTGGAACATAAAGCCGAAACTACCCCAGCCTTAGAGCATAAAGCTCAAATTGCCCCTCCTTCAGGGCCCGTAGCTGAAATTGGACATGTCTCAGAACCTGTAGATGAAATTACCCCTGCCTCAGAACCTGTAGATGAAATTACCCCCGCCTCAGAACCCGTAGTTGAAATAAGCCCCGTCCCTGGACCCCCAGATATAACCCTTGGCTCTGAAGGTAGTCGAACCTCTGCAGTCCCTGTGTTAGATGTTGACACCGGGGTAAGCTCTTGCCCTGAAAGCTCGTCTCCTAGTCTGTCTTCACAAATTTATTTTAGCTCTGCAGCTGAAGGCCCTTACCCTGAAACCCCTGCTTCCTCAGTCTTGGAAGAGAAAGAGCTTGTCTCTGAGATAGAGGAACCGAAGTCCGTGTTTGTCTCGAGGGAAGCAGGTACAGTATGAAAATCGTAACAATCTACTGCCTCCTTTCACTTCATCCCATTCCCAGACTCTCATTTGCTCCTGATCTGTTCAGAGTCTCTTGGCACCGATGTGCTTATTGAGTCCCGGGGAGAGGGCAGCGGACTGCGACAGCGACGTGTGCATTATTCCGAGGAGCTGAGACAGAGCTCAGATGAGGAAGACGAGGAGGAATTTCAGCTGCCGGACAGGAAAGAAGAGAGACCTGGCTTTGCGATGAGTTACCTGATCATAGGAGCTCTGGCACTGTTATGTCTAGGGTCCTTTTTTTTCTCTGGTGAGTTTTGTAGTAGCAATATTTCCTTAAAAAAATAAACAGAACCGTATTTGCAGATTTCATGATTTCAGACAAGTTTCCAGGTGTTTAATTTTAGCTGTTGTATTGTGTTGCATCTCCAGGTTCTGTACTCGACCAGGGTGGTGGTAGGTACAGCTAGGTGGCAGTATAAGCCTGTGTAGTGCCTGCAGGTAGAGGTCTCTCTATAGTGCTGAATCAGTCCTGACTAACATTTCCCATGACCTCTACTAGACCAGAGCCACTCCTGTTAAACACCGTAGCTTAAAAACCTGACTAAAGCTGCAGACGTCAGCTGCCTGCGACGTGTCTCTCCTAATGTGTGGTTTCCTGGACTTTCTCATAATGTCCTACCTTAAGAGCTGATATACACGACACTCGTAGACTGTCACTGACGGTTGTATTGTGTCATGGCTTTGTGTGAGCGGCTTCACTAAGAGCATGTTGAGACAATGTTTGGAATGCATTTCGACACATTCACAGAATTTCTGACTAAACTGCGCTGTGTTTCAGTGTGGGTCATATTTTCATTTAAGGAAGCAAAGAAATTAATTTCCACGGCACAGCTTACTTATATTCATTTTATGTATCATAATTCTATTTAATTTCTCTCGCTCTCTCTCTTTTATCTCTCTGTCTCTCCAGATGACTTTGATGGCTCAGAGTTAAGTGACCAGGTTGACTCTTTTCTACACACTTCATATTGTTGGCTGTTTCTGTGGAAAATGCCGCTTTCGCAGGTTTATCTAATCTGTACACCGATCTCTTCCATCCTAGGAACTTCTTGAAAAACTTGTGGAAGAAAACAAGCAGATTTCCATACTGGAGAAGCAAATACAGGTTAGAATAGCCATAGCTTGTTGTGTTACGGTTCATCCTCACCTAATCGTCTCATCTTGTATAAAAATGTAAATAGTTTGTTACATCATACTCCTACATTAGGATGCATTTTATATGCAGTAATAAACTATAAACAATCATTTTTCTAGGCACAAAGGGACGAACTGGACAGGGCGTTGAGGGCAGCGGCAGAGAAACCAATCAGTGAAGAAGAACATGCCAGGATGAAGGAAGAATTGTCTGCATTGCCAAGTCTGAAAGAAGAATTAGAGGCACTTAAAGCTAGGATCTCTGAGCTCACTCAGCTCACAGGTACACCACAGGTGTCTGCAAATCCACTGTACTACTGTAAGAGTAATTTGGTTCAGTCACTAAAGCTCTGTCTCGTGCTGTTAATAAAAAATTAAAAGTAAGCAGCATGATTATAAAATCATTACAGTTATCGATGCGATCGATCAGCCCCTGATCCCAATTGGACTTGATCAGCCATGACCCGTGAGCCATCTCGGAGATATCCGATTCTCTGCTGATTTTACACGCGAGCTCAAGTGGTGCAACAGAAATGCATTCATTCTCTCATCTGCATGGAGATGGAGATTTCGAATCCAACTACAGCCTCCTCTAACATATATATGAAAAAAAAAAAGAGATCACTGCAATTTACTCCAGAAAACTTCATCAAGAACAAGATGGAGGGTCATAAACCATCAAGCTAAACTGAGCTATTGCAAAAAGACTGATAGTTTCCCAACAGCAATGGGAAAAACTGGTGAAGAGCCAAAACACATGAAAGCCGTAACTTCAAATCGGGGTTATTCCTCCAAATACTGATTTCTTAATGTTATTTACTGTAGTTAAAGCATTAACACAGTTTCCTAATAAATTACTTTTTTTTTTATTTGAGTTATTAGTTTATAATATTTAGAATATTTTCGTTTTTTAATATTTAGGAAAAATATATCGTCAGCAGTTCACAAAAAATTAAACAAAACTATTCATTTCACCCATACATGCGCCTGCAAGGGGAAAGAAAATACAATATAAGAGCAGTGGTCTCGTATTTTTTTTCAGAGTTGTACTGTATACAGAGACAAAAAAAATATACACCTCTCTTCTGACGATCACATGACGGTATCAACGACGGTGTACCTATTGAACTTTAAAGGAAACATATTAATATTACACATTGCTGTCAATAATTCAATTTGAGGTTTTAAAAAGGTCATAGATAACATCTGTTGAAGTGTGTATACATTTTTTTGGCTGATACCCTGCCTGGCCCAAAAACAAGTCACTGTTTCAGAAAAGTCAAATTATTGTCCTAGATTAAACAAAGAAAACATGACAATGAATGAATTAGGTCAACAGCTGTCCAGTACATTATTAAAACCTGGAGGTATAGTTTTGAACCCTCAGCTTAGTAGAAGAATAAATGCTTGTTGAAGTTGCAGGTGAGAAAATGATCAGTAGAAATCTCAGCTATGTTTAATAGTGTTTAATAACACACACACACACACACACACACACACACACACACACACACACACACACACACACACACACACACAATGTGATGAGAACTCACAGGATTGGGCTTAAACAGATGTGAAAGCCAGTCAGTGAGAAACATCGGAAAATAAAGGCTTTAGTTTGCTGGAGAGGATAAAGATTGGACTTTGGAGCAATTGAAACAGAGCAGAATGGAAGCGCATGAATCGATGCAGCCATCATCCACAGTGTCCACTGTACAAGCCTTAGGAGGCGGTGTTATGATCTGTGGTTGCTTCACATGAATGTACTGAATCACCAGAATAACACATCTATGGAGTTTTTCTTCCTTGATGGCACAGAGTGTTTCTGGGAGCATGAGGAATAATTTTCACACATGAACTGGACACCACAGTGTGTGTAATCAAAGTTAAAGTCAGAAGGACAAACCAATAGACTGTGAGACTTTTGTTTTTAGCCAGGCAGTGTATTATAGGATAATATATCTTGGTTTATTATTAATGTTCCTGATATGATCCTGATTTTAGGACCACATGAAGAACCAAAGCAGTTATGTGTGGTTGTATTGGTTTATTTATGATTGCTATTTTGTCCCCGCCCATTTAGGTAATGAACTCTCAGAAACTTCTCCTGGACCTGACAGGCGGCGGAGGAGACAAGATGAGCTCACGAGACAAAAGTCTCTTCTGGAACAGAGCAGAACACGGTTGGAAGGAATGAAAAAACAGGACCAACCCAAGAAATGGTTAAGAGAAAGACTGGTTGAGATGCAGCAGAGGTTATCAGAACAGGTCGACCACATAGGCAGGAAAGATGAGTGGAGGAGGAAGCACAAGGGAGGAGAAGCAAGGAAGAATGAGCGGGGTGACAGTGTTCAAAAGCGCAAAGAGCTCTTAAAGAAGTACCGTGATGACTGGGAGCAGAAGAAGTCTGAGAGGAAGCTGGAGAGAGAGAAG
Source organism: Clarias buthupogon (assembly GCA_030014345.1). Lineage (NCBI taxonomy): Eukaryota > Metazoa > Chordata > Actinopteri > Siluriformes > Clariidae > Clarias > Clarias buthupogon. Next base: position 15,513,887 of record JAQMYK010000021.1, on the reverse strand, counting down.
AGGAAGCAGGAGAGGTCTTGGCAGGCCAGACCTGGCCACAAGCATAAGCATGATCATAAAGTGCACAAGGAATCAAAGGACTTCTGGAAACTTCAGGAGAAGAAGCTCAGGAGCAACCGAAATCCTCCTGAGCACTGCCATGATGTGTCCAGCTGTGCTGAAGCACAGGGCCTCATTCCTGTTAAGCTCTCTGATTTACAGGACCTCCTGGATGTCTACTTGAACAAGTTGCAAGGGCTCACTGAGGAGCACAAGCAAGCTTTCCATCAACTTGTTGCCCAGTCTTTTCATGATGGTGTCTTCAGCCACGACAGATTGCTCTTCAGCGAGTACGTGGAAGATGTGGCTGACATTTTGGAGGACCTGGTGGATCTTCTGATGGACGACGACGAGCTGGAAGAGGAGATGGAGGGGTTTGAGAGGGAGGCGTTATTGAAGTTTGCGGCGTAGAGCAGCATGTTGGAGCAGAGCTGACGAGGAAGACAAATTAGCCATATATCACAGATACCATATGATCACTAAACGTAAATATTTTCCCCAAGCTTTATGGCCTAACGGTGATGTTGTCTGTAGTGTGAGGAGTGTGTTTCTGAGGTCTTTTGTAAAGTTCTGGCAGGGAAAAAAAACGCCAACACGAAGTTTCCTCACGAAGCTGTTTTCCCCTCAACTTCTTCATGTGCTAACGGCAGTAAACATGTAATGTTTGTACATCAAGAGGTGTGTGTCTTCTGTGTGATGGGTGTCACACACTACCTCTGTTCCTAAAAGCCTGCAGTTTCTGGCATGCAGTGTAAAGCTGTACACACTAACAGTAAAATTGTTCCTTTTTCACATCATCTTCAGGAGACAACGGTTCTGTTGACTCCATCATCAGTGACCATGTTAAGCTGCACAGGGCTACACTATAAGACACAGATGCAGGTATTTGTGTGTGTTGTAGGTATTTATGTTTGCCCCGGATGACTTCTCTGTACCTGTTTATTCATAAATTGTAGTATCACTGACGGCTCTAGTTTCAAACTGGTTTGTGTCCTGTGTACATGTGACCTTGCAAGATGTTTCGGAAGCTTTTATGCTTTGTTGTGAAGCTTTTATTTGTACTTTGCATGCTGGCACTTTTAAAATGCTGAGCCGATATGGAAAGCAGTAACCTGCTATTATGACCTTTATGAGTTTTTGAACTTTATATTTTGCAAAACGTTTTCAAGAAATTTATTTTCATTTATCCAGTTCACTTCTGTGCTGCATCTTACCGACGCGTCGGCTTTGTGCATTGTAAGCTACAGAAGTCCTGTAGTGTAGAAGACGTGTGTTCTGGTTTAATTATTTATGTCGGATGCTGGAGGTGAAGTTGAGCCTCACAGGATCTGACTTAAACAACAAGGTTAAATATACTTAGATTATCATTTTTGTCAATGTTACAGGAGCCTACTTGTTTACTTTTGTCTCCTTTTCCTTGCTTAAAGAAAGAACCGTCTGCCGCTAATTTACACAACTGCTTTTTACTCTTTCTTTTTGCACTACACTGAATGATTGTGTTCAAGTTAAAGCCTTAAAGCCAAATTGTAATTGTAAAAAAATATCAGTAAAGTGAGACAGTAAAAGTTAAAACACTGCAGTTTAGGAGATTTCAGCATGTCAATGGTCAAACCGGCCATGCACTCAACTCGACTCGGACGATAAATTAATTACAGGTCACACTGAATTGCTTTAAATATGTATTAAAAGAAAAACTATATATTTCATCTGGAAAATATGTGACGTAAAATTTTCTTAGATGCGTTGTTGCATCTAAAACACTATTTATTATACTGTATGAAATGCTTATAGTCTGCTTCTGATCTGTATGTGTTTCTAATCTTCCCATTAAAAGAATGTTACTATGGAATCAGGTTGTTTGTTTTATTTGCAATGGAAAGATCCTCAAAGCAGATAAGAGCATCTTCACTGTGTGTGTGAAACTTTGTGTGTGAAACCTGAGTACTGTTCTGTTTGGGGGAAAAAGCTCTTGTTTTCCGCTGAGCTGTGCTTTATGGTGAAGGGGATAAAAGTCGAGGCGAGCATGAAAAGAAACGCATCTTTGCTCGCTTCTTCTCACAACACAACTCTCAGGTAAACCGATTCCCTGCTTTCTTAAAAAACTTTTTTCAGTTTGGCTATTTTCTACTTATAATATTTGCTAAAACTAAAATTAAGATTGTTTGTCATTCCTTGTTTTCTTACTGGAATAACTGATGATGCCGGACCTGTGCTGTTATTAACATGTCTTTAGCCTTCACTGTGAGTTTTGCTTTGCTGAGAAACCTGTGCATTTAATTCAGTCATTTTGAAAATGATCTGCAACTCATTTAGAAGCTAACCTGTTCAGAGATTATGGAGAACAACTGGACCAGGTTGTTTTTGGATTGACATTGTGTACTATTTCTGAGAGAAATGAGTGTGTATTATGATTGTTTTGTCTAGTGTAACACCCCCGTTCCAGTTAGACATGGAGTCTGCCATTAATGTCCTTGTGACCCAGTTCAAGACCTACGCTGCTAAAGACGGCAGCTCAAACACCCTGAGCAAAGAAGAATTCCAGAGTCTCGTTGCATCCCAACTACCAAATCTTGTCAAGGTCAGATCCTCTATTTACTATGCTCATGTTTGTGCTTATATTGTACTATTAATATTATACACCGGCTGGTCAAAACCAGGTCACACACACACTAATATTTCTTTGGAACACCTTTTAAAAAAACGATCATTCTCTGTGGCATTGTTTCACTTCTGCCTCGTCACAACATTTCTTTTCATCCAGTGTTGCATTAATTTTACTGAGACCTTGTATTCATGACAAGAGAGTCAAACCGCTCTGTAAAGCTTCCTCCATTACATCCTGAAGACTTGTGGGGTTTAGGTCATGACACATGACATGTGGTGTCCAGGTCATGTGTGAAAATGATTCCTTATGCTCCCAGATTCCTGGAATATGGCCGTGCCTCAGGGAAGAGAAACTCCATATATGGTCATTCAGTACATTCAGGTGGTCAGCTGACTTCATTTTATTGCCACATAACGCTGCTGAGCCTCGACCTGAGCAACTGAAGCAACCCCAGATCATAACACTGCCTCCAGACACACACACCATCGCTCTTGAATAGGGTCAATCTGGACTCACCAGACCATGTGACCTTTTTCCATCGCTCCAAAGTCTAAACTTTATGCTCTCTAGCAAACTGAAGCCTTTTTTTTTTGGATGAGTCTCACTAACAAGTGGTTTTCTTATGGACACACAGCTGTTTAGTTTAGCCATTTAGAGTTCTCATCACAATGTGTGTGTGTGTGTGTGTGTGTGTGTAAATGCTTTTACTTTCACTATTAAACATAGCTCTGGTTTCTACTTTTCGTTTTTTACAATGTAATTTCAACAAAGAATTTTGATTACAATTTAGTTTTTTTTAATTAATTAATTTATTTTTTACCACATTTATTCTGTGACGGTTCAGTGTTGGACAGGTCTTAACCCAATTCCAGTAATTTTAGCAATCTCCATATCTGTATTCTTTGCTTGTACACAACAATAATTTTACCCTTTTGATACACAATGACATGTTTTTTCTTGTTTATAGCCACAGGATTTTTCTTATGAAATGGCTGTTTAAGAAATGTGAAGTTACTCAAGAGTGTCAGTTAGGCTTAAAAGAATTGTTGCAGATGAAACATTAATTGCTGCAGTAATTATCCAATCAAAAGCTATTGAAAGCACCAATCAGCCAAAACATTACTAAACATTAAGCCCAGTATTGTGTAGGTTCCCCTTGTGCCACTGGGGCGGCTCTGGCTCCTCGGGGTCTTGACTTCACAAGACCTCTGGTTGTGCTGTGGTGTCTGGCACAAGGACGTTGGAAACAGATCCTTTGGGTGCTTGGTGTTGTGGGGTAGGGTCTTCATCGGATCAGGGATTTTTCATCTGAGGGATTTTTTGCATTAACTCACAAAAAGGAATGTTTTAAAGAGTTTATATTCCTACTGTATTTCAATAGTGTTACTGTATCTTGCTGCATAATGTAATAAAAACGCCTTTCTGATTTCCTGCAGAATGCGAGCGATCCTGATGTGATCAACCACCTCATGAGCTGCTTGGATGAGAACAATGATGGGGAACTGACATTTCAGGAATTCTGGCAGCTGATTGGCAAACTGGCATGCACACATGGTGGCTTCAGCCAATAACTTTAAAGGCAAACAATTTGAAATATCTCACTCATACACATGCAAGCAATTCAGGTCAAACAGAGCCACAAGACCTTCCCATCTAGCTCGAACACAAAAGAGTGCAAGTTAACCATTGACAAAGACAAGAGATGTGACACAAAAAAGCTTTTGTTGTAGTCATAAGTATTATCTTGCTTTTATGAACCCTGTAATAAAGGATTACATACATGTGACTTGTTTAGTTCTCTCTCTCTCTCTCTCACTCTCTGCATGTCTGTGTTCCTAACTCAGTAGAGAGCTACCTTACATTGTGGCTAAGATTTAAATGGAAAAAACAGATCTCATTGTGAATTTAGCCAAAGAGACATTCTTTCAGCTGTGTGACTTAGTGATTGAAGAATTCTTTCCACGCTGGTCTTTAATTTTAAAGTCAAAGCGGGTCTGCTTAATCATCATTCTATTCACTCATAACACATGTATGCTTATTTAGAGTAAAAGCTCCTACATACAGTGTGAACGGTCCTTTAACAATCAGAATATAGAAATCTTAAAATATCAGATGGGTCAGGGTTAGACCCAACAAGGAATCACAAATGTGCAAAAATAGTGAATTGATTTTTAACTTTTTATTTTACAGTAATTGTGAATTTTAACATTCGAGTAATAGTTTGGCCGGGATCATTTGTTATTCTCAATGCAGTGTGTGCAATCCTATGAATCATTTTGATGCTAAAATAGGTTTAACAGTACAGACAGCTGTCTGATGTGTATGGTTCGGTAACAGGTGAAGCAACGTTCATGTGCATGGCTTAGAAATGGCATATTTGCTAAGGCAAAACAAGACAACTCCCTTTGTTAAAACCCATTCATTGCCCAACTTGCTTGCAACCAAGCTGCTAATCTGGTCTAGTAAACTTTTTCAAACTTTTTTTCTTCTTCATGCTATATGCAGCTTATGTGCCCTGGGGCTTGAGCAGAAGGAGGTTCTTTTGATCATGTGACCGACCGAGCCTAGTCAAACAGAATAAGAGGTAGCCTGCAACAAAAGAATGATTGTTGTTTACGCACACTTACAAGGACAGGTACAGTCATACAAGCAGGGTGGAGCCGCCCTTGGGCTTGATTACACACACACACAGGAAACACCATGGTATGGGCTGATAATGTAATGTAGCACATGGAACCATGAGTAAGGTGCAGGTAATTAATGCTCCTGGTTAAGGATTCAACCCTGGTGGTGGTGATGAGATTTAAACTTACAACCGCCTGGTGAGTAATCCAGCATATTAACTGACTTCCTCCTAGATTCTGAGAAGGGAAGCCGTTGGAAATGTTTGTCAGGATAATGTGGTGGGATTCATTATGAGACAAAGCTTAGGTATTGAAAGAATCTGTTTTTTTGCTCTTTAATGAGAAACTGCTCATGCAGCGACACCAAGAGCTGGCCTAGATTTTACTGTTCAACTGTGGAAAACATTTCACACACACACACAGTGTTCAGCAATCCCAGAGTAAATCCCTCCCTCCCCCATGCAGTGTGTTGTATATCACAGCAGATTGAAGCTGAAATCCCACTAAAGCACATGAAGTGAAATGAAACGGTTTGTGTGTTTGTAATGTAAACGCCTTTCCCTCTGAAACTGTTCCAGCATTCCCGCAGATATCTGCTTTCTCCAGGCTTTTCTCTCTCTCTCTCTCTCTCCCTCCAGTGTACACGCCCTCTGACTGTCAGAGAGGGAGGAAAAAAAGTTCAGAGAGAGAAAGAGAGAGAGAAAGAGGAGGGAAAAAAAACCCATTCGCGGAAGAGATTGTCTCCAACCCTTCTAGTTTGACAAGTTTTTTTTTCCAGCTTGCTGAAGAAAAGACTGGAGGTTAAGACGCGGTGTTAAACCCGGTTCAGTCAGAGTCCTGAGTGCTGGAGTGGTGTAGACGGTAAGTGCGGCTCTTTGATCTTTTCTTTCTGCGCCACTTTGTATCCAGATGTGTGCGGCTTCCCTGCGCGCGCTGTCTGATGGCGGGGGTGAAGCGCCACGTTTCCGATCCGCCCTTCCAACTGGGACTGAGACTGGGATCGGGACTGGAACTCCGAATACAGGCGCGCCTTTATTGTTTACTTTAAAACTGTAACAATGTAACGTTCTGTTGACGGATCAAAGGATCCTTGAAATCTGCTGTAACATGGGCAGCTGTGCACTAAAGAAGGGTTTGCTGAGGAATTTCCTCCATAATCTAGTGGACTGTAATCTACATACAGAGTTATTAACTGCATTATTAACCTGCCTAGGTCTAGTACAACTACAACCCCCCCCCCCCACCCCTCCAAAGATTAGAGCAATTATTATTATTATTATTATTAGTTGATAATTTTAACTTTGCTCATGCAGCACAAGCTCAAAATGGAAGGTCATAAGAGCTGGCTGGTGCGGGAATGTTGCTCACACCGCTCCCCATGCCAGCCATGCGTCTGATAGCATCCAGGAGAAAAACACATATGGATTTCAAAATAGAAATCTCAATCTACTGTAGGCCTAATGGATTCTTTATGCTGCTGCATCTTCCTGTTATACAGTACATTGCCTGAAGTGATTTTTCCCCCCCTGAACACTACAAACAAGGGCATTGCTGTCTCAGTGGTCAGTTTCTCGCCCGACATGCGGAAGGCTCGGGTTTAGTTCCCTCCCAATGCTCAAACCCCAGCCAGTGCCAAGGTCCCAAGCCTGGATAACGTGGGAGGGTTGCGTCAGGAAGGGCATCCGGTGTAAAAACCTGTGCCAAGTTGTGTGCGGATCAATGGGAGCAACCGAAAGATTAATAACAACAACAAGAAGTTATCTACAACAAAAGATCTGCAAAACACCAAATGTTGTCTGTTGATCCACTTCAGACACTGCAAGATGTATCTCATTTATATGGTCACCAAAATAAAATAATACAAAAAGCAAGATTCACATTGAGTAACATTTTAGAGGCTTCTCAACCATTAGCAATGCATTAAGGTTCCTACAGCCATGTACAAAATGTTACTGTGTGTATTTAAAGAAAGCTTAAAAGACTTTATTAGGATAATTAATGAAGGTAATGAATATGTTTCATCTGGCAGCAATGCTGACGCAGTGAGGAGTTTCTTTAAACAGCAATGTCAGAAGATGTTAATATGTGTCAGGATCATCAAATTATTACTCTCAATCAAGCAAAGAAAACAACTGAGGAAATCGCTGAAATGACGGGAATTTGATTAAGAGCTGTCCAACACATTATTAAAACCTGGAACGAAGGAAGACGTCGTCAGAAACAGAAATCATGAATCAGCGTGATTGGAGACGATGCGTTGCGTGGTAAAAAAAATGCCCAGGAGAAATCAGAGCTGTGTTTAATAGTGAAAGCAAAAGCATTTCCAAACACGTACAGTGTGATGAAAACTCACACAAACAACTGTGTGTCCATAAGAAAACCACTTGTTAATGAGACTAATCAGGAAAAAGAGGCGTCCGTTTGCTCGAGAACGAAAACATTGGACCTTGGAGCGATGGAAAAAGGTCACGTGACCCAATTCAAGAGCAGTGGGCGTGTCAGGGTACGAAGGGAAGTGCAAAAAGCAATGCACTCATCATGCAGTGTCCACTGTACAAGCCTCTGGAGGCAGTGTTATCATCTGGGGTTGCTTCAGTTGCTCAGGTCTAGACTTAATAAAATGAAGTCTGCTGACGACCTGAATGTATTGAATGACCAGGTTATCACATCTATGGAGTTTTTCTTCCCATAGATTGTGACAGAGTGGTTCTGGGAGCATGAGACACATCACCATGAAATCCTGATCCTAACCCCATTGAAAGTCTCCAAGGGTCTGGGTTCGATTCCCGCCTTGGGGTCTGTGTGCATGGAGTGTGCATGTTCTCCTCATGCTTGGTGGGTTTCCTCCGGGTAATCCGGTTTCCTCCCACAGTCCAAAGACCTGCAGATTAGACTAATTTCCGTTCCCAAATTGCCCGTAGTGTGTGTATGTTGACCGAAGGTCCTACCACGGTTGTGAAAATGGGAATAAATACAACGGTCACCACTGGCCTCCACAGTGCCTACTTGGTCTACAGCGGTTCCAGGATTTTCAGGGTGCGTTGGATGATTTATGCAGTGCGTCAGCTCGTTCCTGTGTGAATCTTTAATGGTGTGGCGACTTTAACCATCGTCCTTCAGCTCACACGGTGTATCGCGTTCACCTCGGAGGAAACGCAAATCTCCTTCACGCACTGGAGAGAAATGGGAGCCTGCGAGGCTTATGCTATATATTTAATGATGCGCTTTAGTGTGCGTGTGTGTGTATGTGTGTTCTCATGCAAGTTATGATGCTATGAGTCACAAGGTGGATCCTGAGGATTAAGTAAGTTATTGTCTAATTTAGTGACATAATGGGTCCGCGGGCTCGCAGGGGGAACAGGTGATAAACTGTTGAGGGTTAAAAAGCAGCATTAACTTGCATATGATTAACCGGGTGTGTTTTTAATTATTAAACTGTGCCTGAAATAGCAGAGATCACCAGCGGTCATTCTGAGACACACACACACACACACACACACACACACACACACACAGACAGGCACATACCCTGGACAAAAGCGATGTATTGTGGCCGTAGTACCAGAACTGAACATTCTCATGCCACTGAACATCTTATCCCAGAAATGCATGAGCTGTTTCAGAAGGCTGTTGTTGTCCAGTTTGAGCAGAGACATTCCCAGAGATGACCTCAGGACATGTTTGGCTTCCCACACCAGTCCCTACGATCAGAGAAACACGATAAATAATTATCTACGTTCCTAGGGTCAGGAAATCTAGAAAAGAGTCTACACACTCCTTGAAGAAAGTAAAATAATGTTGAATTTCAAACAGATGCTTCAGAACTGAAGGTCTTGGCTGGATAATCAGAAATGGTTGGGTTTCATAGCGTGATCTACAGGACTGTTTCCATACGCCAGAGATTCACACGGTAGTGCCTTCATCGCTCTGGCAACTGCTCTATGAAACCAAATACTTTAATAAGCTACTACTCAGCCTGTTTTCCCCCTGTTAATTAGTCTAATAGCAAGGTTTTCTGATTGGACACTGTACATCTGCATGTGGCTTCAGACTGCAGGGTGCACGCTAAAAAAAAACTTTATTGACGATATTAATTTATTAATGTAATTTTATAATGAAATGACTCTCGGATGTCATGACTTGATGTAGCCTAGACGTCTCAAAGATAACGTTCGGTCTCGTCAAACTTACCAGTCAAGTTTGAGTGTCCTGGGGTAAGCCATGCATGGAATTCCTGCCTCTAACAAACGTTTGGTTGTTTTCTGTTGTTTCTTAACTGTCTCTATCAGTTTCTGTTTCATTGCTCACATGCATTTCTGGCACGCATCTTGCTTGTTCCCTCGCTCGGAGCTGCGGAGATGATGGTGTGACATGAGGAATGTTATGTGACAGAGCAAAAGAAATGAACAGCTGAATCAGCACATGACCAAGAGGGAATGTGAATGCATATGCATGAATGTGTTAAATGCATTACAGCTGGCAAGCTATAGAAAGAGCAGAAATGGTCTGGGTTCAGGTAATCCCTCAGGTAACACAAAGCCACTGTGCAGTCAGGCCTTCAGGAGATCAGATGACCTATCAAAGATCATCAGAGTCACTGAGGCGACTCCCTCCTCTCTCTTCCCTTATCAGCAATCAACTGTCAGCCCTAAGACTTTCATACACAGAACTCACTTCACTTTTCTAGATAAAGAAGCTGAAGTATCTAATGTCCAAGACCATTAAAGAGTCAAACATCTTGTGTACAAATGACACTTTTTTTTTGCTCACGCATTGCCCGTAGCTTGTGATGGTCCAGGGTCGTTGGTCAGCATTACATCCTTGACACTTCATATTTTATAAGGAAAGACCGTTCAGTTGCTAGCACAGAGCATTCTTTAACTCTTCAGCAAACCTGTTCTACACTAAATATTATTTCAGAGGCACTAACATGAGCTTTTTTAAAGTTTCTGGATAGATAATCTGTCTAGTTCGGGGAAATTTCATATAATATGCATGCCCGTTTATGCCCTTATATCAATAATTCTTTATGTAATTCTTCTGTTCATGTTCGTGTTAAGGCAAGAGCAAACATGGAAGGAGCTATCAAGACAGTGGTGTCAGTTTTCCTGAAGTCAGCAAAAGGCAAGGAGAACCTTGGAGAAAAGGACTTCCAAAATCTAGTGAAGAACCAGCTAAAGAACATATTGACGGTGAGTATCCGTGGCCTTCCTCGTCAAAATCCACAGCAATTATCAAGGCCCATCATTCACCATTTCATCAGTTGACAACAATACATTTGGTCCTAACATTATTTCATTTACCTGTTAAGTATCTCCATATCCTGTTTTATGCCAGGACTAAAGCTGCTGATAGGTTAAATCATCATGCATTCATTTTCAGTAAGTTCTTTATCCTGTTGAGGTTGGTAGTGCATCTGAAGACTATACCAGGAAGACCGAAGGTCAGGCTAAATCATACAAAATTAAACCCATGTCTATATGTACTCAGTCAGCATGGAAAGCTCTATGACTCAAATGTCGCATCCCTTAAACCTGATTGTAAGGTACTTTGGTTTAGTGCTAACCACTAAGCCAAAGGTTTAAGGGATGCGACATTTGAGTGCGCTTTGCACCAGCAGGGTCCTCCAGGGTCCCCTTGTAACAAGGGTTTCCACTGGCCTCCACGACCCCCAGTTGGACTACAGGGAAGGCTAGATGGATGGATACATAACGAACTTTAAAATAAACAATCTATCATTATATATCATGAATAACTCACTCACTATCACTCTATACCACTTTATCCTGTATTCAGGCTCACAGGGGCCTGGAGCCTATCCCAGGAGACATAGGGCACGAGGTCGGGTACACCCTGGACAGGGAGCCAATCCATTGCAGGGCACACACACATACACTCACATAATCTTTCACACACAATTTGGGAACACTTATTAGTCTAATCTGCATGTCTTTGGAATTTGGGAGGAAACCAGAGTACCCGGAGGAGACCCACCAAGCACGGGGAGAACATGCACACAGAGAGAGACAGAATCGACCCTGCAGGGAATCAAAACCAGTCCCTGGAGGTGGTGCAAGGCGACGGTGCTAACCACTGAATAACTTACTGGTATTTGTAAATTGGAAGTTAGAGATGGTGAATGAAAGAATGACCGCCTCGAGTCTTAATGATAAATGACTAATAAATGCTCTGGACAAAGATAATTGCATTGTGCACTTAACCTAAAAAGTGTAAAAATCTGTGTGTTGGTGTTACAGGACACAGACAGCTCTAAGGCTATCAAAGATATGCGTCAAGGGCTTGATGAAAACCAAGACGGAAAAGTCAGCTTCCAGGAGTACATGCACCTAGTGGGATACCTGGCCCAGGCAGTCAGTGAGCAGCGCTGCTCCAACGAGACCCAGGTGGCAAATTCAGGCCCAGAAACGCAGTTGGAGGTCCCTGAAACCTTGAAGGCTGAGCCTGAGGCTAAGAAAGAAGAAACGCCTAAGAAAGAGGAAGAGTCAGCCAAGGAGCAGGATGAAGTGGTGGAAGTGGTGGAAGTGGTGGAAGTGGTCGATGAAGAAGAAAGTGTGGAGGAGGTGGTAGAAGTAGTGGAGCGCACGTAGGCACTTGAGACAGTTGATGAAAACATCTCAAGCCCTGATATTATGTCATTGATTTGTTTCTGTGTATTTTTTTAATTTTTTAATTTTTTTTACTATTTTACAGCTAACCAAACAAACACTACAATTTGTACCACTAGATAAAGCATAAACCACTCAATATTATCTGGACATCCTTTTGTTGATTGTCTCAAACAGTGCTTTTCAAACGAGTCCTCAGACCTTCTCCAGCTCTCTAGATCAATAACTTTTTGCTCTACACTAACTCACACAACGCAGTGAAAAAGAAAACTGTGGAATGTCTGGAGGGGACGTGAGGACAGATTTGAGAACCACTGGTCTAAATAAACGCAACTAAAATGTATATGTATATGTATTGTATGTTATCATGTTAAAGAGTATTTGTATTTGTATTTACATTAACACTACATTACAACACGGATCTTTAAATGTGTTATAAATTACCTCTACAAACATGTTTAGAAATGATGCTGTCATTGGCGTGTTCAATTAAACGACCCTGGTGTCTTTGGGAAAAATAACGGTACGCCCATACGTGAACCACTCACACACCCCTGTTTAGGTTTCTATACTGCATATGTTCAGTTAGTTATGCCTTGTACACTTTGTCTTGCTTAGCATGTATGCTAACACAGTTTAACAGTTTCGTAGCATGTGCTGACTAATATCGCGCTAACTTTGTCATGGCACTGCCAAATTTGAATGAAGATTTATTTGCATGACAATAAACAAACATTTTTCTTTGACGATTTATTTTGTAGCTTGTGTGTTCTCATACTCTGTTCCATTCTGGTCTGTCTAATCTCATTCTGCTCTACGAAGGGCGTTCAAGTCAAAGCGGGACTTTTGATTGCGCAGAATGACAGAACAGTTATTTCTCTATATAATCCCCTGCTACACTAATGCACATGATGTTTGACTTGAACGCCCCTTGTACATACCTCTATGTGCCACACGCTCATTAATACAACATGTGTTTGGTGTTTCCTTCTTATCCAGCTAGATTTCTTTGCTATAAAACCGGTAAACGAGGTGCTAACAATGTCTTAACAATTACAAACCCATGGAGTGCTGAAAGTGTTGGACCAGAATTCCTCGAGCCCTGATGGTCCTGCTTGTCATGTGATGTAACATTCAAATGACAGTAAAGTAATTTATGGCTCTGGGTGTCTTTTATGTATCTAACAAATTTGGCTCTGACTCGTTTAATCATTCTTATTTGTCTTAAAATGCACTTTCTCTAATAAGTTATTTTACATTTATGTGAGTGTTATGTCTTAACATGAATTCTAGCCTGTCTTATCAATTGCTAATATTTGGGATACACCCCTAGGGTTAAAAAATATCTTGTTTGGTGTGCTGCTGGGAATGAATGAGATCGGCATACAATGCTAATACACCTGCTCGTTTAGTTGACTGTTTCACGTTTACCCCCCCGGCCGTGCTCCGTGCATGCGCACAATGTATCAACCGTTTGTCTTCTTTCCCTAACCTCAGTCCTTTCCATTCATAATTGGGGCTTTAATTTCGTATATATATTAATAAGAAGAAGCATCTCAATGACCACTAAAATGTTCAGTGTATCAGTATGTATGTATGTATGTATGTATCTTTTAACAAATATGTCCTTATTACAATTATCCATATGTTACTTAACCATGTATACGACAGTATATACAGTATATTATCCAGCTCTATCCTCAATTGACAACGTCTCATAGGCTTGAAACTGGAAATATTACTTTATTTAGATTTATATATTGTTACATTTATGCTTTTCATCTACTTTGAAGCAGTTTTTTCCCCCTAATGTCTGAAAAATTGCGCTATATATATAAATATATAAATAACAACTACATTTTTAAGTAGCTGTGTAAAAGGCAACAAGGAGCTGTGTGTTAAAAGATCATTCAGTGTGTTTTACAAAGACCGAAGCAATCGCTCAGTTTTTTTGCAAACAATAAACACATGGTATAAATGATACAGAACTTCACAATTGTATGCTTATTTAACAGAGACACACACACACACACACACATTACCATATCATACTTTTATACATATTTGAATCAATACTTCTTTTTCGTTTAAGCCTGCACACTGTTAGTGGAGGCGGTGTGTACCTCGCCTCAGTAAACCCTTGGCTGTGTTACAGTTGTGTTTGCTTTTGGTGTGGCTGACGCTGTGACGTTGGGCTCCATTACGTTAGCATTATCAATGCGCCGTCACTCGAAAGCGATATGAGACACCAGTGTGCCAGCCTCCTCAGGTTAGCTCTACAATCGCTACCATCTTTTATTATGCAGCACCTGATGTGGATATATGTTCACAGGATCTTCACTGCTCTCATCTCCTGCCTTGCACATGCTGGTCATGTGTGTCCACCAGAATACACTCTATCAAACAGATTTTGTTTGTTCTCAAAGCCCTAGATCCTCCTGACTAACCCTGAGCAGAGGCGTTTTATAACATACCGAACATTCTTTAATAACAATAGTAGATATGCACACACAGGGCCGGACATGCATACTCCAGTTTAGATTAAATATTAGCTTGGTCTTCTCGGTGACACTTTTGAGAGGTTCTATTAAATCTACTTAAACATGTAATCTGATTGATCATGTAAGATCTCTGTCGATGAATAACGTCCAGCTTTGCTACACCACTCTGTGGTTAGTTAAGTTAAACACCCACAATCTAAATGCATCATCTCAATGCTGTACTGTTTTAAAACTTGTTATTCTTCTGTTCAATCCAATTCAATTCAATTTGCTTTTAACAGTGATCATTGTCGCAAAGCAGCTTTACAGAACCAAATGAAGTAAAAATAAATAAAGCACTCCAAAGCCATCTGTGTGTGTTAAGTTTCCCTGCATGATCGAGTAGGTGAACATAAGACAGCATGAAGGACAGGAGGAGGGGACGATGGAGCAAAGGAGAAACATAAGCTGACGAGGATGTGTGAGAGGAGGGACGGATGAGGGGTGAGGGATATTTAAGACCGGGAGACACTCGCTCTTCTCATCCGTTGCTTTGCTCCTTTCTATCAGTCTGCATCTCTGTGACGACGAGGCTCTTCAGCACCACTCAGGTAGGATGGACAGCCAAAGGCTTCTTTCTTGTCCAGTTTTTTTCTGATGATGGCTCATTTACATCTGCGCTTGCTATTGTTTTGCAAATCTCAATTTGCAAATACATTTTATATAATAAAAAACTTTGATCTGACTTGATCTGAATGGATAAGACTTATATTTGGAATGATTCACTTTTTGAATTCGGCTAATTTTTTCCTTTAGGCACTGTTTACATTTATAATCCTTTAATTAGACATTCTATACATTTTTTTGCTTTATATCATTTTGATGTGACTTTGTTCCCTAAAGTATAAGTGGCAGATTAATTTTAAATGTTGTTGTTGTCACTAGGTTACTGTGTATCAGAGCTATTCATCTGAAATCCTGGAGGGCCGGTGTCCAGTCAGTAATAAATAAATTAAAGTCAGTAATAAATAAATAGATAGATAAATAGATAGATAGATAGATAGATAGATAGATAGATAGATAGATAGATAGATAGATAGATAGATAGATAGATAGATAATGTATTAATCATGAAGGAAATTCCAGATATCCAGCAGAAATAGAGACAGTAAGACAGGTTGTAGATGTGATTGCACCCTGTTCATCCTTTATATCATCAGTATACACAGGGTGAGAATGCGAGAACTGACCAGAAGTTACTAAAGCAATGCAAGAAGCAAACTACAAGGTATATAGGAAGCATATAAATAAGCATATAAATCAAATTTAAAAGAGAGAGAAGAAAGAAAATCGCAGTGCAACCTTGATGTGCCATTTTATATTCTGACAACATGCACAAACAGTTTTAATTGTGCAAAGAACCACATGAAAGTGACAATGAAACTGACTCTGTGCTTAATGGCAAAATATGTAACAGCGAGAGTAACTCAGCAGACTATACGGCTAACAGATGGGAGAGTTACGCGGATAGCACCGTGATGTACAAGTCCAGATCTCCCAGTCCACATCCCCATGTCCCTGTGCTGAAGAGCTGAATGGCTCTGGGGTCTAAGGATTTCATGTGTCAGAAGTTCTTCTCTTGAATAAATGAAAAGATTACAGCTGGACTGGGCAGAGATGTCCATATCCATACGATAGACTATTAAAAACTAAAAACCCAGAGACACAGAGACGGAGCTACTGAATGAGCTGCCATTCGCATCGGTGCCTGGAAATATAATAAAATTCAGCAACACCTAAACACTCAACCTAAACCTGAAATGATCAGCTTAATTATGATCAGCTGAGTTTAAGTAAAAAGAAACCACAAACCGTGCTGGACACTGTCCCTTCAGGCCTGGGTTTGAAAAGCTCAAGCTGTATGACGTCTCCATCCATGACACGATTGTGATTCATCTTCCTACAGATTTCCGCCTTACTAATTAAGATGTCAACGAAATGTTTTCCTAAAAGTGCCAAATTTCACATTCCTGCTTGGGTTCCTTGCTTGACTGATGCACCGTGGTGCTGCTTATACTGTCATGGTCCTGTCCAACCTGTAACTGTGCCACTTATCTGTCTGTCTGTCTGTTTGTCTGCAAAATATCTCCATAGTCGCGGTAACTTCAGGACACGCTCTAGTGAGGGCTGAGACCAGCGTGACATCACAGCAGTTCTTAAGTTCACGCTGCCTCTAGGTATTAGTTCCACAGCAGCATCCGAGCTTCCTAATTAGAGTCTGTAATGAATTAATAAGTGAAATTAGATGGTGCAAGGCATCATTAATATGAGTTCTGGAGTCCTGGGTACATTTGTGTTTCGCTTCATGTTAGTGAAATTGCTTTGCAAGGAAAACGACCATAAACTACGCTGTAATTCTAGACAATTAGTCTAGTTTAGTTACACAACAGTTGACTGTTGATCATGAATCTGAATTAAATATTAAAACAGAGGAAAGCTACAGACATTTTATAATTACCACGACTCCATCAGAACTTTTACAAATTGGGTTTTAACTATCATTATATTATTTAATTCTTCAGGTTGTTTGTCCAGATCACACAAGTGACGAATCTACATACTGACAGATTCTGCTGGTTTTCTTTTTGTGTAATGTGGCCTCAGTTATAAAGCTTCACCAAGTCAGAAAAACTTCTGTTTCTTCAGCTGATAAACTCGCACACACACACACACACACACACACACACACACACACACACACACACACACACACACACACACACACACACTACGGTCAATTTAGGAACGTCAATTAACCTAATCTGTCTTTGGACTGTGGGAGGAAAGTGGAGTACATGGAGGAAACCGACCAAGCGAACTCCATCCACATTCACACAGACTCGAGGCGGGAATTGAACCCTTGATCTTCTTCTAATGCCTCAAATGACCACAATCTATACATATTATAAAACTTTAAAGTTGGCATGTCTAAACATTGAAGATATTTGCAGAAAAATTATTTCGGGGATGTACAGGTAAGATGAGTAATAAAACACATCAAGATGGTTTTTGGTCTGTTTGTGCACAACATCACATAAAAACTACTGAATGATTACACAGGTGTATTTGTTCGAGCTTGAGGTAATATAGACATATAGGATTTATAAACTTGTTTCATCGCAATCGGTCCACAGGAGGAGAAGATATCTGTTGATATCTGAAGAGAAAATATGCTAGTTTAAAATTTAAATGGAAAACGCCGTTATTTCATAAAACAAAATCTACCTTGAAAAAATCATTAGTTCATCTCAAAATTCACCAGATGGCCCTGTACATTTTCTAAAACATGCTTTTGAGTGTGCAGCGAGTATATTTTAATTATAAAATGATGGTTAAAAAATCTACTTCAATATTTGGCATATTAAAGCAAAATTAGTTTATTGTACATTAGATTATTAATTAACACATCATTTCCTCTTAATAAATCTCATTATGAGCATAAAAGTAATCCTAAAAGTTACAAAATACAGTATATCTCCTACAAAATATATGGAAATTTAATTTTTTTTAAATATGTAAATAAATATAAAATAATACTAGACATTGCTTAAATGGATTTGCATGAATATCCACTACCATAGATTCAAACACCCTAACGATAACTGGGAATTAAAAACAAGAAGAAAAAAAAATCCACATATAATCACGAGCACATTTTACCACAGAGTTCGTGCTCAATGTCGCCTCCTAGTGGATGGATCAGTGTACACTGCGAACTCTACACGGTCAGGGATGTGCGGCACTCCAGGAATGCAGTTTAACACGTCAACTGTTCACCTTTAGGCCAAACTCAGACACGAGCAGAGTACAAGCACACACTGAACCGTATCCTGAGCTTAATGATGGAATGTTTACGGTCACTGAAAAGGAATAAAAGATCTCTATAAACTGTTGAAACAATGATTACACTGTTAAAGTACACATCAGGTTTTGTGCTGGTATCATACTGCAAAAGATTACATGATGATTGATGTTTGCCCTGGACACGCTTTCATCTATTCTCTCCGTTTATCCTCGTGTCATCTGAAACACCGGTCAATGTAATAACAGCCCAAATAATAGTATATTAGCAACTGCTATTATATTTGTGAGGTTATTAATATAATTAGAATAGAATATAATTTAATTTAATTCTGGGTATTTGTATTACATTTGTGATTTATTACATTTTGAGGCTGTTATTACATTGATGGGTGTTTCATCATCATCATCATTATCTCTGGTAGATTTATCAACTATTACCTTTTTCGTGAAGTCTGTCACGACACGCCAGGTCACGCCCACCTGTCAAAACAAACCTTGATGATCTGCGACTCCACTCCACACTCCGTTT
>JAQMYK010000021.1:15465792-15481113 GCA_030014345.1 Clarias buthupogon | reverse complement strand
GCTTTCTTGTGCAGGGAGCTGGTGTTGAGGGACCAGCTGAGGTCCTTCTCCAGGTGGACGCCCAGGAATTTGGTGCTAACACCCGCCTCCAATAAGCTTTTTTGTGGTCATTAACTCTAGGATTCACACACTTTTCTCCATGAGATTTTCATGGTTGTTCTCAATAAAGACATGAATAATCATGAAAGTAAGTACAAGTAAGTACAAAATACACAAAAAATATGCATGTGCATGAAGACATTATTTTGTTTTTCTATTGATAAAGTTTGTGCATAAATCCAAAATGTACGAGCATATAACTAATGTCAGTGAAAAAAAGCAATCAGCTCTCATTATCCTAGAGAGTCGTGCTTATTTCTCTCATTACTGTAGAGACATGCTTAAAACTTTTTGCATGTTATTTGACTAGGGTAATATGTTACACCCCGCAGGATGCAGGAACAGTTTCCATGGACAGAAGAAAGAGCTGCACAGAAGAAAGAGCCACACCCACATAGAAAATCCTAGAGTTTAAATCAATCACATTATGACTTAATTAGGGAACATGTGAGAATTATATCTGATTCTGAATATCCAGAACTTTCACATGTATGATTGTGTGTTTATAGCCTTTCTGTGGATGACATGCTGCAGTGTGATGTCACAGCCACCAGAGGGAGCCTGAGCACTGTTCTCACTGGGCATCCATCACAGGGCACACACATACGCTCACTCACTACCCGGAGGAAACCCACCAAACATGGCGAGAACATGCAAACTCCATGCACACAGAGATGGGAATCGAGCCTGGCCGAGAATCGAACCCAGACCCTGGAGGTGCAAGGCGACAGTGCTAACCACTACACCACCGTTCCGCCCTGATATATCATATCATATCATATCATATCATATCATATCAGTTCAGCCTCTGTCCCCAAGAGCTGTAAAGAAAAAGTAGACAAAATATAAGATTAATAAACATACTTATAGACATTTCTTTTATTTCTAGATATAATAATAGTATATATAATAATAGACTTATTTTATTTCTACTCATTCAAAGTTTTACATTTTGTTCTTTGATTGGCAATTAAAGCAATTAGTTAGCTAATTTAAAGGATTTATTTCAAGAAGTATACAGTACATAACAACAACAACAATAATAATAATAATAATAATAATAATAATAATAATAATAATAAGCACCTGTGCCGCCTGGACGCACCGCACAACCTTTGTACTTTTGTGCATGTTAAGACTTTCAAAAAGCCTATGATGCTGGAAAAAAAGCATCACACTATGATGTGATGTCACTCAATACGAAGGCACTTTTCAGCATAAGTTTAAAGCGTGGTTGAACTGTTTGAGATATCAAAAATCCCATCGCAATTTTGCATTGTCAATGTCTTGAGATCATAAGGGCCCAGTTTGGGGACGATCGTATAAATCCCCTAGGAGGAGTATATAAAATTCCATTGAGAGCCTTTTGCAAACAACCCAAAATAACTAACTTTCTATTAAGTACAGCCCATGTCATGCACAGTGAAAGTTGTTCAGCTCAATGAGATCTGTGTACCAGATTTCACATGAATATGTGCAAGTGTGTATGAGCTATGCACCAAGGGATCAACCGCTCAGACGTCCTAATGGCAGCAGATTCCAACCTGTGTGCTGATTCCATGGCTTTTTGAACATGTTAAGGCCTCTGAAAAGCCCCAGATGCTGGAAAAAGTATATAAATATTTTATGTCTTTTTTATTATTTATTTTCCACTATAGCACACCATGCTAATAAACGACTTGACAATTATCTAATAGATGAAAAAGCTACAAATTCTGTATGTAAAAACAAACACTCTGAAGTAACTAGACCTTGCTGTTCCTTTTAGACCGGGGCTGAGAACCACTAACGTAACCGATGCTCTCAACTGGCAAGCATTTTACTAACCAGTTACTTTGCATTGACAAAGTTCCAGCAATAGAGCTCTCTCTCTCTCTCTCTCTCTCTCTCTCTCTGCTTTTGTAATGTAATACCATGCCATCATTACTAATAAAGCAGTGGATCAGCCTTTTAGTCTTAATAAACTTAAATCATTCTTTAAGAACAATTGAAAATCACTTTTTTTTATACCCTTGGATTTAGACCAGGTGAACACAGCACAAGAACCGGTACTAAATATGTTCATGACTAATGCGAGTATGTTTTAAATAAAAAGAAACACTCTTTAAATCTGTGTGTCGACATTTTAAATCCACTGATTTAAAACCCCAGACCTCAGCTTGGTTCAGTACCAGCGGCGATGGCTTTCAGTGTGAGAAACACACATACACAGCACAACAGTGAAGTATGTGATGGACAGTGAACTGGGAATGTGTGTCTTTCTCAGCACTCAGGATATAAAGAATCACGGAGTGTAGGAAACCTCTCATGAACCGGAATAAATGAAGCTCGGGAAGACAAGCCACAATAATGCTGAAAAATGTCTCAACAAGTCGAGCCCATGAAATTTGGCATGTAAAGCAGCTTTGCGTTATTTGCATGAAGAGCTGCGAGCAGTGTGCATGAGGTCTGAGAAGTGCAACAGTAATGCTGTCTACAGCCTCCAGCTGCTCTGCAGAGGGACAGAATGTGTAGAAAATCCTGAGTGATTACATTCTGAAGAAACAGCTATCATTTTAAATGACTGCAGCTGGAAAACAGTTTGCTGCATCACTGCAATGGCATGGCACCAGTTTCCAATACAGATCCAGACAATAACCCATACACACGTCTCACAGGATGAGTGTATGTTTGCAGAAATAAATGCATGATTAAACCATTGTGGCACGAGATTCCTTTGACTGTAAATACATGAAAATATGTACAGTATATGCAGTATCAGTCAAAACTTTAGACACACCTTGTAATTAATTAAAAATCAGGAAAGACCATGGAATTAGAAGGTGTGTCCAAACGTTTGATTTCCCATTACTTTACACTGAATCGCACATGATAACATGAAACAACAAACGTTTTTATAAATTACATTTTTTTAAAATTGAAAATCAGAACCTGATTTATTTTTTCAGTTGATTAGACATATTTGTAAAGGTGTATAAGGACTTACAACACCTTGTCATAAAGTGCAAGGAGCTGTCTGTGAATCATTGCAATCAAGTTTAAATCAAATCAATTAAAAAATCTAAAGTGGACACATCTTCTAATTCCATGGTCTTTCCTGATTTTATTTCTTTCTACACTGCTGCAAAACAATGCTGAAAGAGTCCATCTCCTTTGACAGTTGATATTGAGATGTGTCTGCACCTTATGCTGTGTAAAGTCTTCATAACAGCTCTAATCTGAGGATCACTTTCTTGATCCTTTCTAGAGTTGGCTGTCTAGCCGAAGTGGGCATCTGGAAAAGAAGGGGCTTAGTTAGAGAGGGAAAAATAAACAGTCTCAAACAGCTCCAAGAGTCCTGGGCCCGTATTCACAAAGCTTCTTAGAATTCTCTCAGAGAGCTCCTATCTTAGCTTAAAAGATCCTAGCTGGAGTCCTAGACCAAAAGTGATTTAGGAAACTTCTCAGAGCAATTCTGAGTAAGTAAATTACAAAAACCTTTATCTTAGTGAGGAGAGGTGTGGTCGACTCTGTTGCTAGGGATGCTGCAGCAATTCAAGGACTGTGATTGGTTGATAAAAAAAAAAAAACTGTGAAGGTCTTAAAATGTGCCCTTTGTGAACATAGAATATATGATAGAATGGACCGTGAGACCATAATGTTTGTATATAAAGAAATTGTATAATCATGACTACAGGCTACTTTATGCAAAATTTCTGTCATAGGCTGAATATCTAAAAGTTAATTAAAACAGCCAAATGTTGAAAATGTGTCTGCTTTTAAAGCAACCAATTTTGATGCAGTAGTTACTATATTTAAGTTTTTACATTTATTAACCATACTGATTTCATTACTTTTAATCCATTTTAGATTGATGGGAGCAAAGTGTCTCAGTTTTTACCGATTTACAAGTTACACTTTATATGGTATGTAGCCAACAATTCAAGAGAGATGGAAGGAAGTAAAATAACAAGAAAACCAAATTGGACAAGAGAGGTCCTCCTCTCTACTCTTAACAATTTTACCTTAGGAGCAGTTTTTAGGTCTAAGATGTTTAGTGGATCATTTTTATCTTAACTAAGATTTAGTCCTAAATTTAAGGGGAAATTCTAAGAAAAATTCGAAATTCTACGAATTCTCTTAGAATTTCATCACTAGGAGCAACTTTTAGGTTTAAGAAGCTTTGTGAATATGGGCCCAGGGCTGAGACGGGAGACAAACAATCATCTCTGCAACATGGCATACTGTAAGTAAGGCCTCAGTGGTGAGAGAGAAGCATGTCCATGCATTTCTAACTAATTAGATTAAGCAGATTATAGCTCAGTCCAAGCATGTGCAGGTCCAGTGTTCCATTACTGATAATGATTATTTTATTAATTAATATTAAAGCTTATCCTGTATTATGTGTTGTGGACACACTGAGATGTTGATAATACCTCCTGTGTAATTATGAGTAATAGGGATTTAACATATAACACTTTACATATAGTGAAATTGCTGTCACTTAGTTTTTTTTGCTGATGTAAAAATCATTTAAATTAACATAAGACACATTACTTGTACATGTTCAGAAAATCATGAAATACATTTTATCACTTTAATGTTCAATATTTACTTGTGAAAAGCCAAGTTCAAGGAAATGTCTTGTTGACCATATGACCATATATGGCAGTGGAACTATATACTTTTAATCTAAAGCTGCACTTTCATAACGTAAACTATGTCATAGGTGTTGTTTTATTTTGAAATACATTTGACAATTTTAAATTGTTCCCTGAGTCATGGGACACTAGATAAAGAGCAGTGGACAAATGCAAAAGGTATTTCAGATATCTCTCCTTGTTTGTTTAGAAATGTCATGATTTATTTTGCAATTTTATGCGAGGCTTTTAAGTCTGAAATTAAAGTAAATTGAAGTCTTTTGCAGACTATTAACGGGTTTTCTTTTAAGATTTCCTAGCTTCCCTGTCCCTGCCGCCACACATAGTGTTTTGTATTTAGGCCAAAAAGTTAAATTTTGGTCTCATCTGACCATAATGTTTGGTCAGATGAGACACCTCTTCCACATGTTTGCTGTGTCCTCCACATGGCTTGTCGCAAACGGAAAATTATGACTTTCTTCATGCCACTCTTCCATAAAGGCCAGATTGTAATAGTTGTTCTGTGGACAGATTGTCCCACCTTAGCAGCTCCTCTAGAGTTACCATGGGCCTCTTGGCTGCTTCTCTGATTAATGCTCTCCATGACCTGTCAGTTTAGGTGGACGGCCATGTCTTAGTAGGTTTGCTGTTGTGCCATACTCTTTCCATGTTTGAATGATGGATTGAACAGTGCTCCGTTAGATGTTCAAAGCTTCTGATATTTAAACAAAAAAATAATAATAATAACCTAACTCTGCTTTAAACTACTCCACAACTTGTCTGGTGTGTTCCTTGGGCTTTATGATGCTGTTTGTTCACTAACTGAGGGCGTCAAAGAACAGCTGTATTTATACTAAGATTAAATGACACACAGGTGGACTCTATTTACTAATAAGGTGACTTCTGAAGGCAGTTGGTTCTACTGGAAGTTAGTTAGGGCTATCAGAGTAAAGGGAGCTGCCACTTCACAATTATGTACCATTTTGTGTTGATCTATCACATAAAATCCCAATAAAATTAACTGGGTTTATCGATTTATTCAAAGTGTGCAGAAATTACTTTGAGTTAGTAATTAATTGCAAATTACAAATAAAAAAAACAACAAATAATTAATCTCGAACATGCACTTCACGCGCGCGCCTTCTGCACGTGAAACTAGAGCGGCTCGAGCCATGCTCCTTCATGCGTTGATCTGGACGAGTCCACTTTCTACAGTAACAGGGGGGCGTCCGAATAATTACCTCGTACATCCAAGATACAGGTTTAAATATGATAATGTCCATTTATTGAAAATCATGAACCATCATGAAATTACATATAATCGGATATATTTATACATCTAACAGGGTTTACTTAAAAAAAATTATGATATCCAAAACCGCAGTCACCCCTGTGTTCCGGGGTGTGAGTGTGCGCGTCTCGCCCGGCTGTGTCCCTCTTTGTCCGGCAGCGACTGTAGGCCTTAATAGTCATGGCCAAATTCGCGTTTGAGGATAAATTTTAATTGTAAGTCTTTCTGACGTTGACTGTTTGCTTTATGAGGATTGATAAATATGGAATAATGTAAGAGCCTAGTCTGTTTTTTGTTAACGCTTTAGCGTTAGAGCCGCATACAGCTTGCAGTCAAAGCCCTGGTGTATTAGCTATGCTAGCTATGCTAGCTACTCGGCTGCTCTCAGCTAACCTAGCTAATCTGGCGAGCGCGTGCACCCTAACCAACAGAGTGCGCGCGGGGTTTCGCGTCGCGTGCGTGTAAGCCTGCGAGCTCGCGTCGCGTGCGCGTGATGAATGAGGAGCGTAACGACAGGTCACTCGGTGTGTGTGTGTTCGCTTCCGTTAGCGGTGTAGCTACCCGCTAACCCGTTAGCATCACATCTGTAAGTGATCACAGACGGGGGGAGGGGAGGGGTAGAGGGGGGATCACCAGATTCATTCAGAAAAGAAAAAAAAAAACATCACAAGCGCGTTTTTTTATTTTATTTATTCGTGTTCACTTTTTCCGGTTTGAGATCAGTTTAATCCGCGTGCCCCTCCGTTTAGCTGCCTGTCAGGCTGCACTTGGACCTCAGGACTTGTTCGTCACTTCTTCTTCTTTCTTATTTGTGAACGGTGCCATGGCAGCGCGCGGCCGGTCTTATTAATGGCTGCCGAATCGGGGAGACTGCAGGCGGGACAAGGTCAAGGGAAGCGCGGCAAAGGTAGGCAAACGGCCATCTCTCTGTGTCCGAGCGGAGTCCACAACTCAAAAAAACAATCTGCCCTTTCCACCCTTGTCCCTGTGTGTGTGTGTATACATACATATACACCGGCCTTGTATATTTCCCCCTTCATGGGCTCTGTGTGTCTCTCTCTCTCTCTGTGTGGGGAGCTGGTTGTATGTCAGCTTGTCTGTCCACTGGGCTCTACCTGCGTCCTGTGTCCACTCAAGTCTCACACGCTCTTTTTTCCCTCCTTGCCATCCAGCCTCAAGCCCTCTCTCACCCAGATTACATATTGGGCATGGGCACGCAGTGTGGTGCGGAATATCGACATGCATTTGCTTTCCTGCATTATGAACATTATATTATACTAAACTACACGACATGACGCGCAGCGACACTTCAGTGTTTTAATCAACCTGAGTCAGCTTGCATTTGTATTGGGTTCAGCATAGTGCCATGCATAAAGCACATATGCCATAACATCTGGATCCAGAAAGGGACATGACACTGTATACAAATAAAGTTAATGCACACAGCTACATTAATCTCACAGGTCCATATACATGCTGATGGGTTCAGAACCTGCTTAAAAACAAAACAAAAAAGCGAAACATTTAACAATACTCCATAAAAAAAATTCTTATTAAAAATTTTTTTTCTCTCTCTCTCTCCCTCTTTCTCTCTCTCATTTCCATGTTTAGGTTCCCAGATGAAAAGCCCGGAGAAAAAGAAGAGGAAGTCCAGCACTCAGGTGAAATAATTTTCTACAACGGTTGTAAAGATAGAACCTGAATATTTTTTTTTACAGCTCATGGATCTCGAGTCTTACTGAGTTCATGTTTGGAGTCTCACAAGTTTTCCTTCCTTTTTCTCCAAATACACATGGATTGGCTACTCTAAGGGCGGTTTCACATTAGGGCCCCGGAATCGTTCCTGTGAACACCTTTTCCAGTGGACTCCCGAGCACAGAACAATTGCCATACAGCATACTGCGGCGTGGATCAAATCAGATATGGAAGCCAGTCGTACCTGAGAACGGAAGTAGATCGCTGTTTAGACCCGACATCATGAGTGTCTGCAGGCTCCTCTAAAATCTCCTTGTTTGTGTAGCATGTGCCAGTCTCACCCTCTGACCTACTCAGCTATAGTTCATAAAGTAGGAAAGCAAGTGAGAGCGTCACATTTCCCCTAAAATATTAATAATAACAGGCAAAGCTAATGTCTTGTGTTAAATGGCGGCTCACAAACCGAGTAGGTGCATACTGTCATTTCCTGTATCAGATGGTGTAAATACATAATCTTTTCTGAGCACGGTACAAATCAGTCGTTCCTAATGTGAAAGTGCCCTAAATGTGTGTATGTTCCTTGATATTCATATCAAGTGTTCTCACTGTACGCCTCCGAACCAGGTTACATGAGATGAATTAATTGTTTCAATTTAATGATTTGTCATTGTTGTAAATAACACAGAGGTATCATTAGGCATCATCTTTCCCGACATGTAATAAAGATGTAGACATAGTTAATTTATTGTGTTATTTAATGTGTCATTGTTCACATTTAATTATATTTTCTGACGGAGGTTTTAAGTCACAGCTTCATGTTAATTTGGACATTCAATCTTATCTTTTTCTCTTGTGCACAGGGGGCAAATTTCTCCCACCTGTCTGAGTTTGCACCTCCTCCAACCCCTATGGTCGACCATCTTGTGGCTTCAAACCCATTTGACGATGACTTTAGCACATCACGTCCTGCTGGAGCCGGGGGTCCGGGAAGCACACCTTTCCTGCCAAGCCCAGGGACTGGTGGGGGAGGTGGAGGCTATGGGGGTCCCGGGAGAATGGGAGGAGGCATGGCCTACATGGGTGGCCCTGGAGGACCCGGTGGTGGACAGCCCGGGCGAAGACCCCCCTTCGGACCTCCTCCACCCAACACAGGACCGCATCACCCAATTGGATATGGAGGAATGCCTGCGTTTGGAGGAGGAGGAGGAGGAGGTGGTGCCGGAGGTGGCTTTCCTCCAGGGGGACCATCGCAGTTTAACATGCCACCTAATTTCAGCCCACCTATGCATCCAGGGCAAGGGTTTAACCCTATACTGTCACCTAGTGGAATGGGCGGTGGTCCTGGAGGTGGCGGTCCTCCTCACCCACGCTTTGCGATGCAGCAGCCTCAGCATGGACAGAGTGGTCATCCTTTCAACAGTCCTCCAATGCCTGGCGGCCCTCGGGGTCCTCCTCATGGCCCGATGAACCCAATGGGTGGCATGCCAGCTGGAATGAATATGATGGGCGGCATGGGGGGTGGAATGGGTGGAGGTAATATGGTGGGTGGCCACGCGGGGATGCCCCCCCAGGGGTCGTTCCCTCCCTCACAAGACGGCCCCTATCCTGGGCCGGGCACTCCTGGTAGTGAAGAAGGCAAAAACTTTGTTGGTGGACCAGGCGGTGGTCCACCAGGTCCGCCTCAGCAGCCGCAAAACCTCAACCCCTCCGGGCCTCCATCCAATAACGCCACTCCCGGTCCGTCCCCAGCTTCTGGACCCCCACAGACTGGAGGAGGGTTTCCTGGTCATCCTGATGTTCAGCAATCAACACCCAACACACCTGGCCAACCTTCGTCTGCACCTCCTCCACCCAATCCCAATTCTTCCCCTACTGGTCCGCTCAATGGTCCACAACCTCAACAAGTCCCACCAAATCAGCACACTCCGGTTAACTCTGCAGGCGGCCCGGCTCCCAACACTCCGTCCAGTCAGCAACAGCCGACACCGCCCAACTCCGCCCCAGGCTCTGCCCCGTACAGTCAGCAGAACAGTGCCCCGGGTGGTGGACCTATGGCAGGCCAGCCGCCCAATTCCAATCAAAACAGCTTAAACAATACCGGTGGCAGTAACCCTAACCCTCCATCTAACTCGGCCTCCACACCTAACACACAGTCTCCGCTTCCCACTGGCCAAGCTCCATCTTCCGTTGGTCCAGGGTCTGGGCCGCCGAAGCTGGGAAGTGGCATGGTGTTCCATTGTGGCTTTTGCTTGTCAGAGGTACATGATGACCAGGAGGCCATCCTTTGTGAGGCGTCATGCCAACGCTGGTTCCACAGAGACTGCACAGGTCTGACTGAGCCTGCATATGGCCTGTTGACCAGAGAGAGTGCTGCGGTATGGGCTTGCGATTTCTGCCTCAAGACCAAGGATATTCAGGCAGTATATGTACGTCAGAGTTTGGGACAGCTGGTGGCTGCTAACGAAGGCTAGGGGACCAGGATGTGAGGGAGAATGCTAAAGGAAGCATAAATAAGCATGGAATTGATTGTTTTAAGCCTTTGAGCCAACAACACAGAGGCAGGTAGGCTAAGGAAAGTGGACAGAGTAGGAAATGTAGGGAAACCAATGGACAGAGCACCGAATGGACAAATGTGGACCGTGTACTTCCTGTGTTGAGTGCTCTTGCAGTCTTCACAAGCACTTTTAGGGCTTACATTTCTTAATGATCCGAGAAAGTTTGAGCTTGACTTTTCAAGAACACTATAACAACCAGTAATGAATCAGCCATCTTATGTTACCGGTATGTGGGTTTTTTTTTCTTTTTTTTTTTTTGCTTGTGTTTAAGGAAACAAAAATATTTCTGTAATTGCTTAAATTGAACACATGGTTGTAAAAGTGCAGAAGAATTTTCTAACCTTGTCATAATTAAAAGTAATGAACTAATATCCACATAGTTTCCCATCAGAGTAAACTGTCCCTCCAGAAGCAGCTTGTCCACCAGAAGCACTGATGACAACTCACTACCTCACAGAACAGTTGTACACATGCGTTGGCACAAATCGACTGCTATCTAAATCTAGACGGAGGTCTCCCTACACCAATTCTTCTAGCCCATGGTTTCCATTACAGTGTGTCCAAAGGAAATGAGTACCTTCCTTCACCTTTGAGGGAAACGATGTATACACGTGTATATAATGAATATTAGTCTCGGTTTCTCAGAAATGCTGTCCTGTAAATGGAAAGGTTGCTGACAGTTTAATGACTCCGTTGCCAAGTTTTTTTTGTCTTAATATACATTCGATCACAGTTTTTATTTAAAGCTGAACACTGCTCGGTCAGTGCGGACGGTCGCCTACGTAGGGAAAGTAGTGCTACATAACCATATCAAATGTGTATAGTCTTTGGATTGCATGTGAACCAAATGCAGTAATTTGTCCACTGTTTATAATGTATTGTTTCTTTTTAGGCCTCAGTGAGGGGTGTAAAGTAGACCAAATAACAGAATGAAATCAAATCTCAGCTCATGTTTCTGTTGCTGATTAAAGATGTTATTTTCTTCTTTTCACTTTTTTTTTTGGTCCAGGTTGCCTTTTTTCTTAGCAGTTATCCTTTTTTTTGTTTTGTTTTGTTTGTTTTTTGTACTGATGTCTAGTGTGCTTACTCTAGTGCCCTCTGTTGTCCAAGATTGTGCAGTGACGTTCAAGGTGGGCAGAAGTAAGGTCATATTGTGAAAGAAGTAAAAAGAAAAAATGTATTTGTATTTTTACTTGCCATTTTTGTAGACTATTGTTGCATTAAATTTGGGTTTGACTGCCCAGTAAACCGAGTCAGCAGAGTTGATGTAATTTTCTTCTTTTCTTTGTCTCGTATTTAATTAATTTCACTAAATTCTACTCACCTAACGAATAATATAAATGTCAAAAAAACAACACCATTACTGCATTTTAGGAATCTGGAAATATCCTAATATTTATATGACTGGTTTACAAACAGCATCACATCCTTGTATGAAATATATTTAATATCGGGTGTTATTACAATATATTACAAGTACATTTTTATTATTGTTTATGTTGTATTCTAATTTAAATTCTTAAAGGTTGTCTATACAGTATAAAACAGTCTTACTAGTGTTTTGAATTTAAACAACGTGCTCTTTAAGACATTCTAGTGCTTTAGTATAATTTCTGCTGTGAATGTGGTGCGCTTTGTCACCTCACAACAAATCATTAAAAACAAACTTCAAGGCCATGGTATGGTACTTTTCAAAAGCACAGAAAGAAGAGCAGGGATTAGGTCTGTTAATTTCAAGGCTTTTTAAGTCTTAGGAATGCAAGAGTTTGTTGGCTTAATAAACACTTTATTGAGGACACCTACCAGATAGCTACACTACTCTAGACACTGCTGTAGTTTTCTGATTGTGAGCTGCCCTTTACATTGTTCACCAGAGGCGCACCAGTGATCCACAACAGCACATGGAGTCCATACAGGCAGTCATGCTGTAGGAATTGATCTGAAAAGAAATTAAGTTCAGGCTGTTGACATGAGGGTGGGAGGTGGAAACTGAGACATGTCTCACACAAAGGAAACTTGGCCATCGTACAATGACATCAAAATAAGATGGCGGAGGAAGTAAGAGACACTTGTGATACTCACTTTACAGGCAGCGTGTACAGTGTCGTTTCCATTTTCAATTCAAATAATTTAACCTAATTTAAAAGTAGTCTTACCCAACTTCTTGATCTGTAATCAGGTGTGAATCTTATTTTGTTGAAGATAAGCCATCATCCACACTGACCCTTTCTCTTTTATTCTCTCAGCCCGAACTACTGGGTTTTCGACATCATATTTCACACACTGATCAGACTACGACTGGATTCATGTTTCACAAACAACTCATAGCCTAGTTTTCAGAGTCACTTTTGTTTCTGTTATGAGAGACAACGTGCAGGAGAGTGAATGTAATTGAAGTAAAGCAGGTGGATTTCGGATGGGTTGGTCAGGCTTACACTCCTGTTATGATTGATGCAGTGCAGGTTGGTGCTGTGGGGCAGGTTATGCATGAACAGACTTTTACTGAGGCTTCAGCCGAGGTGCATTCAAAGTCTAAGGTCTAAATTTTATGGATAGATCCCTGAAAGAGGATACCTCTCAGTATATTTTAGGGTTTAACTGGTTTATTGAGTTTATATAGTAAATGGATAACAGAGGGCTGGTGTGTAGGCTTTTATCTTTAGGGTACAGACAAAAACAAAACGGAAATTAAGAGCAGTTTGATCATAAATGTACTAAAATACAACAATGGCCCACCATGTAAAAAACATCTGATAATACGTGTGTATATCTATATGACTGGAATTGTGCAGCACATTATTAAAAACTGGAAGGATAGTGCTTGGGCTCAAAAAATCACCACTGAGCATGATCAGAGGTCACTTAAACACTTGGGGATGTTGCATGGTAAAAAAAAAAAAAAAGGGACATTATAAATAGGAACTATGTTTAATAGTGAAAGTAGGAGCATTTCCACACACACACACACACACACTGTGATGAGAACTCACAGGATTGGGACTAAACAGCCGTGTGTCCATAAGAAAACCACTTGTTAGTGAGACAGAAAGGAATGCTTGAATTTGTCTTAGGAGCAATGGAAAAAGGTCAAGTGGTCTGATAAGTTCAGATTGACCTTCTTCCAGAGTGATGGGTAAGAAGGGAAGCGCACATCTGTGGTTGCTTCAGGTGCTCAGGTCAAGACTCAGTAATGTGGCAATAACATGAAGTCAGCTGATGACTGAATGACCAGATTATCACATCTATGGAGTTTTTCTTCCCATATTCCAGGACTCAGGGTGGTTCTGGGAGCACGAGGAATGATTTTCCCACATGACCTGAACACTATATTTTGAGCTGTAATCAAAATTTAAAAGCGGCTGAACAAAATATTAGAGTGTATGACTTGTGTTTGGCCGGGCAGTGTATAAAATATGTATACGGAAATAAAGCAGGTTTTAGAATTTTAGCAAATGAAAGTAAACCTGCACCATCCTGAGTATTCAGTATCACATGGTATGACACTTATGGATGCGACCAGATGTGGCACTTCAGGATTTACTTGTAGAGTCGGTCAGCTCCTCGAGTTCACACCGTCATATTAAAGCAAAGGCAAGGTGAAAACAAATACTGTACCTAGAAATGTTAAAAATCTTGTAAATATGTCAGATCTCAGTACTGAGCAGAATAACTGA
The DNA here is from genome assembly GCA_030014345.1 of Clarias buthupogon. Taxonomy (NCBI): domain Eukaryota; kingdom Metazoa; phylum Chordata; class Actinopteri; order Siluriformes; family Clariidae; genus Clarias; species Clarias buthupogon. The sequence goes on along the minus strand of JAQMYK010000021.1, from coordinate 15,467,180 downwards.
GATCATGTGTGTATCTGCAACTCAGTGTTTGGGGTCAGCCATTATTCCCCAGCTTTCTTTCAATTTTTATTTTTTTTTATTTAATAAGCACCACACCTGTGTGATCTGATTGCAATGATCACTGTAACTGTAGAATAATACCATTTCCTGCTAACATTAAGCGTTTCTGTGTGTTTTTGTGTTTATCAGTGTACTTAACACAGAACTACTCGGGTTTGATTGACAGCCCCTCCCGGCCAATAGTGTGCGTCGAAGGGCAGGGCAATGAGACATTTCTGACCAATCGGAGAGGTCAGTGGGCGGGGCGACGGAGAGGTTGTATGACGCCGGCGCAACAGGTTACCGAGAGGCTTTTAGCTGCCTTTAAATGAACACGGAAGGCTGTGAGTGTGTGTCAGTGAGTGTGTGTGTGTGAGTGAGTGTCAGTGAGTGAGTGAGTGAGTGTCAGTGAGTGTGAGTATATGAGTGAGTGTGTTTGAACCGTCTTATTATTATTTTTTTTTAAGCAGCAGGTTGAGGATCTGATGGTGAGGAGGAGCAGAGAGAGAGAGAGAGAGAGTGTGTGTGTGTGTGTGTGTGTGAGAGAGAGAGAGAGAGATCTGGAGACTGGAGCTTCTACTGTCAGGTAGGAACACACGAGTGTTTACTGAGTGCGACTTACACACACACACACACACACACACACAGTGGATATAAAAGTCTACACACACAGACACACACACACTCCTGTTAAAATGTCAGGCTTTTGTGATGTAAAAAAAAATGAGACAAAGATCAATCACTTCAGAACTGTTCCACCTTTAATGTGACCTATAACCTGTACAACTCAATAAAAAATAAATAAACTGAAACTTTTTTGGGGAATAAAAAAAAAAGAAATATGTACATATGTACACATTTCGTAAATATGTACACCCTTAAACTAAGACTTTGTTGAAGCAGCTTTTGATTTTATTACAGCACTTAGTCTTTTTGAGTCTGAGTCCATCAGCATGGAATATCTTGACCTAACCCACTTATCTCCAGTTCCAGCTAAAGAGAAACAGCTCCAAAGCATTATGCTGCCACCACCATGCTTCACCGTGGCTGTGGTGATCTCTTGGTGATGTGCAGTGTTGTTTTTGCGCTTTGTTTCTCAATTGAGTTGTAAAGGTTATAGGTCACATCAAATGTGGAAAAAGTTCTGAAAGAAATTTTTTGGACATTTTTTTTTTTCCATCACAAAAACCTGGGCTATTTTTATATCCACTGTATACACTCACCTATACACTCATATACTGTATATATATCAGCCAAAAAAATTTATATGATATAAATAGTATATTATATTAATATAATATGTATAATATTAATATATTATCATAAAATGTTCATATCTCTCTCTCTCT
>JAQMYK010000021.1:15454648-15465576 GCA_030014345.1 Clarias buthupogon | reverse complement strand
ATACCGCTTTATCCTGTATTCAGGGTCGCGGGGACCTGGAGCCTATCCCAGGAAACTTAGGGCACAAGGCAGGGTACGCCCTGGACAGGGTGCCAATCCATCGCAGGGCACACACACATACACACACTCATTACATACAGATTTTGTGTAACCTAATTTACAAGGGTGAGTCAAAAAAAAAAATCCTCACTCCGGTTTATTAAAATTTCTGTTGGCCGCACTTTCTCATCAGCACTTTCTCTTCAAGGCCACCGTCTCCCCAGTCAGGTGTGAATGTGTTACATCAGGTCATTTGTAACTGCGGTGTGAGCAAAAATGGACGCCCTACTAGTGATTTGCACGAAAAAAGAGCAGCGTGCAGTGATTTGTTTTTTTTGTGGTCTGAGGGTGTACCTGGTGCTGAAACAACTCACTGAAGAGTGTAACCAGCAGTGTTTCGATATCTGGTGGAAAGTGAAAGTTTCTTAAAGAGAATCTTTACTGGTGATGAGACATGGATTCATCACTATGAGCCGAGAGTAAATATCAGAGTATGGAGCAGAAACCTTCAGCTGAAAATTCATTAATGCTACAGTTTTCTGGGAGCCTCATTGAGTCTCTATTGGAACATTATCAGGAAAAAGGTTCAACGATCAACAGTGCTTGTTCCAGTGAGATGCTTATTGAAGAGCTGAAGCCTAAACACAGAGGACCAAAGTTATCCAAAGTTGTTGTGATCTCGCCTGATGCACGTCTGCACACTTCTGCCCACACCGTCTCTGACACTCTGCAAAAACTTTGTTTTGTGGTGTTAAAGCGTCCTCCCTATAGTCCTGATCTCACTTCATCACACTATCACCTGTGTGGTCCCCTGAAAGCAGCCCTACGAGGACGAAGAGTCACTTCTGATGAAGAAGTGAAGACAGCGGTGCATTTGTGGCTCGCAGCTAAGCCTAAAAAAATTTTTAATGAGGGATTACAGAAGCTTGTTGTCAGATGGACAAAGTGTTTAAGAAAGTTAATTAAAATAAATTCTAGAGTGCGGATAGTTTTTGACTCACCATCGTTGTGTGAAATACCGGTTTATTGCTAGGCCTCATTCCTGAACGTACAGAGTGTATTCTGTACACTTGTACACATATTTTATTTTTGTTGACGTGAACTCATTTTATTTTTGTCCGGGTTGCCAGATCACATTGACAAATTCCCACTTAGTCAGGACTGAAACCCCGCCCACTCTGATTAAAAAAAAAAAAAACAGCCCAGGTCTGTATAATACGTATTAGAACTTATAATGCTTATCAGTTATATATACACACTTTGTTTCACAAAAATTTATAACCTTAATAATCTGCTCAAGACACATGTTTTTCAGGCTAAGATGATTAAAGGAGTCATATTGTTGTTGTTGTTAATAATAATAATAATAATAATAATAATAATAATAATAATTTTTAAATCTAAATAATTTATTCATTCGCACAATAGTGAGTAAAATAACAGCATGTCTCCACATCTTAAAAAAAAATGAAATCCTTGTGCTTCATGTTGCATTTTGATTTAACAATTGAAAAAATTCATTGATTATTTAAGTTTTTTTAACATTGGAAATTTAAAATGTTTTATGTAAGATAATGGCCAAAAGTTCCTTGATTTAAATGCTCTTTAAGTTCTTTAAGTTCTATAAGTTCTAAGTTCTAAAGCAGAAATTATATTTGTCATCCTTTTTTGCTGATGTGAAAGCAATGCGCACCGTGACTCAAATACGTGATACGGTCTGAACTGTGAGTTTGCTGGTATTTAATGTAATTATATATTGTATATTTTGGAGGTTCCCAGGTTGAATCTATATTTATTTGACAGTTTGTTCTTAGATACAGATGTACAGGAGGCGTATCAGCTCTTTTTAAACATGAACACATGCTGTATCTCTAACATTCGCATTAGCTCTAAAGCTGTGCTGAATAAAAACTAATAAACTATAACACTGTTATTAATAAAGTGTCACGTTAACGCCGCACTGATCCCCATACCAGACGTAACCCTGCGTATGTTTACACAGACCACAACAACACACTGTCTGTTAATGAATAAATCTTTAATGGTTTGGAACGCTACGGTGCAGAATGTGTCAGAGTGCAGCTCAGTCCTCCAGGAGAATAAAACCCACTGACCTGCAGATAAAGACTGTGTGTGTGTGTGTGTATATATATATATATATAAATTATAAATCCTGTGTGTTTAAGTGACGTCGCGTCTCATAAGACATTTTAAAGCTCAAACACTCCAGCAGCAGTAGCGGCACTACTGTCGCCCTGACCGATACTCACAACCTGCTGGATGGGTATGACGTAATTAAAATGTGGAGTGTGCGTGTGTGTGTGTGTGTGTGTGTGGACACACATGTGAGTTTGCAGGTGTTTACACTAAGCTGTGCACACAAACAGTTTGATCCACAATCCAGTGTGAGTAGTGAAACTCCAGGAGGAAGCAGACTGTGTGTGTGTTTCTGTGTGTGTTTGCAGTCCCACATTCACACCTCATTACTCTGGTATTTATTTCTAATGTAAATGCAGCCTGTAGTGCAGGAGTACACACTCTGGTTTTGACACATTATAGGGGTATAAAGACATGCAAACAGTTTTTTTTGTTAAAGCAACAATTAGCGTTACCTGACTGTCCTGATTAAAACACTCACACTGTGTTTTGTGTGATTTATTTCGACTCTTCACTGTCAGGTTTAATAATAACTGTGAGTTACACCGCAACAAAATGAAACGTGTTCACGCTGGGGGTCCAGGCACGAGCCGAGCGCGATTTGAATCGGATATGAAATCTAATCGTACCTGAACACGGAAGTGGATCACTGTTTAGGACGCGATGCTAACAATCTAACGTCTTATCCTCTGAATTACGTGTGAATGCAGATGATCTTCTTCTCTTTGTGTTTGTTGCCTGATTGCTTCACACTGCCACCTGCTGTATCAAAGATTAAAGATACGCAAGTGTACTTGGGTACGTCACCGTATAACTAATGTGAAAGCTGACTGGTGGGGGGGGGGGTGATACAAAGTGTGAAGTGAAAACAGTCTGTGCTTTGACTGATTCATGACGGAGTGTGTCTGAAGCGTTTCCCAGTTCTGTCCCTCTGCAGGATGAAATCAGCACTGAACTTCTCAAACTTGCTTCTGATCATTGAAGCGTATATGTGTGTGTGTGTGTGTGTGTGCTAGTGTGTTAGCCTGTTAGCTGTTGTGGGCTTGCTTTAGTTTAATATAGGTTTTAGTTTATTAAAGTGTGTCATTTATGAAGAATATTCTACTTCATTATGTAGGATTTTGAATTTCCGTTGTGTGATATTCAGATGTATTGAGATCAAAGCCTTGACATGACTCAGCTCGGCGTATCATCACACCCCTGACGTTCAGCACGAAAGACTCGAGCTGTGAAAATCACACAGTTTCATAGAGCTACAAGCTTCATAGAGCTGAGGGAAAAGACAGAAGGGACATGAATGGGATGAAAATAAAATGTGTGTGTGTGTGGAGACCAGATGATCCTGTCTGATCACATTCCTCCTGATAATGACACGGTGGTTTCTGGGACAGGTGAGGTGAAAGAATTTCAAAGCTACGTTTTGAGCTGATTTTATTTAGCAAGACACTTTAGCAAGACACTAAAAGACAAAAACATGTGAAAATGATGTAAAGGTTCCCGTCTGACAAAAGGTGCGGAGATGCACAGAGACACACAAAAGCTCAGACGGTGACAAAACAATCCGGTTGTTCTCACCTGTTCCACTCGTTCAAGTTCATGTGTGAGTTTAAAAAGCTCTTGTGTTTGTTGAAGCTCTGATCACACGCAGCAGAACACGTACAGTGAGAATGTGTGGAATCCTGAGTATGTGCACGTGACAGTGGCTGGTCAGCGGTGGGCCTCGCTCCGGTTACACAGCAACCCAGCTCTCCTGTAATGATCACCAGCACGTTACTGATTAATTAGTAATTATTTTTTCTCAGTAAATGTGTGTGTGTGTCAGTGGCTGCTGCTGGTGGTTTTGTTTTATCTGTTCCTTTGGTCTCCTGTTTAATCCTCACTCTCTGTCCTCTTCATAAGACTTCATCAGGACTGCATCCGCTTGACCAAATCCTGTCCGCCAGCTACGCTGCTAATGCACGTCTCCGTGTGCTGTAGCATTAACAAATCCCTCTTCACTGGAACTCAGGGGCTCGAACCCTTATCCAGCATGACCATGCCAGTGTGAGATCCACAAGGCCAGCGGACTATTAAGTTTGCAGTGGAAGAGATTAAGTGTCCTGCACAGAGACCTGATTGAAGTCAACCTTAAACTGGAAGTGTAGTCTCCTCAACATCACATAATCAAGTCCTGAGCTCATTAATGCTCCTGTAGCTGAAAGAACACTAAAACATCAGGTGTATAGACGTCTGAAGAGTAGAGTTTATAGTAACTGCGACGGGGGAATAAAAATGTATTTATTCAAGTTTGAGCTGTAGACCATTAATGTTTCAGTGATCTGGAGTTTATTAAAAGTTTTATACCTTTTATAGTTGACGTATTACTGTATGCAACTCGTCCCCGTCCCCCACCCCCGCAAATGTGACCTCATATAAGAAGCACTCTGGCTCCGCCCTTTAGGCCTCTCCAAGACATTATACTGTACAGTATTCAGCAATTCAACATCCGTGAGGTGAAACCCCTGACACCATGGGCCGGGACCTCACTGAGTGTTACTGAGACCTGGAGCTCCTGACTCAGCGTGACTCAGACTGACTGTCTCTCTGTCTCTGCTTCTCACTAGAAAGGCAGAGTTTCAGTGTTTCTATGTAAATCAGTGCTGCTGAATTGACGTAAGTGTGTGCTCCCCACCCTGCTGTACGGTGCTTCTCTCTGTCTCTCTCTCTCTCTGTCTGTCTTTTTCTGTCTCTCTCTCTCTGTATATTTCTCTCTCTCTCTCTCTCTCTGTCTCTCTATGTGTCTCTCTCTCTCTCTCTCTTTGCAATGCTGATAAACTGTCACACACTGGCTGTGATTTGAGAGTCTTTCTATAAATTCCAGCACATTTTTATGTTTATGTCTATGATCAGAGAGATTATGAGGACTCTGGGTTCTAGTGAAGGGAAACTGTAATGCAGCAGCACATAGAGACTTCGTGGCAACAGTTAGAGGAGGAACCACATCTGTGTGTGTGACGGTCAGGTTAGGGGTTGACCTAACCCTTGTGCAGTTTATGGTCCTTGACTTGGATGAATTTAATAACAGTCTCTTACAGTCTTGAGTTCCTTGATACAGTCCTGTCCCCCTCTGTGATATGGGAATAAAACTCAAACATGCAGTTTGCTAAACTTTTTGCACCTGCTTTAAAAGTGTTGGGTTTCTAATAGAAGCCTGTGAAGCTTTTCTGGAGATCATGAAGATCTTTAATTAATCACAATAATCACGAAGGCCTGCCTCACAACACACTCTGATTATTAATTTTAACCTTTTCTTCCACAGTGAGCCACGATGAATTCCCTTTCAGCAGACAGGAAGCCTCCAGTGGACTATGGCGTCCAGATCCGCTTCATCAAAGACCTGGATGAGATGGCCGGAGGTTACACTGAGAGGACTCGGGGTGTTGGAGGGGCAGGAGCTGCTGCGGGCAGTGGAACTCCTCCATCCTCAAAATATGGAGTTGCAGTCAGGGTTCAGGGCATTTCTGGACAGCCCTATGTGGTGCTGAAAGATGGAGAGAAAGGTGACTCATATGGAGTACAATTGAAGACCCAGCCTCAGCCCCAGTCTCCGGTTCCTGGATCCCCATTTAACAGCCTGCCTCAAAGACCATGTGATAATTCTCAAAAGACTCCTAAAGACCCTTACAGCTCACATGGGCCACTAAGTTCACCAGATGAAGAGACTGTTGAATTTGGGAGCCCTTTGAAGAGGCCACCTGGTGATGGTCAAGCAGGAAGTCAAGGAGATGGAGAAAGAGGGACTACAGAACGTCGTGTATCTCCTCCTCCATCCAAAGTCTCTGAGAAAAAAGAGCTTGGAGAACTGAATGAAGCTGGGCTTAGGCCAGTGCGGCAGACTGGATTTGGAGGAACCGTAAACGGGACAGGGAAGGTAGGGAGTCCGTATACGTCTTCACAGCCATTCAACAAAGCTTCAGCACCTGGTCCTGTTGAGGAAGAGCCAGTTGAAGCTATCGACACCAAATCTTTAGCACCCATCAATAAACTCATCAGCAAATTTAACAGCAGTACCACCTCGACCCTGCCGAACCGGATTAGAGGCCGCTCTCAAGCTCGAACAGCTCTGCAGTTTGACGAGAGAAAGCGCTCTCGCAGCTTAGATGCTCGCAAGGAAAAGGAAGAAGAGCCTCTTCCCTCACCCACCATAAACCCCTACGATATTTCAGTAAACACCACCTCGAGCTCCAGTCTTTTCTCACCCAAACCTACAACCTTCAGCAGTGTCGGACAGGGCTCTCCCTCCATCGCGAAGGTGCCCGCTGTTCCTGCCTCAAAAGCACCTCCTGTTAATCAGACTCCAAGGACGTTTGTTGCCAAGGAAGTGACACCTGCTTTATCAAAGGTACGCATTTATGAAGATCTGTAAGTCTAGAACAGTGGTTTGACTTGAGCAGAAGTACTGTAGATGGCAAATTCAGACCAAGTGAGAAGAAAGACAAACTATTATAAATTAGCCAAATGTTCTTTGAGGTTTAAGCCGTACTTCTGTTCCCACCACACCTGCGTTTACAAATATTTTAGAGAAAGGTCTAAAATTATTGCTGATGTCAAATAATTAAGAGAGAGACTCTTTCTCCTGGACATAAAGGGCGTGTGTTTGTAAAAAAAAAAAAAGTCTGTAGCTTCATGGCCAGTTAATGGCTTCAGTGAACTGAAGATCTGTTCATTGACTGCTCTCTCATGCCTGGCTGGAGGTTTTTCCAAAAACTATACACTTTGTGTGTGGCAGTGGTGCTCTGACTCTGCTGTTCTTTGTTTTAGTGGCTCCTTTACATGCTCTTTCCTTTATTTTAGGGAACTCCTGATCTTCTGAGTAACCAGAGTCAAAGTAGAGAACCCATTAAGGAAGGTGAAGATCAAGAAAAACATGCAATCTATGAAGTCCTCAGAGAAGGGTAAGCATGCTTTACATTACAGCCACTACATTTACATTTACTACATTTGGCAGACGCCTTTATCCAGAGCGACTTCCATCCATCTCATTACACATCACACGTCTAAGCACTTGAGGGTTAAGGGCCTTGCTCAAGGGCCCAACATTGGCAGCTTGGTTGTGCTGGGGTTTGAACTTGGAACCTTCTGATCAGTAGTCTTAACCGCCGAGCTACGTCTGCCTCTTGATGTAGCATTAGATATAACGGGTAGGGGCAAAAACATCGTATTACTGGTGGTGTAACAGACCAGAGTGAAGTGAAATTGTTAAATTTAAAGTTTAACCTTTGTGGTGCAAGAATTAATTTTCCTGCTGCTGTATGATGTTATATTTACTGGAGTGAAAACCCCAGCTTTTGCCTGAACAAAAAATTATATTATTATGCCTATTATTAAACTCTCACTTTCTAGTTGGTTGCCAAATCACACAGACAGAATCCCCCTATGCAGTACTGAAATTTTATTATCTATCTATACATATAATAAAACTGTAAAGTTGGCGTGTCTGTACAAGCATCACATAAAAACTACTGAACGAATTTTAATGTGGTTTTCACAGGCCGAGCTTGTGGTAACATATACGCTTTGTTTCATCGCAATCGGCCCACGGCAGAGAAGAAATGCTACTTTGAAATTTAAATGGAAAAACACCGTCATATCGTAAAAAAAAATCTAACTTGAAAAAATTTTAGTTCATTCCAAAATTCAACTGTACTTTTTTTAAATGCGCTTATGAGTGTGCAATTAAATTCTATGTGAACGAAATCTAGTAAGCAATAAGAGTTGTGACCAAAATAAACATAATACCCACAGCTTCTACTCAGCATTTACAAATGTTAAAACAATATGACTATATCTGTGATGTCTAAGAAAAGTTTTTCATGACATATTTGATCACAGAATCGTTATTACATCACGGTATTGCCGAGAGTTTCCTCTCAAACATGATCATGTTTTAAATACGCTGCTCTCCTCATGCATGTTCATGTCTCATGTTTATTTCATAACCGATGTCATCAGGTCTGTGGAGAGCGAGACGTTCCTGAGAGGGAAAGCGAATCTCATTCATGAGCGATACCGAGGGCTGAAGGTGAGCATGTTCACGTTCATCAGAACTATTTGCATTTCCTGGAGCTGTGACGTTATCAGTGTACATAGAGGAAATATATATACAGTGTGACATGGTGCGTGTGTGTGTGTGTGTGTGTGTGTGTGTGTGTGTGTGTGTGTGTGTGTGTGTGTGTGCACGCATGAATAATGGTAATTCATTGTTTATATAAGTGCCCCCCTGTATGCGTCTCATCCTCCCGCCGTCTCCTAGCAACCGCTGCATTAATGAAGACTGCTGATTAGAGTGTCGCGCGAGTCTGTGATGCATTAATAATTGCGGCGGACCAGAAGCTAACAGCGCTGAAGAGAGGCTGGTTTTCAGTGTCGAGCCTCTCAGATACACCTGCGTTACAGTATTCATGACTCTGAAATCAGATCTCCTTTGTAGCCTCAGGGTTCATCAGGGTTCAGTTAAAGAGCTGCAGAGGCAGAAGATATAAGATTACAGACGGCTGAGTAAACAAAACACTGTTTTTTATACGTTTAGTCATAATTAGTCATAAAGATGCTTTAGCGATCCTTACATTAACATTTCTTGTTTGTTGTTTATCAGCATGAGGAAATGAACAACAAGTATTATGAAATCTCCTTAATCTCGTCTTTCTTTTACTTTCCTGTGGTTTAGCGTGGGACAGCCATCATCACAGAGTACCGTGCCTTGCAAAAGTATTCACACCCCTTGAACTTTTCCCCACCTTTTTCAGATATAGTTTGTAAAACATTTTAAAAAGCATTTATTATTTTCCATCCACTTCACAATGATGTGCCACTGTGTGTAAAATCCCAATAAAATACATTTACTTTTGTGGTTGTAAAATGACGAAATGTGGAAAAGTTTAAGGGGAATAAATACTTTTTTAAGGTATTACACATTATTAGATATGTACCATATTACACATTATTACTGACGTATCGTATGTAACAGTCACATGCATCTTTAAAACAAAGAGAAAAAAACGACGGTGCTGAATGTTTGGTATCAGTAGAGATATCGTTCCTCACAGTCTCTAGTTTCGAATGTCCATCTCTCAGCATCGTAATAATGTTTATGTGTTGTGTTTTCTAATTAATTGTAAACTATAATATAACTCAGTTATAGTATTATACACTGCCTGGCCCTAAAACGTTTTAGTTTCATCCGGGACAAATTAATTTCCAGCATCGAGCAAAGAAAACAACTACGGGAGAAAACAAAAACAAAAACTGAAGTGGGTTAAGAATTCTGCAGCACATTATTAAACACTGGATGGATCAGTACTGAACTTCCCTGAAGTAATAAAGGTTCATGTATTTGGAGACAGAGTGCCAACAGTATATTAGATGAGACACACACTAATCCTTTAAAAGTGTCACCTGAGCTTCATGTGATCCAATTTTAATCGTTAACCTGAAAGTTACTTTACCATTCCACAAACATCTCAATAAAATCAGTCTACATTTCAGATATTCTGTCCACTTTGGCTTGTTTGTTTGTCATTAATTCTTATTTAATGGTTTGATGTCACTCTGTGACATTTGTGATGGATTGTGTCGGAGTGTGTGAGTGATCGGAGTCGGGGTGTTGTGTTTCCTCAGAGGACAGGTGCTCAGTGCTCAGGTGGGCTTTAATATCACAGAAACACAGGTGTAGTGTGTGTGTGGGGGGGTGGGGGGTGGGGGGGGGGTGGTTGTCTGTATGCTGTCTGCTGCCCCTCCTCACACCCTACAGCTGATCAGAGGTATTTAATCAGACGACAGGTGACACACGGGTTGGGCCTGTACTACATGTCTGATTATTTGAAAAGAAATGAACTTAATAACAGAGCAGTTTAATATTTAGTTTAATTAAACGAGTTACATCAAATACAGCGAGTTCAGTGTTGTCCTGATCTACAGCCGGTCTAATTAGCCATACAGCGGTACCTTGGCGTACGAATTTAATCCGTTCCGGAGGTGAGTTCTTAAGATTCCTAAAATTCGTATTGTGAAACAGATTGTCTCATAGGAAATAATATAAATGCAGGTAATCCGTTCCAGCCACCCAAAAATATAACCAATATTACCAATTTCCAACACTATTATTATATTTCTGCACATAAAAACAATCAAAACATTTAATAAAGACATGTAAATGAAGTAAAATCTGAAATAAGTAGACATTAAACCTCATTTAACCTTAATTTATGATTCCTCTCGGCTCCGAAAGTGGCTCCGTTTCCTTCTTGCTATCGTCCTTAACAACATTCTTGAGAACCGTCTTGCTGTGTCTGCACTAAATCTTGCACAAAATGCTAAAAAAAAAAAAACGAAATATATATACAAAAAAATAATATACAAAAAAATATGTAAACTCTATTCACTTGGATTTCCTGGACATACTGTACGCGCAACTTAGCCGCCGTTTGGTCCGGTTCGTTCGTATGCCGAGACAAATTTCTAAATTTAAGATCTTAAGGCGAAAATTCTTAAGGTGGGTGCGGGTATGCAGAGGCTCTAATGTATCTTATTATTATATCATCATCATCATGTGGCCGTGATTTTCTGTTCAATCACTAATAAAGGATATCCGTGAGGACACTGAGGTCCAACAATGAGGTGTATGTGTGTGTGTGTGTGTGTGTGTGTGTGTGTGTGTGTGTGTGTGTGTATGTGTGTGTGTGTGTGTGTGTGTG
>JAQMYK010000021.1:15373593-15384494 GCA_030014345.1 Clarias buthupogon | reverse complement strand
ACCCATCAAATTTTGTCCCGCGCCGCACTCCGTGCGCTGGGTCCCGCGGTACTCCCGCGGGAGTGCAGGTCTCTACCCTACGCCACTGTGTCGCCTACAGTAACTGTGAGCCATAATCATCAAAATAAAAAAATAAAAGACACTTGAAATATATCAGGGTCTGTGTAATGAATCTATTATAATACGAGTTTCACTTTTTGAATTGAATTACAGAAATAACATTGTGTTTTAAATTAAAAGCTTTGATCTCGTGGTGTTTTGAAGAACCTTTATTCTTTTAAACTACTTCATACCTCTCTCGCGTTTTAATAACTCATTAACTTGTTTTATAATACTCTAATATTAAAATGTGGTAGTGTGAGTGTGTATGATTTTGACAGACGAGAACTACACGTTTACTCATTCAGAACAGCTCTTTACTGAGCAACAAGCTGGAACACATAGAAAGCGCTTCCGTCGCCGACTAACACGTCATCAACCGGCGCCCACTGTTGCCATTGGTTACTAGTCGCACACGCTGTCCTGCCTTTGGCGCGCTGTTTTTGTACCTAAATCCACTTTAAGTGCTATGACGTGGTCAGAATGCGGAAGTGGGCAAAGTTACAGTCACCTGAGCGTTTGTTCTGCAGGTAAAAAGGTAAGATTTCAGTTCATCTGTCTAAAGTGGAACAGGTTCATCATTACTACAAGTTAAAAGTGTCTCTGTGTGTATACTTTAATAACACGCTGCGTTTGTGTGGATACATGTGAACAGATTATATTGTTCCCTTTTAATCTGCTTTTGTGTGACCAGCAGCTTTTATGACCGCTAATAATTACCACTTTATATGAAAAACACAGAGAAACACTCAGTGTTGAAGATATCAATAACTGATTCTTTGCTTCTAGTTAGCTTTAGTCTTGATGTTTTTTCCACCAGTGACTTTGGGCGAGATATAACTTTGTTTTAGATTACTGACAGTAAGCACGCCTTTACTGTTTCGGCTCTGTGCACTCTGGAAACATCTGTCCGTTAAAGTTACAGTCTATAAAGTTATATATTATATAATTAGACAGACAGAAGGATAGATGGATGCTTTTTATTGATCCCAAAGGAAATCCCAGATGTGCAGCAACAATAGAGGCAGTAACAAAGACTGGTTTGTAGATGTGATTGCACACTGTATACGAACGTGGTGGTATCAAAATTTTTACAGACTTTTAAAGTTTTGTAACCATTCTGAAACTTGTGCATGATGATTGTTGGAGAACAATCCACAAGATTGCTGCCACTGTCAGTGTGTCAGACAGAACAGTTCAGGCAATCAGAAGGAACATCTCATCGAGGTCTGCCAAGAACTCCATCACCGTGTCGTGGATGACACGTCCTTCATGTCGAGGATCATTATTGATGATGAAACTTTGGTGTATACGGGTGTACGGGTACGGATATGACTCTGAGTTGAAGCAACAGTCTTCATGGTGGAAGACCCGACATCTCCGCGATTGAAAAATGCCACGGAGGTCCACAGCTCGACCAAGTGCTTACTCATTGTCTTTTCTGACATTCAGTTTTGGCGTTGGAAGTCACCGGCTAAATCTGGCAACACTGGCTATGCATTTTGTTTTTATAGCAATGCCTCTATGCCCATAAAACAACCCCCACATTGCGCTTTCTGATTCCTTATATGGTTACACTTCCTATAGCCGGTGCTCAGAAGAATATTCATACAAATAGCTAATGTGTCTCCCCATGTCTGGCTGTCTCCGTGTCTCTCTATGACTTGTTGAATGAAACATTATTTCAGAAAACGGGGAACCTTAAATAAGCTCTCTTTGTAGAGAACTTGAGATAAATTATGCATGTGTGTGTTTCCCTGTCCCTCGAGTTGAGTAAAACAGACAGTAAAACATTACAATTTAGGTACTCGTCTTACATCCAACCAAATGGTCATTTCATATTATATGGTTTATTAAAAAATATGAAAACTAAAAAAAGTGAGTGGCATAACCCCATAAACTAAGACAAATAATAATAATCATTTAATTACGATATTACTGTAAGAAATGGTGCTGTACAAACTGAGAACAACCAGTCTGTCTCCACAGAGATGTAAATTTTAGCTGATAATAATAATATTATTGGCATAGAAATGAGGCAATAACTTCCATGTCTGTTTTTCAGTCTTTACCCTGACCATTCATTTCGTTCTCCCCTCTCTCTGTGCACTTCACCCTTTATGGAGTTTTTTGGGTGTCACTAAACACAAACTGTTCACACTACAGGCAATCTCCTATACTGCTTATTCTGTATACAGTATGGTGGAGGGCAGGTACACAGAATATAGCGGTAGAGAGACTTGGGCCATGAGGCAGGGTACACCCTAGACAGGGTGCCAATCCATTGCAGGACACATACACACCACACACAACAGACATTTTAGAAATGCCAATTAGCCTAATCTGCAGGTCCTAGTCTGTAGTCAGTATTCTACTGAGTTCTGCAAGTCACCAGTCAGTACTCAATGATAAGTATTCAGCAGTCAGTATTCAGCAGTCAGTAGACAGCTGTCGATATTCAGCAATCAGCATTGACTATTCAGCGGTCAGTAAACAGGAGTCAGTAAATAGTCAGCAGGCAGTATTCAGCACACAGTAGTCAGTATTTAGCAGTCGGCATTGAATAGTCAGCAGTCAGTAAACAGTCAGCATTTATCACTCAGTATCCAGCAGTCAGTAGACAGCATTTAGGAGACCTCAGTCAGTAGACAACAGACAGCAGTCAGCATTGAATAGTCAGCAGTCAGTAAACAGTCAGTATTCAGCAGTCTGTAGTCAGTAGTCAGTATTCAGCAGTCAATGTTCAGTAGTCAGTAAACAGTATTCAGCAGTCTGTATCGGCAGTAAGTATTAAGTATTCTGCAGTCTAGTCAGTATTTAGCAGTCAGTAAACAGTCAGTGTTCAGGAGTCCTGAAGTTACTCAGCTTGTGAATGAACATCACCGCTTTCTGCTCTTTAACTGGCTCAGTAACTCACACTGTAACTCTCACTCACAGTAACACACAGTAACTCGGTGTGATGCAGGAAGTGAGTGTTCGTGCAGAGAGGCACACGTTTCAGTCACGTGCTCGTGGGTCTCTTGTGTTGAAGCCGCAGCGGCTGAGCCGTGTCACGTGACTTGCGCGAGCTGTGGCGCTGTGTCAGTGTGGGAACAGAAACAGGTAAAAATCCGCTTCATTGTCTGCGCGAGTCGGTTCGGCCTCGTATTCGTTTAAAGAGCGAATCGGTGTCGGATTTAGGAAAATTCTGGACTTTATTTTTAGGTTGATTTGGAGGTCAATGACCAGGCCTCTTGTTTAATCAGCGTTCTCGTGAATAATAAAAACCCCTCCGAGAGATCCACTCGGCTTTCTGGTCAGTATTTCATCGCCTGTTGTTTATTTTCGTGATTTGCGGCCTGCGGGCCTGAGCGAAGCCTCGGCGTCGAGTTTGCAGGCGAGCCGGAAAACGTGGTCCAGTCGCGGGGGACGGCGTCGTGTGGGCACCGCAGGAGGAGCTAAAGGCTTTCGATAATATACGCGTTTAATGAGATTATCCGCCGAGGGTTGAGTTGAGATGGGTTTTTTTTCTCACTGATGAAGGGAAATGCTCGTCTCTCTGTGATAGCTGTGCCGGTCGGCCATGAGGCTGAACCTCCCGCTGCTTTAGCTACATTAGCTTAGCTTAGCTTAGCTACCTGTTCGCTTCAGGAGGATTTAAGTGTTGCATAATACGCAGAAATCCTTGTTGACAAAAAACATATATATGCTGTGCACAAAATATGACTATAATAATAATGATGATGACTGATGATATAATGATTTTTTTATACACAATTTCACGAACAACACGGCAGTTGAGTTACATTAACTCGGGTTAACATAACTAGCGTAACTTTAGGGGAGTTAATGAACCAGGAAGCTGCGCGAGTGTTGGTGCATTTAATCAGAGAATCCGCTATTAATGAGTAATGGTGTAAATAACGAGTGTGTTCAGGGCCTCAGGGATCGGACACACACACACACACACACACACACACAGGTGTGAGAGAGAGCTGAGCTAGTTAGAGCTAGTTAGCAGGTTTAGGCTCCTCGGGTGAAGGTGGAGAAGGTTAACGAGCTGCAGAGACACAGTGCAGGAGTTATAACTGTACAACACACAGGGGGCTCATGGGAGAGATCAGCCCAGGGATGTGTGTTTAAATCCGGATTATTTATGCCTGGTGATGATGATGATGATGATGATGATGTAAACTCGCCATGTTAGTTCCGTTATGTCTGAGTTATCAGGTAGAAAAGTTATCAAGTAACTCCCATGAAGTTATTAAGTAGAAAAGACAGTGTGTGTTAATGAGAGAGGGAGAGAAAAAAAGCTGTGTGTGGGGTTAGATAACTGAAACACTTGTTCATCACTGCGTCCGTCTTCGCTGTAACCTGTTAAAGTGGAGCACATGTACTAAACACACCTGTGTGTGTCTCTAGTGCACTAGGAGAAGGTGTGCAGTTTAAACCCTCCTCTGTGTGTGTGTGTGTGGGCAGCCTACACGGATCTCAGGACTGAGTCAGACACACACTCACGATGTGTTTGTGTTCTGTCGACCCAGAAGTGCGGTTTATTCAGACGTCAGTCAGTAGTTTCTCAGTCATTTGTTCTGTGTTTTTGTCCTTCATTAATTTTGACCCCTGACCTCTTTGTGCTCTCTTTCCTCCGCAGGTGTTTATTTCTTTGTAAATACTCTTATTTGTATATACTGTAAATGATGACATCGGTAGGAGGTAACCGGAACCGGGCTAACTGGGAGCAGACACAGACACAGAGCCAGTCACAGCACAAGCAGAGGCCTCAGGTGAGTGAGTGTGTGTGTGTGTAAGGTCAGCATAAACACACACACACAGTGTGTTGATGGCCCTTGTTGCCAAATCCCCATGGTTCTTTCCCAGTATATTTTAATTAAGCTTGACATCCAAAAAGACATATAGATGGTTTACACAGAACACCATTGAACATCTCATAAGTCTCACAGCAGGACGTTTCTAAAAGAAATGATGTCATCATGATCGTCCCATCTGTGTAGCTCCTGCACGAGTTCATAAACTTTATGAAGATGGTGGCTTAGTGGTTAGCACTGTCGCCTCACACCTTCAGGGTCCGGGTTCGATTCCCGCCTTGGATTGTGTCTGTGTGTGTAGTTTGCATGTTTTCCCCAGGCTTGGTGAGTTTCCTTCGGGAAACTCCGGTTTCCTCCCACAGTTCAGAAATATGCAGGTTGGGTTAATTGATCTTCCCAAATTGCTCGGTGTGTGTGTGTGTGTGTGTGTGTGTGTGTGTGTGATCCCTGTGATGGATTGTTATCCCGTCCAGGATGTACCCCGCTCCGTGCCCTAAGTCTCCTGTGACAGGCTTCAGTCCCCATGTGACATTGTATACAGGATAAAGCGATGTAGTGATGATGAAGAGTAACAACCTCAACTGGACATTTTATAAGAAGGTTTTGCCCGCTGTGCTTCCTGTTAAATTCCAGCTTTACTACTCCTGTGAGCTGTTGTAACACGTGATGAGTGGTGGGAAATGTTGAGTTGATGTAGGTCAATAATTTACGCCATGATCTAACAGGAAATAGAGGATTCTGGGTTAAATGCAGAATTCTCCAGATTGAGATCGTCCATCAGGTTTATAACGTTGAGCTTTAAATGGCTGGTGGCTTTCATGTAGAGCGACGTTAAATCCACTGACCCGCTCGGCCTGTCTCTGTTCCTGTTATGAGCCGCATCTTAAATCTAAAAACTGTTAAGCTCAAGACTGAGACATGAACCTGGACTGTCAGTCAGTTTATAGGTGACGAGAGAGCTTTTTAAATTTCATACGCTCACAGTAATAGGAAATCATCGTGCGGATTCTGTCTTAATAGACAACTATAAAAATAATTTCTCACCCGTTTGTGAATCCAGTTTTGGGGATCCAGCAGCATTTAAAAGAATTGAGCATCATCACATTCTCTCTCGTGCTCCTGTCCGCTGCCTGAGTGAGGCGCTCTCTCGTTTTCATTTCAAACGGGTTTCGTTTTGTTTACAAGCAAATGGTTACAAGTGAACGGGTGTGACCGAAACACCCGGTGAACCGCTTGAAAAAACAATCACGCCAGGGTGTTTTACCGTTGTGGTTCTGCCAAGGGCTCGTCCTAAAACCACACTTTCCACATTCTGCGCCATTACAGCTGTGTAAGAGTCCACGGTATAAGCCACGCCCCCTTAAGTTTGCATGAGATTTGCTTCATTTTTAGGTACATGTTGGTTAAATCAACCTGCATCTGACTTTAGTGCTGTTTAAAACGCGGCATACAACCCTCCAGGTCTTGCGCCCTCCCCTCCAGGTTTCCCATCACGCCTTCCTCAGAAACGAGTTTTTGGCTTCGTGTTCACGGTGTGCTGACTCGTCTACCTTTACATACAGTACTTCGTCTTTTTTTTTTTTTTTTTTTTTAGTTTTTCTTTTCTCCTGAGAGTCCTTGAGGATGAATAAGAGTCGTGATGAATCAAAGCATCATTGGGACTTGTCTCTATTTTTATAAAATCACAAACCTCCCAGCAGCTCAAATCTATATGACGTCGGTACGACCTTCCAGCAAAAATTATGGCATCATCACTCTTGGAAAATGTTCGTTCAATTGTGTAGAGAAAAAAGTCAATAATAAACACAGACGTGCTACAAAAACTTTTCTTTTAACATTCCAACTTTCTGACTTTTAGAAACATTTAAAAATAAAAAAAAACAAAAAACTGTATCCAATTGCAGCTGTTTTTGCAGATCAAACACATGGGGGGGGGACGGGGGGGGGGACTATGGAATCACTCAATTCTGAGGAAAATGATACAGAATAACCAAGTGATTTGTAGATCTAAAACACCTGCATCACATCACGTCTGCTAGTTCATCTGCAGTTAAATAATAAATAAATGAAAAAAAGTGACTCAACAGTTGAAACAAGTTAGAGGATCATAAAACGTCTTCAAGAAGGTAAATCATCACGGAATAGTGCAAAAGATGTTCAGTTTCTTCCCAGTCAGCTGTGTTCTAACATCTGGACCAAGTACAAATCAAATGGAAAGAGTGTAAAAGAGTAAGTGTAGACTGAGGAAGACATCAATGCGTCAAGATAGAAAACTTTTAAAGCCTTGAAACAAAAGAAAATGAGGAACAAATGAGCGGAAACCGGAGTCAGTGTCCGTGACCGAACTGTAAGACATCGCCTAAAGGAAATGGGATTTACATACACAACCAGACAAACGAAAACCATCATTACGGCTGCATCAAGATTACAGCGGGATAAAGGAAAGGAACCATGGACTGATGAAGGTGATATTCAGTGATCACGAATCTGCATCGGGCCGCATGATGATGCTGGAGCTTTCGTTTGGTGCCGATCCAATGAAACAATTCAACACTGTCTGAAGGAAACGTGCAAATTTCCTCTGCTTTGTCTGCAAAAACAGTTGCAATTGACTTCAGTGTTCTTTCTTCCCTTTTTATTTTATTTTGTTTTATTTAAGTGTTTCTAAAAGCCAGAAAATTAGAATGTTAAATGAAAATAGTTTTGTGGCATCGTTTTAAATTCTTTTATTTATTTATTTTATTAAATGTAATTATTTTTTTCTTCTATACAATTAAACAATTGAATGAACTTTTTCCAAAAGTGGTCGCAGGGATGCATTGATGAGTACGTGTGTGTGTGTGTGTTTTAAAGTTTAGTGCTACATGTGTTCCTCATTCTCCTGAGGTGGTGTGACATGAAGTTCATCCTGAGATGCTTTTCTGCTCACCGCCGTCATAAATTGAGTTACTGTGGACTCTGTCTCATACAGAGAGAGAGAGAGAGAGAGAGAATAACGATCAGACAGAGTTGTACTGAGTAATCTGCTTTAAGAGACGTCTGAAACGTTTCATGCTGGTTTGTTGGTTAGTTATCTTGGACTGAATGTTTCAGATCGATGAAGTAGATACAGGTCCTGTCCTTGCATCATGGGTTCGAGCAATCATCCTGTCTCATTACTAACATGTTTAAGAATTACAAAGAAATGCCCCCCCCCCCCCCCTTCTTTGTTCCTGAAGCCCGTATTCGTTTCTCAGCACTGTGTTTAATCGCTCTCTCCTCTCCTCTTCTCTTCTCTCCCCCCAGGCCACCGCTGAGCAGATCCGACTCGCGCAGATGATCTCGGACCACAACGATGCTGACTTTGAGGAAAAGGTCAAGCAGGTCAGGAGCCTTTTAAAGATCACAGTGTGAAATCGCTCTCAAATATCAAATCTCAGACGGCTGCTGTGTGTGTGTGTGAGAGAGAGATTCTGAGTTTTACAGGTTTTCCTGCATCAAATCTAATCTCTCACTGGTCACACACACTCCAGTGCTCTTCTGTAACTGAGCGCGTGTCGTGTTTTGAAAATAATTTGGTCAAATTGTTTTAACACAATTTCACAGTCAGTCTTGAAACCGTTCTGTTCGGTAGATCTATATCTATTATAAATTCCAATTCTAGACCGAGCTTTGATGGTTCTTGTTTCAGTCTTGATTTTTGTGAACATTAAGTAAAAGTAGAGGTTTTTTATCTCCTGATGCCTGCAGTCAGGATCAGCCGTAACCCAGTTACGGGATCAGATTCCACATCACGTAACTAACAGCAAAGATCGTAACTGTCTTTAAGAAAGGAATCCGCTCAATCGTGACCGGGCGAGGTTTACACACACACACACACACACACACACACACACACACACACACACCCAGCACACCGGAAACCCCTTCATAGGCTCCCTCTGTAGTGATGAAGGGGACGGTGTGAGTGTGCGAGATCAGCTTTAGAGCTGCTACCGGATGCTCTCTCTCAGTGTCGGTCTGAGTCCGAGAGCAACATAAAGCTCTGACATTCAGAAACAGCTGATTAGGAGGATTAACGAGAATGAAGGACACATTCACACCCCGCTTGTAAAACTGATATATGTTTTTAGTAGATTTCAGTTTTGTCCAAATTACCATGTTAAAAAAAAAAAGTCAGGATTAACTGTGGGTTAAACCAGAGGTTCTCCTTTAAGTTTAAAATAAATTATATCAATAAAAAATAAAATTGGAGACATTTTCCTCTTGGGGTGTATTTATTTTATGACTTATGATAATATTTTCGAGCTTTTTATTCCTGACTCGTCCCAAGTAAAACTAAATCTCTGACCCCCTGGTTATCCATTACAGACCTCGGATTTGAGAACCGCCGGTTTGAGTCACGGCCTCAGCGTTGTTGTTTTAATGAACCTGTTTGTCAAACTGTCTCCTGGTCCAGGACAAATACAGGTAGTCCCCGATTTACGAACGAAGGCGGGAAAAATGAAAGGTCATGTGTGTGTTTAGTGTTGAGTTTAAACCTCTCATGTCTCTAAGTGTGTGTGTGCTGTTCTTCTCCACTGTAACACACGGTGTTGTCCCCGCTCTCTCCTGTCATGTGCAGCTAGTTGACATCACTGGGAAGGACCAAGACGAGTCCATGATCGCGCTGCACGACTGTAACGGAGACGTGAACAGAGCCATCAACGTGCTGCTGGAGGGCAGCCCAGACACCGTGAGTGTGTTCTTTACTCTCACTCCAATAATACACCACCTCACACACTCCACAGTCAGGTAACAAAGTGTTCACACACACACGTATACACACACAGTCTATATAGTCTGATCTCATGAACCACAGACAACATTCTGTGGGTCCGACAGTACAGGGTGTCTCAAGTCCTCATCTTTTATACTTGCACTTAATTTGTACTTCCGTAATATGTCAAGTTCTTACAAGGAGCATCGGCTAATTGGCGTTATAACTTTATATACATTATATATTATAACCATGTTTACCCTCCTTTCACTGCTCATGAAATTGTCACTTGTGTTTCCTCAAACTCCTCAGACCAGCTCTGATTCAGCTCTTCCGGCTCATTCCGATACAAATCAGGAATGTCTTGGGTTCAGTCGCAAACGGCCTCACAGTTGGCCAAATGTGTCATGTGATGACTTTTGATTTTCAAAATAATACACGTCACGGTCACTTCCACACAGACGTGGCTAGTTTTTATTGGACTAAAGTGTGTCCCTGTAGGGACATTAAGTTCCCCCTACTTACAGACTCTACAGGCCGGGTGAAAAGTTACTGGGTATTAAAAATGAGTAATAAAGTCAATGTTTTTAAAACAAATTGTTCTTGTACTTTATTACACGGGGAAATGAAATGAAATCTTTAAAAGTTGAGTGAGTTACTGCAGGTGATGATGAACACTGAACTGTTACTCAGAGAACATCAGCTGCTCCAGTTAAACTCGGCTGTTCTGACACCTTCATACATGCTGTATTATTATAATAAAATAAAATGAGTCATGTGATCCGCGAGCTTTAGCGTAAAGTGTCTGAACGCACACGGGAAACCCCTTCACACGCTCCCTCTGTAGTGATGAAGGGCACGTCGTGTGTGTGCGAGAGCGACGTCGGAGCTGCTACCGGATGCTCTCCCTCTGTCTCTGTCGGAGTCCGAGAGCAACGTGTAGCTCCCACAGATTCCCCGAGTCATGCAGTGTGTTTTACCCCACGCTTACTGTTAAGGTCCAGTTTAATGTCTGATGGACGTTGTGTCGTGTTTCTGCTGCCCACAGGACTCATGGGAAATGGTGGGAAAGAAGAAGGGGGTGTCGGGCCAGAAGGAAATCGCACAGACAGACGGAGGAGACGAAGGGAAGGAGAATCGAGAGAGAGGAGGAGAGAGGGACGTCGCACGTCGTAGAGGTGGAGCTCCGAGGAGGGGGCGCGGCAGCAGCCGTGGACGAGAGTGTGAGTAAAACCCTGAGGATGCCGGATCCTCTC
>JAQMYK010000021.1:15351294-15362765 GCA_030014345.1 Clarias buthupogon | reverse complement strand
GTCAATCGAGCGCCACTACAAAATGCAACATAAACGTCTAGGACGGTCAGAGCACGTTCGTTTATCCAAAAATCTAACGCCCGTGTTAACAGGGCCTAAAAGAAAACTTTGTGACTCAAGACGCAAACTCTGAACCACGACTTCGCTGGGGGTTTGACTGTATAGAGAAGAAGTCACGCTACCAGCATGCAGAATTTAAACCCCCTGTGTCAGTTCATAAGTTATCCCCATGTTCGCTTTTTTTTTTTTCAGTACAGCCCTTGTACATGTTATATTATAGAGTTTACCAGCTGATTTCTGCTCACCAGAACGTCAGATGTATATTGTAGATATACTTCAATTAATCATCAGGGCTACTAAATATCTTGGCTGCTTCATCCAGATGTGCATCATCTGGAGTTGCTCAGGCAGAACACACAGCCGAGTCTGGGTTAAAGATGAGGATGTGCTTGTTGATCAGATAATCTTTAGTTACTCTTGTGTATCTCTTTGTTCCCCCTGATGATGTAATCCTGCCTGTGTGTTAGTGAGCAGGCTCCTGCTCTGTCCAACGCCTCTCAGATGGAGCTGTACGAGCAGAGGGCGAGCCAGACCCGGCGCTACCCGCCCTCTGTGTCCTCGTCCCCACAGAAAGACCTGCAGCCCAAGGTGAGTGAGTGAGAGAGAGTGAACACATGCTGATTAATCCTCATTTTACTCTACACACGTCTGCTGTTCTTTTGTGGACTTTTAATTATAAACAGTAAGATTTTAACCAGACGTGAAAGATTTCACTCCAGATGTTTTTGTGATGAGTCATTGTTCCAATCTGTGCGAGAGTCTGTTAAGCTTTTGTCTTTTTTTTTTAAGTAATGTGTGTTAATGAATTTTCCCGCTTGTGTGTTTCTCGCGTACAGAACGGGTTCGGGTCCATTCAGACGACGCAGTCTCTGGAAGGTAAGCATCTCGTCTGCTCCGTGGATCTCAATCAGCTCTCAGCTCTTATAGTAACAAGCAACAGGCTTAGATTATTTTGGATTATTTTTATTTGATTAATTTAACATTTTCTCTTGTAAACTTTTTGAACAATAACTGCTGTTTACTGGTAGTTCCCAACTCACGAACATTCGAGTTATGAATTTCTGCAGATACAAACAAACCGTTCAAACAGTTCTGCTTCTAGTGTATTGTACAAAAAATACATTGCGGTGCATCAGATATCAATATTTACAATTATATACAATATTTTGAGTGTCTCTGTGAAATATTTATTATATATTAATATATTATATATTAATATATTATATATTATATACATATTATATGTATAAAATGACTAAAAACCGGTATATTGTGTGTGTGTGGGTGGTGGAGAAATGAGTCGGCCTCACCGGTTTCAATGAATCAGTCCTGGAGCATGAAAGAAAATGTCTGTTCTGTAAAGCTGTCCTGATGGTGAATAATCCAAATTTCGGAAAATTATCAACAAAACAGAGTTCACAGTCCAATACAGT
Source organism: Clarias buthupogon (assembly GCA_030014345.1). Classification (NCBI taxonomy): domain Eukaryota; kingdom Metazoa; phylum Chordata; class Actinopteri; order Siluriformes; family Clariidae; genus Clarias; species Clarias buthupogon. The sequence goes on along the minus strand of JAQMYK010000021.1, from coordinate 15,361,272 downwards.
GGAAAACAGCTCAAAATGGGAGAGAAAACAGAGTGGAAACAGATAAAATGGCATCCAGGATTTAAATTTAAATTTTATTTGTCTCATGGACCGTACGATATGCAGTGAAATGCTTATACAACCACCCGTGACCTTAACTATTATCACTAAGAAATAAATTATGGAATAAAATAGAGAAAAATGTTAATTTATAGCAAATATAGCTATAGAAAATAAGAACAAAATATGAAAGATAAAACAGCTGTACAAATATAGAAAACTTTTGTTGTGGAAATTGAAATAGACTTTAAATGGAAATGTCCAGGGAGTCTGCAAGTATGCGTAAATGTGCAGATGTGCAATGTCCATAAATGGGTATAGTCGTAAGAGTAAACATTTCTTATTTTAGTTGCTCATCAGGTATTTAGCCAGAAATTTAATTGTGCAAAAGCGTCTCCATTCATCCTGACAAACGAACACCTAATTGAGACTTAAAAAAGGTGTTTCATTATTTCTTCTTTACCAATCTGACTCTGGTCAACTCGCCTGAGTGTGTTTGTGTCCAGCTGCAGCAGGCTCTGCAGTGTCCGTGAAGACAGTGTCTGACTCGAACGCTCCCTCCACCATCTCCAACATGGCCTCAATGTCAGAGCCGCCTTCAGGCCCCGCCTCCCTCCTGACGTCCTCTAGTCAGACGCCTCTGGCTCCACTTGGACATGAAGACCCCTCATCGAACACACTCCCTCCTCCACAACACAACAGGTGAGGTCAAAACGTGTTTCTCGTGTGAAGTGCTGAATGTGTGGAGAGCGTGAGGAATCTGACGTGTTGCTCTTTCTCACAGTTCCCTTTCCACACCGCAGAGCAGCCTGACTCCCTCCACAGTGCGCACTTCCAACACAAGCTTACTGGTGAGCAGAAATGTTTAACTACAACACAAAAAAACACTACAACAGAAATGTTGAAGTAAATGTTAATGTCAAGCTCAGCACGACATAAGCACCTGGAAAATGTGGGGGGGAAACGGTTAAATGCTGTTAAAATAAATATAAATAAATAAGAGAGCATTGCAATAAAATAAAAAAAACCTGTAGAGCCAAAACACTTGAAAGGTGTAAATGCAAATCGGGGTTATTATTCAACCAAATACTCATTTCTAAATGTTATTTAGCCAAAGCATTAACACAATTATTTACATTTTGTTTTATTTGAGTTATTAAAGCTCTGCAAATACTGCATGATTTTGGGTTATTTTCATGTGTTGTGATGTCGTTTCCTTTAAATATACACTTTGAATAACATTTATATTTTGAATTTAGGAAAAATATTGTCAGCAGTCCCCAAAAAATTGGTTCTCACCAATACCTGCACCTGTAAGGAAAAAAGAGACTACTCCAGCATAATTAGTTTATTTTTTCCAGAGTGTGTGCATTATAGTATATTTACAGGATCCTTAATGTATAAAATATAAATCCACTTTTATCCAATATATATATATATATATAAGAAAAAAAGAAGAAGAAATGTTATTAAAGATTTTGCTAAATTCAGAGTCGGCGTCTGCAATGATTCTTCTTGCTGTTCAGTGATGTTCCCCCTAGTGGACTGTGACGGTACTGCAGACACTTTATCTGCCTCCGTCAGAACAGATCGACTCTCTTTATCCAATGTCTCTCTTGCAATTTTGTGTACACACACCTAACTTTTACTCTATTTTGTCACCTTAATGATTTTTTATATATATATACATTTGATTCCATCATGGCCATTCCATTCTGGGGAAACAAAACAGTTAATTGGTTAAGGTTTGATAATCTTCTATTTATTCTTTCTGCTAATATATTCGTATCTTTCGTCTTCGTCCCCCTCAGCATCCAAATGTGGACGGCGATTCGAGCCTGCACTCGTCTTCCTTCTCCTCGGTGTCTGCAGTGGCCCCGTCTGCCGTCCCCCCTTCCTCCACGGTCTCATCCTCTTCCTCCTCGGCTCCCGTCTCTCACAGTGCTCCAGTTCCTCTGTCCTCCGCCTCGGTCAGCGCCGCATCCGCTCAGGTCAGTCTGGGTCCGGTCAGTCTGGCCATGGGCCTGAACAGTGCGGGCGGAGTCGCCTCCATCGTCCCTCCCGCTGCTGCCTCAGCCGCGACTTCGTCGGCGGTGTTGGCGTCGGCTGCACCATCGTCAGCTTCGTCACGCAGCGCCGCTGCCTCAGGTAACTGAAATGTCTGACCTAAGTATAGACCCCCCCTCTTAATTTACTCAGAGTGTTGCGTTGTAATGCTTGGTGTGTTTTGCGTGCAGGGAAAGCGCCTCCGAATCTGCCTCCTGGAGTGCCTCCTCTCCTGCCCAACCCCTACATCATGGCTCCTGGCCTGCTCCACGCGTACCCGGTGAGAATCTCCCACTAAACCTCGCAAACCTTTCATTTCCTTTCTGCGTCGAATGAATGTCTGACACGCCCGTTCTCCTGTCTGTTTCAATCGCAGCCCCAGGTCTACGGCTACGATGATCTGCAGATGCTCCAGACGAGGATACCACTGGTGAGTTCAACAGGTGTCACATGACCTATCATGGATTCGTACACGATGAGGTTAAAGTGGTGCAGCTGGAGGTGTGCCGTGGGACAGCAGACGGGTTTAAATTAGAGTCGCTGCAGCCGTGACGGTCCGTACTTAGAGTTAAGGTCATGAGAGGGCACAGCTGGAATAGTTGATCATGTGACTGAAGTCATTCACAACAGTGGAATGACATGGACGAGAACTCGAGTTCATTTGCATGTGAAAGCAGGCGAACGAATACTTTTGGCAATATAGAGTATATTTATTCAGATGTGTACAAGATGTATTTTCTCGGTTCATTTACATCTATTTATTACAAGTACACGGCTGTTACCTTCATACAAAAATCTGTTTCTGTTTGGTGTTGACGATGTAAACACTCGATATGAGAGAGAAGCGAAACAGTATTTCAGTTCCTCTGTGTTGTCTGCACAAGTCCTCAGCTTGTTGTTTCTTCTTCTTCTGTTACATGTAGGATTACTACAGCATTCCGTTTGCTACTCCGACGACGGCACTGACGGGCAGAGACGGCAGTTTGACCAGCAACCCGTATTCAGGTGGGATGTTCAGAGAGAGCTCACGATATTCACACAGTGCTTTTGATACTTGAGACAAAAATCAAACATGTTCACGTCCACTGTCGTCTCAGAGCTTCATTCTCGCGTGCTGGATGTAGACGGGTGAAGCAGAATGTCGTGTAGGGTTTCTCACACTTTCACCAGATCAACCCAAATATACATGTGCGTTTTCTGCAGCTCGATGTCTGTGAAAACTCTTCGTTTAGGACATTTGTGATTATTCTATTACTAACATGTAGACCATACAGGAATAAACACCAGAGCCTCTGTTCTTGATAGACGGTGAAATGATTAAATGAGACTAGACTTTTATCAGGTCTCCGAATCAATCCGTAAAAGTGATTTGTAAAATAATCGATTAAACATATATGAGATTTTAAGTAGAAAATGAAAAATTCGGGGCCTCTGAGTGGCTCAGTGGTAAAGTGCTCGCCCTATCATTTCCCGGGTGATGCTGTAACCTCTCGCAGCCGGAGCTCTAGAGAGAGCTGATTGGCCAAGCTCTCTCAGAGGGGAGGGATGAGAGGTACTTCGTGCTCCCACATCAATCACGGCTCTACAACCAATCAGGGGCATCTGTGAGCTCACGCAAGCGGAAGGAGCGGATTGCGTCACGATCGGAGGAAACGCGTTATAGTTTTCGGCCCTCCTGACTGAGTGGTAGTCTGTACTAGTAGTGGTAGACTGAGCTAGTAGTAGCCTTAATGGGGGAGCCTCATAGTGACGGGGAGGAATTGGACACGACTAAGACTAAGGAAGAAAATCGGGGAACCCCCCCCCCCCTCTAAAAAAAAAAAAAAAAGATATTGAAAACTTCATTGTGTGTCTAATCTTAATTAGAAACCTGTTAATAATGATGCATAATAATAATAACCTGATCGTTTTTTTTTTTTTATCCTCCCTTTTCTCTCACCTGTCCTCGTTTTTCCTCAGTAGCTGGCGACCTGACGAAGTTTGGCCGTGGGGACACCTCCTCTCCAGCTCCGGCCACCACGCTGGCCCAGGCCCAGCAGAGTCAGACCCAAACTCACCACACCACGCAGCAGCCCTTCCTGAACCCGGCTTTGCCCCCAGGCTACAGCTACACCAGCCTGCCGTACTACACGGGCGTGCCCGGTCTGCCCAACACGTTCCAGTACGGCCCTGCCATGTTCCCGGTGAGCGAAATGTTACACCTGCGAAACCCACGTCTCGTACCTGCAGCTCTATTCGAACATCCGTAACGAACCGCTACTAGTGTCTGTTCACAAAGATCAGGTTCATCAGAGTCCAATATTTAAAAGCAAATGTTCAGTCTTCAGTCTATTTACTTATGATATTAACCAAACATATTTAAAGACATTGAGGCGTCAGGATGCAGCAGAGCAACTTTCTTTCATCAAAATTCTGTTACTGTTGCAAATTTGTCATGTTTAATAAACTATAAGACTAATATAAGAGTTTCCACAGTAAGGGTTTTGATTAAACATTTCTAGCGGTCCACTCTCAATCAATTATCTAGCGAAGGTAAATTAATAAATAATTGATCGTATTTGTCAAATGTGCCGTACAAACTCCCGCCTTGGGGTGCTCAATAATCACGCGCTGTTCGAGCAGCTTTTTAATATCGCGCTTAGTTGAGCACTCGGTAAATCATCAAGTGATATGAAGTCATCCCTACGGCAACGTACAAACCGTACGTTGACAAACTGTCAAGATTAAACTTGGTAGCCAAGAAGAAAAGAAAAAAAACACACCACAAAGACGAATACCGCCAGACAAACACACAATCGCACTGAGACAAACAGGACTGAATGAGGAGGGGGGAGGGGGGCACTCCGATTCTGTTACGCCCCGGTTTAGGTCGGCCTGTCACAGAGAAAAATAAATAAAAATGGGGTGCGTTTGCTTAGTGTTTATTTACAAGTGAACAAGCAAATCCCCAAAAAGTGGCTAAAAGGTTCAGAAGTCAAAACAATAAACACAAATTCCCTCTATATAGTCCTGAAGTGAAATACCTAATGCTGCACCAAAAGAAACGAATACCACACTCACACACTCACTCACACACACACACCTTTACTCCGCTCCTCTAACCACAACCACGAGAGAATGAAGTACAAACTGGTGTTGACTTCCTACTAAACCACTGTATACAGAATTATGTACAAAATGTATTCACAAAAACAGCAAAGCAGCCAAATCTAAAGAAGAGCAAACCCAAAGCTACCAGACACACGTCATATAGATTATGTAGACTTTTCCGTGTATATAAATATAAGTCTATCAAATATCAACGAGCAACACAAGGGGGGAAATGAGAGCGAAGTCACACACATGTAGCGAGCGGTCACACAACAACAAGCGAAGGTGTGGCCGGAAGCCGGCGTAAGTAGGCCTTTGTTAACCAATCATTAGGCAGGAGGCAGGATCAACAAGGGTAGAGCAGGTGAGCAACCAACAGATTGCAGTGGGTGGAGCCTAAAACATTCAGGAATTTGTCGTTTGACAAAAGCATGAAATATAAGAACTGAGACACTAATGTCCTCATTAAACCATAAGACTGTTATTGTGTGTGTCTGTCCAAATTTAAAACCGAGGCTGTGAAGAATACAAGGTCTAGTTTTCTGGTTTGTGAGCTACAGAGAAATACGGTTCAAAACAAACTGTTTTGTTACTAAATTTTTAACCTGTTAAATCTGTAGGTGCAGATCCGCTGGGCCGTGTTCTTACGTATACGAGCGAAGGATCGGTCGTGGAGATTATAATGATGATTTAAATATATAAGCGTCGTTCGGATTATTTGTAGATCACACTCAGCCCACGTGTATAGTGCAGGGCTTTGATGTGTGAGTGTCTGCGTGTGTTTTTTGGTGTTTATTATAAACATTGATTTTGTGTGTGTGTGTTTACTCAGGTGGCGCCTACATCCTCCAAACAGCACGGTGTGAACGTGGGAGTCAACGCGTCTGCCACAGCCTTCCAGCAGGCGAGCGGATACGGATCCCATGGATACAGCACTGGTAAGATATTCACGCACGCGCACACACACACGTACACAACCATGTCCTCGCTCTCACGAGGACTCAACAGGCGGCCTTTAACAGGGTGCACCTTACCTTCCTCCCCACAGGATGTGTGTGTGTGTGTGTGCTGGGGGCAGAAACCTCGTTGAAGCCGCCACCTTCGTTCCTCAATGAGCAAATTTATTTATTAAATAAGCATTCAATTTGTTTAATGTGTGTGAGAAATACTATCCACAGACAAAATCTGAGACGTGACTTTAGATTTCGAGTCCTGCGTTAGTTGCGGTCAGTTTAGCCGTAGGCGCCTAGCAGTGTTGGTTCGGCTCGGTCCGGTTAGCGGTGAGGTCAGGGATGGCCTCGCTCTAAGGTGGTGGGGCGTCACATGCTTATCCACGCTTCCTGCTTTTCTGCTCTTCACTCCTCTTCCGTGTGTTTTGTTTCGCTCTTTCCCTGGGCATCGTTTCGTCCGTCTCTGTCCTTCCTGCGCTCCGCGTCCTGCTTCTGCTTATTACCTTCATTTCACACTAATGAAAACCTCTCGGCTCGATTTCTTTTTTTTTTTTTTCTTTTTCTTTTTTTTTTGCTTGCTGCTTCCTCTCTCCTCGCGCTCCTCCCCTTCTTTCGTGTCCTGCCTGGTGTGTGTTTCTAATGCTGTGGGGCTGTGGCTGTGTGTGCCTGTTTGCAGGCTATGAGGATTTGGGCCAGGCTTCCGCAGGGAGCGGGGATTTCTGTAAGGGCGGCTACGGCAACGCTGTGGCTGCTGCCGCCGCCGCCGCCGCCGCTGCTGCTTCTGCTCAAAACAAACCGGCCAGCTCAGTCACCGCGCCCGGAGTGGGTGAGTGCACACGCACGCCGAACGCCCTCTCTCTCTCTTCCTGTCCTTCTGTCTTTCTCTGTCTCGTTTCTTGATCTCATTTGCTAGATCACGAGCACTAACCTCAAAGGGGAAACTCAAAGTCGGCCCCAGTGTTAGGCCCCGCCCTTCTGACGTAATGTTTATACTGAAATAACTGAGACGTGTTCAAGTCAAACCGGGACTAGTGATGACGTTTGTGTGAAGATTTCAAGCACAGTACAGTGATGAGACTTTTAGTCGATGAGACTCTCTGGTGGTTTGTCGCTCGCTGCAGTCGTTACTTGTCGCCAACTTGCAGAAAAAACACACACGCACAATCGTTCACCAAAACCATTCGCCCGTAACCACGTCGCCCGTACAGTTCTAACCTCGCTCCAAGACACATTTCCACGTTTTAGGAATTCCTGGGAGACCAGCGTTTCATACATGAAGCAGGAAAAACTTTCTCCCTTGATGGTGTCCGAGCTCAAGTGAAACACTAAGTGCATTAGTGTATCAGGGGATTATATAGAGAAATAAAGTGTTTTTACTCTTATAACTGCTTATATCCCGCTTTGACTTGAACGGCCCTCGTAGTTAGCTAATCCGTCGCCAAGCCAACATGTTAGTTACAATTATTATAAATAATCAAATGAAAGGATTTGTTAGATCCGTAAGATCAGAGCTCTCATCCTTAAAGGTAACCGAGGACATCAGTCTTTAGTCCAAGTGTAAAGTGGGACGGAGTGGGACAGGACTTGAGCAGCTGCTCTTAAGTGTGTTCATGCACAGGTGACCTAAACGTCGTGATTAGATTAGTCTTCACCGTGTTGCAGTAAAGCACATGGAGCGTATGGAGCACACAGTGTGACTTCTGCTCGAGGTCGCCCTCTAGTGCACGAATATTCAATTTAAACTTAAGATCTGGTTTCTCTTTAATTACGGCCTGAATCAGCAACTGACCTTTTATTACTGTAATGATAAGTTCATGGATATTAATGTTCTCCTCAACCCTGTGCACTCGTCTCTGTTTTCTAAAGTCTCTTTTCCCGACTCTTTATCTACGGTGCTAAAAGTTCATGTTCTTAGTTTTCTTCTATCATCTCTATACGAGGTGATGCATTATGGGATTTGGGGTCAAGTAGAAAACACTCGACAGAGTTGAGAGTTGTTTCTGACTCGGTGTGAGAGCTGTACAGAGAATCAGGGCGTCAGGTGCATTACAGGACTAGAGTCAGGTGTAGACTGAGAGCAGAATGACAGTCATCCTCAGTGGGGTTTTTCCGTCTCTGATGGTGCAGGCATATCTCAGGATTCAGACCGGCACAGTTCGTGTGTGTGTGTTCAAAGCTGAAGGTGTGCAACTTTTGTTTTGTTTGTTTTTTGTTTGTTTTTTGCAGCGTATCTGCATTTGAAGTGTTGTAAATGATGCAGTTCTTCTATAATCCTGCTGGTGGCAGGAGATAACTTTGTATGTGGTTGGAGCAACTTATTTGCTAGGTTTGTTTGGTTAAGAGTTGTTACAAAACTGAAAAGAAAAAAAAAAATCTGATTATTTATTAAACTGTGATACCGACAGACTCTCCAATACGACATGTGTATGGTGATGATGGTCTGCTCCCTGCTGATTCCTGTCTTTACTATTCGGCATAATTTGATTAACCGTATGACGAGCAGAACCCCAGGATGATGCTACGTTTGTTCTTAAATTAAAAATGGCTCCCTTCAGTCGAATGAATCAGACATTTATATAACACACACACACACACACACACACACACACACACACACACACACACCTGTACACTGCAGATGGGCTGTGGTTGTGTTTCTGTACAAAGAGTAATGTGTGTGTGTTTGTGTGTCCTTCTTTCAGGAGTCTCTGTTACATCCAGCAACACGGGTGTCCCTGATATTTCAGGGTCTGTTTACACAAAGACACAGGTGAGTGTTGAACCTTAATGAGATCATAGGAGGTTTATATGAGAGAGTTATTCAGTCGCTTTACTGTTTCTTTTCTGTGTGTGTAGTCGTTTGAGAAGCAGGGTTATCACGCGGCGGCGGCACCGGGCGCCTCGTTCAGCGTGCCCTCAGCACTGGGCAGCGGCGGCCCCATCAACCCCCCTGCCGCCGCCCCCTACCCCCCTGCGCCCTTCATGCACATCCTCGCTCCTCATCAGCAGCCTCACTCACAGATGCTGCACCACCACCTACAGCAGGACGCCCAGGTCAGAAACAAACACACACACACACACACACACACACACACACACACACACACACTCTCTGATCTCTTCAGATTAGCCATGCTAGCTTCACACCAGTGTGCACCGCTATCGGACTTCGTGTGTTCGTATCTTCTTTTAAAGCATCAAACACAAAGCAAATAGTCTATTTTAGTTAGTCTAATTTTAGTCTGATTAGTCTAAGACTCGACAGGGAACCCATCCTCGTCTGGGTGATAACGCAGAGCAGGAATTGATCTGCAGTCATACTGTGTGTGTTAGGAAGCTGGAAGTTCAGTATAACCAGAATAATATTTCAGTAAAACAGTTGATGAGTTTTAAGTTAATATGGAGTCGGGTTCGTTATTGGAGGCTCAGGTAGACTGTAGGAAACTCCAGTCCTGAACTATCAAGCGACTGCAACAGCTGAGGCCAGGGCCGTCTTCACCACACGCGTCCCAAACAGACCACAAGGGGATGAGATCTTTAACCAGAAGCGGGACACCATCAGAAATCACTGATCAGAAATAAACGATTCTGTACCGAGCGCAGAAGCTTCCGAGTGATGTTACAGTGATGAAACTCATTTATATGGCGATACATTGTCGAAAATCGGCTATTAAAGTCTCCAATCTGCCTTTTTCTCTAAACTCGGAGCAAATTAGTCACACCGTCTCAAAACACAGCAAGCGCTAATTACTCTAAATCACATGCGTTAGAATCCGTGTGCACCCACATGCATTAGAATCCTGCTCAACCCACATGTTCACTATCAACTTGAGTTTTGACACTTTGAAGGCGT
>JAQMYK010000021.1:15335557-15346273 GCA_030014345.1 Clarias buthupogon | reverse complement strand
GCGCCCCCCCCCCCCCCCGCAATAACACTCTGAATGGTTTGTTCCTCTCCTTCAGCGTCATTGTGACGTGACTCAGCATTTTCACACTGCCGTTAACTTTCTCATAACAAATGAGTGTTTTTGAGCTTTTCCGCGGATTTTTTATGGAGCCAGGAGGCAACAACCGTGGTGGTAAGCCGAGGTGCGTCCTTTATCTCTTGAGTTTTCTATTAATTTGGAGATATCTTACGTTATATTCACAAACCAGTCCAGTGTTAGCTGTTTTTGTATTTTTAGACCAGCTGTTCTTTTTAAATCAGCTGTGAATAAACAGGAAAATGCACACACATCACACCCACTGGATATCAGACGTATACAACATATAGTTTCATAAATATTTCGGCGAATAAGGTTTTCCTTCGAGTTTTTTTTATCTAAAAAGTCTTCTGCAGGTGACGTCATTCCAACATGGCGGCTCCCAGTCTGAGCAGTAACCACTGTACCTTTAACACTTTAACTTTAGGTTACTCACACTGCACTCACACACACAGGGCTTTAGATTTAGCTCAGTCAGCGTGCAGAAATAATCAGTTATTAAACACAAAACACTGATTAGTGTACTGATAAACAAACCATTTCCTTTTCTCTCATACAATGTTTGTAAACACCTGACCATCACACCCATGTGGGATTTTCCACAAAACTGTTACCACAAATTTGGAAGCACAATCTTGTATAGAATGTCTTCACATGCTGTAGGATTACAGTTTTGCTTCGCTGGAACTACGAGGCTTAAATCTGGATCTGAACTGGAATGTGGCTGCATGACTTGTTTCCCACACCTCTCCGCTTCCTTCACTTGCTTCCTGTAGCTGCTGCATCAAATTCAAAAGACTGATGCTTGCATACAAAGCTAAAAATGGCCCAGGACCTGCTTACCTCAAAGCACTTATGAAGGCGTATAAAAATAGTTTTAAGATTAGCTGTTTATAAGCTCTGGTTTTTATTTATTTTTTTGCTGTACGTGCTCCATCAGACGCCTTAAGACCTGGCAGTAGAATTCACTATTGACGGTCTGGCCCCTTGGGACGAAATCCCTATGCACAATGCGGCAAATGTCAAAAAAAGATGACGAGCATACCCTCGGTCGAGCTGCGGACCCACCTCTTCCACTGTGAAGACTGTTGCTTCGTTTCAGGGTCGTACCTGAAAACCCCGTGGATTTTTAGAAAGGATGGTCAGGTGTTCACTTAAAATTGTCCATGAATGCACAAATTCCAGTTAGAAGATATTTAGAATGTGCAACAAATCTCGGCGCTAGCTATTACAAATGTTTTCAGTCACTTGTGTTTGTTAAAGCGTTTAGAAGTAATTATGTTTAGTGTAACTCCGATCTTCTTTTGGCAGGGAGCCTTTCTTTGATGGGCTGATCCATGATGATGATGATGATGAAGGAGAGGCTGGATTTCATCACGAGTTCTTGGACAGGTTTGACGATGTGTTCAGATTCGGATTCAGTCTCGGGCCAAATGGACTGCACGTTCAGGAGCCGCAGGTGTTTGGCCAAATACTCCGGGATATGGAGGACATATTTGCCGGCTTAGGCCACTTCGGTCGTGGTACGCTCCATCTCTTTAGCTCTTACATCATGTCTTTTCCTTTGTATCACACATGTCTTCCTGTATGAGATTTTAAACTCAAGGCTGCATCCAAAATCAGTCCATCAGTTATCTGTAGATCATTTTTGGCGCAGTGGCTACATCATGCTGAGGGTGGATGAGTGGTTTTCACTTGTCATGCTGCACACTTTAGTCTGGAAATTGGCTGAATTTACAGTATTATACTATCACTACAAAAAAAAAAAAAAGCCTGGCACCTGTCCTGGAGAAAGTGGGTTATTATTGTTGTTCATTGTTTCTTTCACAAACTCTGCAAAGTTAAAAGCACACAATTATATTGAATGTCGTCGTCTTTGTTGTTTAATCCATTATGTACAGTAGGTTACATTACTGCCAACTATAGGTCTCATTCTCTCTCCTCTTCATGGCCTCTTAAGGCCGATATTCCAGACTTCCTTAAAAATGGCTACTGCTTTCTTCCCTGATCTTGTCTTGTCTGGTCATGAACTCTCTTTCTGCTTTTTATAGGTCACTTTCTCACACCATATCTTCTCAACAATTTCCTTCTCTCTAATGCTCCACATCTTTAGTTGGAGTTCTCTAGGTTGCATCACCACCTATAGATCTCTCTCTCTCTCTCTCTCTCTCTCTCTCCTCAGCTTCCCTGTCCTTTAAAGCAGACATTCCAGTCTAGTTTTTCTCAAAACGACATTAAATGCTTCCTTCCCTGATCAGTGACTCCCCATTGTAAAAGACTTTTAACATTGCCTTTTACTCTCCTCTATTTCTTAGAGCTTTGACGTCATATCTAGCCTCTCCTGCGATATATTTCCTGCACGAGAGTAATACATGCTCGATAGTCTCACCTTCATGGCATCATCTCAGTCAGAATGTAAAAGACTTTTAACAAAGTAAAAGACTTTGTTTGCTGTAGCATTACAGTTTCACTGGAACTAAGCAGCTCAAACCTGTTTCAGCATGACATTACCCCCATGCACAAACCCAGGCATATATTTCCACATATCCTTTTTGGCTTAAAGTGCTGGTAGTCCCCGACTTACGAACATACGAGTTATGAATTTCCGAAGGTTTGAACAGACCGTGGAAATAAGTCACAGAAATAGGCTCGCATATATTGAACAAAAAATAGAAACCAGATACCAATATTTACAATTATCTACAATATTTTCTGTGTGTAAGTGAATGTATAAAATGTCCAAAGTCCTGTATATTGTATGTGTGTGTGTGCTGGGGCGGGGAGGTGCTGGAGAAATGAGTCGGTCTCACCGGTTTCACTGAATTGGAGCATGATGATGGAAAACGTCTGTCTTGTAAAGCTGTCCTGATGGTGAATAATCCTAATTTCTGAAAATCCTCAACAAAACAGCGTTCACAGTCCAATACAGTGGAAAACAGCTCTGAGAAAAAATGTCACCTGGGATTGTTCTCGTGATTTAAAGGCGCAGAGACAACACTGTTACATTTGACATGTGAAATTCTTTTCCATAGGCGCAGTTACGTTTTTTGAGTGTGGGGAAAGGGGACAGAGATTTTGTCGAGTGGATTGGTATGATTTACATTGTATATTCGTGTCAAAGGCGCAAAAGTCTCACTTTGTCTGACTTAAGAACAAATCAGACTTGCAGACTGTAATCTTCTTCTTTTTTTTTTTCAGATTTGCCCAGTATCGAGGCTCCACCGCAGGAGAAACCAGACGACAGGAAAAAAGGAGGAACCGGGAACCCTCTCAGAGACTTTATGTTGAAGAACCCAGATGATTCTGCTCGTAATTCACCCTCTGTTGCACCTAGAGATGTGGATCCTTCCTCCCCTGGTGGCTCTGGTGTACCTAGGAGCCCTTTCCCTGACTGGACACCATTCTCGAAGGTGAGACACATACTTATGAGTTTTAACTTTGGAAGCTGAATCAGGAGCTGCAGTCGGTGCAGGAGTCGGTCTAACTGTAGTGATATAGTTTCAAATAATGATGTTCTGTAACAGGCTTTAAAAGAAGGATGCTAAGGTTTATTAGAGCTGAATGTTATTTCAGTTTAAGGACACATGGAGTGAGCGAACAAGACAACGCGAGGAAGAAAGGAAGGAGGACGGAGGTGAGTGACGTCACTACACGGCTCATGATCTGCTTCGAACGTTTCTCATTGCATCACTTAAAACTCTTAAGATTTAAATCAAGATACACTGATGAACAGACAAATACATCACCACCTGGATTTAACTAGGTAAATATTTAAGAGCCTTCTATTAGATAATTACTGCAGTGATTTATTATGTTTCAGCTGCTAATGAACGGTGAAGGGATCCTCATTTGTGTAGACATTTTGTTAAAATTTTTGTAGTTTTGTCTCATTTTTCTCAATTTAAGCCAGAACACATGTGTATACAAAGCCATAAAGTCATATGCCCCTTTATCGGACCAAACTGTCCAGTGTAGAGTGTGCTCTGTTTTATATTCTTCTTAATATTCTTGTGTATAATCAAGAGAATATAGAAAGTTTTTAAAGTCCATGCAGCTGCTGTGACGTGTGTTTAAATGTACTCGGAGCTTGCGCATGATGTGGGTGGGGGCTTGATTTTTGACTGTATGCTGTCTCAGATCTCCCGCTCCATGATATGGGGGTTTACAGGGAAATACATTTGGAATCGAGTCTCTCTGTTTAGATTTTTTTCCATTTTTTTTTTGTCCCCCCAGATCTAGATTCTCAGGTGTCTTCAGGAGGACTGGACCAGATCTTAACGCCGGCTCCCTCACAGCCAAGAACGCACTCCTTCTTCAAGTCTGTAACTGTTACCAAAGTGGTTAAACCTGATGGAGTGAGTGATCCCGTTTGTCCTTGTCCTCCCACTAGCTAGCTTTCTTTAATCATACAGCTCTCCATAATCATACAACACCCATGGAGTCACAAACAGAAACAGATGTCAGATGGAGTCACAGACAGAGTAGACACATGACCCTATTATGATGTGTGACGTGTCAGTGTTTCATAAACTAATCGTATGAACAGTGCTAAACTGTTATAAGAAGAATAACACTCGAGACCAGGGCTGTTGAAATTCAGTACTGGAGGGTCAGTGTTCAGTACAGTTAGTAAACACACTCACTGAACCTGGTGATGAACAGATCAGCTGAATAATTAAATGTGTGGCTTGGATTCTAGCGGCCCTGCTCTAGACTGTGCTGTTAAAGGAAAATAAATGTCTTCAGAGTGGAAACAGATTATTTCTATAAAACTGTTTGGTCTGGAGTGTGTGTTATTACTCACGTCAATGTCATTCCATTGGACTGACCATGATTGTGTACTAAACCATCCTTTATGTTTTGTGTGTGTGTGCGCGTGCGTCTATACAGACAGTAGAAGAGAGACGTACAGTCAGAGATGGCCAGGGTAATGAAGAGACCACAGTGATCCGCTCAGGAGGTCCTGGTGCTCCTGAAGGTCCACGGGATGAAGCTGCTTCTCTCACACCAGGTCACGAGAGCAACAATAAATAATATTTAATTATATAAATAATCACGAATCTCTTATTTGTGGTAAAAACAGTGTTTTATCTGTTTTTAAACTGTGCTTGATGTTTGTTCTCAGGTGGGTCCGGCCAGTCCTCCATGTTCTCCAGGTTCTTTGGTCGCTTCGGAAGGTGAAAACAGATGGGACTGGAGGAGAGAGAGACATAAGAACAGACCAGAAGAGGATTAAAGGCCGTGGCAAACTGCTGATTATTCATCTTTAATATATTTCTCAAACATTGTTCAGTGTAAGAGGGTGTGTGTGTATAGGTGTTAAGATTTCCAGAATGTAAATAAAAGATATTATATTTTATGAACGGTTTTGCAGGAGTCATGCTGTTTACTCTGAACTTTTACAAATGAATGTTTAAGAAACATGAAATAAAATGTAAACGATTTTCCCCTTTTGTTTTCAAAACAAACAGTGTAGAGCCTTTGATTAGATAATTACTTCAGTGATTAATATGTTTCAGCTGCAGCAAGTCTTTAAGGCTAACTGATGCAGTGAGGAGTTTCTCATTTCAGTTTCAGAGTCAAATTATTGTCCTGCACCGAGCACTGTCCCTCACTTTATTTATTATTATTTTGAATCGGCATGGCACAGTAAAAATGAGAGTGAAAGTAGAAGCATTTCTACACACTAATGTGATGAGAACGCACAGGATTAGGACTAAACAGCTGTGTGTCCATAAGAAAACCACTTGTTAGTGTGACTTACCGGAAAACAAGGCTTCAGTTTGCATAAAGATTGGACTTTGGAGCGATGGAAAAGGTCATGTGACCTGATGAGTTCAGATTGATCCTATTCCAGACTGATGGGCGCATCAGGGTAAGAAGGGAAGAACATGAAGCGATGCACCCATCGTGCATAGTGTCCACTGTACAAGCCTCTGTTTCTGATGATTCTCACTCAAGTGATTTAGACCCTTTCTTGAAGCAGTTTGATATATATTTTTTTAATTAAAACTCACCCAACATATTACTGATGATTGACCACAAACACCACTGCAGGCTGATTTATAAAGGTTAAAACAATAATACTCCTTTCACTCCAACTTAACCGAATATATTGGCCTTTGTGGTTTTTAACACACTTGTGAGTGAAATAAAACATGTGCAGTGTATTTGGTTAGTGAGGCCGTTCTTTCTCTCTTGTGAGATTAACTAATGATTTTTTCTTTAATGTAATAAAATAAAGGCGTTTATTTTCTCTTCCTGTGGGCCGATTGTGATGAAACAATATTCATTCAGTAGTTTTTATGTGATTTTGCACAGACAGACACATTTCCAAAAAGCATCCTGATGTGTTCTATTAATCTTACGTCACCACAAATGATTTTTCCGCAGATGTCTTTAACGTAGAGATACGCCGACTTTACAGTTTTATTATATGTATAGAAGATAATTCCTGCACAGCAAACTCACACAGAAATTAATTATAATTTATTTTTTTTACATTTCTGTAGCCCCAAAAGAAAGTTTTAAATTTTGCAGGTTAAATTATTTTAATTTTTTTTTAAACATCTGTAAATCTCTCTATGTAAGGTTCAATGAAGAACAAAAATCCTTTAAATAATTTGTCTTATCAAAATGCTTTGCTTTATTACTTTAATATAACTCAATAAAATATTTAACCAACACACACACCCACACTGATAAGGCATTTTATACTGTATTCAAGTATTGAAATTATGATGACGACTTCATCAAGTCAAACCGGTACTTTTGATTGTACATAATAACAGAGTTCTGAGAATAAAAACTCCTTTTATTCCCTTATATAATCCACTGATACACTAATGCACTTCTCACAGTGGTTCACTAGTGCACCTGGATTCATGATCTGTCTCATTATTGTCTGAAACGCCGGCCTCCCAGGAACTCCTTTAATGCATGAATTTACATGTGGAGCATTAAAGGAGTTCCTGGGAGGCCAGGACTGTAACGGGGACGTAACAATAACTGAGCTAAGTTCCTGTAACATGCAGGTGGCGTTGTGTGTACAGTTCCCACAGACAGATGTGTCTCTTCCGCAAGTTGGTGACAAATAATTGGTGGAATTTCAAGGATCAGGAGTTCCACTCGCTGAATGTTCATGTTTAACGACTGCAGTGAGCTCCGAGACGGAGTTCAAGCGGATAAGAGTGTCATCACCATACTTCGCTCCAAGTCTTCTGTTAATGTCAATCACTTTATCGCCTTCATTCACCAGAAATTTCATCAAAGGTCCTGGTTTGACTTGAACATTCCTCGTACATCATCTATGAGTGTGTTTGTTGTATCTCTGTTATCTGGGTTTCATCTGCAGTGATCTCATTTTATGGCATGAAATTGTTATTGCATGCAGTTTGATTTGTCTCTCTCACACACACACACACGCACTGTGACACATGGTACATCTTGAATGTGCAGGGTATTAGACTGGGCTGACATTAAGTGCTGATTGAGCTCGTTTCATTCGAGCTGTGTGTGAGCCGTGAACACACACTCCGTAAGTAAAATCTCGAAACCCGTGAAAGTGAATGCCTGGAGAAACATGGACAAAGTGTTAAAGAGATGCAGAATCAGGAGTCGTCTGGTTAGAGAATGTTTTGCTGAGTTTCTTGGGGTGTACATACTAATAGTAAGTCTGTTTATTCTCTTATACACACGTGTGTGTGCATTATTTTTCGAGTCTACTTGTTTCAATTATTCATTTTCTCATGTTTCTAAGCAAAGCAGAATTTCATGTTAGACGTGAATGAGACTTGAACATTGCAGAACTACTGAGTCTCAAATCGTCCTTCTTTAAAACGCTGTTGTGGGATTTATTTGTGACCTGAACGCGTCTTCATTAAGAGACACAGGTTACTTTAGGGACTTTGAGCTTTCAGGCACAGTGAGAGCGCAGAGGGAAACAGGAAAAGGTTATCAACCTGAAAATCTCTGAATCACACTTTCAGATTAATGATTAACCATCACGGTGTGGCGTTATAGTTTTATATAAATGTTAAAATATTTAATAGAAGCAAGCATGAGAGACCTGATGAACAAATACTCATTTTATTAGAAAAAGGTTCTTAAAAAGAAGGCTACTTCTATCTGCTGATAGTTTCTTTCATTTCATCTTTTGGAAAATTGTATCTACAATGTTTGATTGATACGATAAGGAATTGGAAATACACTTCAGTGTTGTAGGAACGATAGGATCAGTCTGGAAATACATCACCTCTGATGGTCTCCAGTGATTTATCTATATCTGTTATCAAATATCTCATCAGCCGATTACATGGAATTGATTCGACACGCAGACACGGACAGGAGGAGCTGCTGAAGTCCAAACTGAGCATTGAAGGAAGGTGATTTAAGTCACTTTAAAAGTGGCATGTTTGTTGGTGCCAGACGGGTCGGTCTGAGTATTTCTGAACCTGTAGATCTACTGGGATTTTCACTCACAACCGTCTCTAGTGTTTATAGAGAATAGTCTGAACAAGAGAAAATGTCCAGTGAGAGCACATCTCTGGGTGAAAAAACACCTTGTTTGATACTGGAGATCAGAGTAGAATGGCCAGACGTTAGAGTCAGAATTTTCCGTAAACAATATGAAAGCATGCATGTGCCTTTGAACAACAGTTCTGGCTGGTGGCGGTGATGTAATGGTGTTTAAATGCCACAGCCTAACTGAGTATCGTCGCTGATGTTGTCCATCCCTTTATGTCCAGCAGGATAACTCGTCATGTCACGAAGCTAAAAGCATCTCAAACTGGTTTCTTGAGCATGACAGTGAGTTCACTGGACTCAAACGGTAGAGAGAATCCTTTAGGATGTGCTGGTGGTGGTGGTGGTGGTTGGGGAGATTCGCATCATGGGATGGTTCAGCCGACAAATCTGCAGCAACTGCTGTCATGTCAATATGGTCCAAAATCTCTAGTGAACAGTTCCAGACCCTTGTTGAAAAAATGAAGGCAGTTCTTAAGGCAAAAACAGTTAAACTTACTACTAGCAAGGTGTACCTAATGAAGTAGCCGGTGAGTGTATAGGAACATGTATGACATGCCTGAGTCCTGGAGCTTCAGTATTATTTGATCTGTGCATCGGGTATGCTGAAGACACAGTGTCTCTCTAAGGTGTTTGTTTTCTAATGTCTTCCAGCCAGAGACAGTGTGTGACTCTAAAACCAGATGGTATCATTTTGTATAAAATAGTGTTCAGTCAGGTGCTGGACCTCCGAGATTGTTTTTATTCTCATCAAACAAAATGATCAAAATGAGGGCAAGGGTTCCCTCTTTCTTACAACATCACAGAATCCTCATTTGCATTTTCTAAAAATAGGATTTTTATTTTCCAAGGCCCTCCTCTGGAGGACACATATCAGGAGCCGGATGTGATACAGTAATAAACTTGGTTTTAAAATGGAGCTTATTGAACCAGGAATGAGAAAATATTCCAAACTCAAATCATCCAAAATGTGACTTAATATCTGATCTCTTGTAACGGGTCGAATAGTTTTCCATTTAGTTTATAAAACACATTGATAATAAAGCATTTTTACATTTTGCTTCGTTGTACTGAAGCAAGCTTAAGATTCATGTTTACGTGAATTCATTTCATTTTCAGTTCTCCTTTCTTTCTCAGTTCAGTTCAGTTCAGTTCAGAAGAGCTTTATTGGCATGAATGTTAGCCAAAATATTACATTGTTGCCAGAGCAATTATAAAACATTCATTACATTATAAATAACATCAATCTAAGTTTATAAACCTATATAAACATTATAAACATATTAGATATGAAAGAATATTATATTAGGTAGACACCTAAAAGGGTCCAGGAGCTGCTGATCCAGTAACAGCGCTAACTCATTGATGTAAATATTGAACAGAATTGGACTCAAGCTGCAGCCCTGTCTCACCCCACGCCCTTGAGTGAAGTATTCTGTCCTTTTGTTGCCGAGTTTTATGCTGCATTTGTTGTTTAAGATAGATGGACTTGATAATGTCATATGCTTTACCCCCTACACCACTTGTTAAAATAATCCTGTGTGCCAAATCGAATCAAATGCTTTTTTAAAGTCTACAAAACATGCGGAAATTTTTGTATTGCTTTTTTGGTGATCATGTTGGTTGATCGGGGTGTGTAGGGGGTAAATATGATCAGTGGTGCTCTCTCTCTCTCTTTAAATGACTAAACCTCTGCATGTCGTCTCACTGTAGCTGTTTGGCTGCGGCTCAGTTGCTCAGGTCACGACTTCGGAAAACACCAAAGGAGAATATTTATCCATCAATCTGGGATTTGCTCTGGGCACGACATTTGGTATCTATGTGTCCAAAGGAGTCTCAGGTAAGCGTCATGTTCAAACAAACAAACAAACAAAAACATACTCATTACCATGCACATTTAATCAAGTATAGCTAATTAAGTAATTTCCTTTATTTTTTCCTTCTTCTCCTTTTCCTTCCAAACATTTCTTCCTTCCTTATCTTCTCCCTCTTTGTCTTTTGGCTGTTCCCTTTCAGTGGTGGCCACAGCAAATCATCTGCCTCCTCTGCTTCCTCTTCTCTCACACCAACTAACTTCATGTCCTCTCTCACTGCATCCATAAATCTCCTCTTTGGTCT
>JAQMYK010000021.1:15314864-15325500 GCA_030014345.1 Clarias buthupogon | reverse complement strand
TGTATCGCCACACTGACGGAAAAATCATTATATATATATATATATATATATATATATATATATATATATATACATATATATATATATATAATATATGCGCTTGTATCTGAGGAGGTAAATTGTTGCTGTTTCTCTCTGATCCTACAGGACTATTCACATGGTGAAGAGCAAATTAGTTTGTTTAGAATTGTAATTTTAAAAAAAAGAAGAATTATATTAAAAACAACTAAATTACTATATAATATTACTAAAATGTAATATAGTATTTAATTATAAATTATATACTTATTATTATTTATTTTATATATAAAATCGAAATATTTATAACATCAATACAAATAGATTCAGCACCTGTTTATTGTGATAATTCTTGTATCTGGTGATTCCCAAACTACCCAGTTTAGTTATAAAAGTAATGAAAGTAAGTAAACTAAACAAAGTTAACTCACTGGCATTGGAAGACTCTCTTGACCCCCTCGTGAATGACACGGACATGGCGACGTAGGCTGTTGGCCGAGCTGAAGGAGCGCTCACACAGCCGACAGGGAAAATTCTTTATGGACTACAGGAGCAGAGAGACGTTGTTATGGTAATTAATAGTGACTCTCTCCCCTAATAAAACTAAAAATAACAAAAAAAAATAACAACAACAGCAGCAAATGAATAAAATAAAAAGATGCTGGGCGAGTATTTACCGTGCCATGCTCGTTCTTCATGTGCTCGATGTAATCGTCTCTCTCGGGGTACCGTGTCTTGCACTCCCTGCATCTCCACTCCATGCTGCTCCCACTGTCCGGAGAACTTGGGTGGTCCTCTTCATCATTCTCTTCTTCCTCTTCCTCTTCATTTTCTCTTTCCTCTCCTTCCTCTTCCTTCTCTTCTTCCTCCCCGTCACCTTGACCTGACTTCCTCGATGCCGTGTTTGCACTCGACGCTGAGACAGGAGACGAGGCACTGGGCGGAGCCTCGGTTTTTCCCGACAGGCCTCTGTGAGCAGTCTGGTAGAATCGATCAGAGACGGTTATGAGGACGTGAGCATGATTCACACACCAGCTCATGAAGTGAAACAGATGTGTGCCTGGTACAGAGCTTTGCCCGAGGTAACACCGTTACAGTTACCCGGTAAAGGCCGAACCTGAGCGTTACTGTATGCCTTTACTGACACCACGTTCTTTTAAGGGGAAGCAAAGAACGGGCAACACAAAAAGGCAAGTTTTACATAAATAATTATCAGATCCGAGGTTTCATCGCAGGAACTTACCTTGATGTGTTCCATCATGGACCCCTTCTGAGCGTACAACTTGGTGCAGTCTGGACACTTAAAAACATGCACTTTCTGCTTGGCCAGGTGAGTGTCAAAATGCATGTACAGCAAAGGTTTCTGGGTAAAGACTGTGTCGCACATCACACACTTGTAAATCATCCTAGATGGGCGTACAAAATGAAGAGAGACAGTTAGGGAGTACACACCGAAACCTGAAATAAGTTAGTATGTTTAACAATTAAAACTAAACAGTCTGGAAAATACACTACTGGCTATTTATAGTTTTGCTGTACATTGCCTGTCAAAAGTTTGGACACACCAATGTTCAAGTCAATGCTTTTTTGTTTGTTTGTTTAGTGATTTATTTCTCTAAATTCTAAAAAATACTGGATTTTTTCCATAACTATGAAATAACACACATGGCAGGTAATTAATTAACAATAGCAGCAGTCAGTTGTTATTTTAAGACATGAGGTCAGCTGTTCTGGAACAGTTCTTGCAAGAACAGTATTGTGTTGAGTGCATTTGCAAAACCCGTCAAGCATCATGATGAAACTGTCTCTCATGAAGACCTTCCCAGGAAAGTGAGGCCAAAACTCACCTCTGCTGCAGAGGAGAAGTTCATTTAGAGTCACCAGTTACCTCAGAAATCACCAATTAACAAACAGCACCTCAGACTGAAGATGTTATGAAGATTTACAGATCATAAGTAGATACACCTTAATATTAACTGTTCAAAGGAGATTATAGCATTCTTGAGATTTTAAAGCATTGTATAAATAAATAAAAATAAAGAAAGACCACACAGTTAGAAGGTGTGCCCAAACTTTTGACTGGTGCTGGGTCTAAATATTTCATTGATTTCCTGACACTGCCGTTTCCTTTTCAGCGCTGACCCTGTCGGCTGTGCTATAATCCTAGATTCAGGTAAGGCGAGATCATCATACTTGGCTTGAGCAGCACTGAGGGTGGGGTGCTGGGTGCTGATGTGACCCTGGGCACTGGGAGCTGATTTGAAGGCCATTGGGCAGTGTGGACACTTGTGGAACACTTCGCAGTGAGCAGTCTGAATGTGAGATTTGATGGAGTTCAGGCCTCCGAACACCACCTGACAGCTGGAGCATCTACAGAAACGAAAACAAATCACATAAATCAGTGAAGATAAAGTTTGCGCACTTGCCTGTTAAGCTTTTACCAGTGTCGTGTTTTTTAAATCATTATTATTATTTTAGATCAATGCCAAGACCTGTAGCCGATGCGCCTGGCGAAGTGAAGACAAGCCTCCTCTAGATGCGTCTTAAAACTGGCCTGACGGGCGACGCCACCACATTCCGGACAAACGTGGGGAGCGCGGTGCTTGTGGATCCGCTGGTGAGCCGACACGCTGCACCCGTTAGGCAGCATCATCGGCGGAGAGCAAAGCATGCATGTCTGAGAGGAGAAGAGGAGGGAGCGTTAAAAATATGTATAGCAATATTCCTGCTAATTATTTTTTTTTACATTCTGTAGCAAATGAGAAAACAAAGACAGCAGTGCTACTTACTGAATTAGGGGTGGCTCTGATTTGCTGAAAGTGGGCCACTAGTTCAGCCTTGCCTGTAAACTGAGTCTGGCACTCAGGGCATTTAAAGTTGTTGTACTGAAGAGCCTCTCCCTTCTTGCAGGGAAGTGGCATGAGGACGTGAGGACTCTGAGGTCCGCGGCGAGCCGGACTGGTTTGGGAAGCAATCGGGCCTTGTGAGGGCGACTCTTTCAGAGGACTCTGGGTAGAAGGGATCGGGGTCGCTCCCGACTGGTTCGCGGGAGTCGATATAGACGGAGAGGAAAGTGGGGGCGAGAGCATACCTAGAAGAACAACAGGGTAAACGTGAACAATGTTCATTTAACGGGACGGAATTTGAACAGTGGAAAGAGTACATTACATACCTATGGGTGTCGTGTCCTGCTGGCCAATCATTTGTTCGACAGTAACGGGTCTCATGACCAGGTGCGAGCACTGCATAACCAGTCCCCTCTCCTTATGCTCCCGAGCGTGCAGCAGCAGACTGCACTTATTAAAAAAAGCCAGGCGCTTTGCGCAGTGGTTGCAGGTCACCTCGATTCTCAAAGAGCGCCTGTCGTAGTGCCGTGCCAGGCTGCGCTCCAGAGCAAAAGCGTCCCCGCACTCTAGGCAGCGGTATCCTGTCGCAGGCATGGGGAGACCCCACTCGGGTGGTGGAGGGGTAGAGAGATCGGGGCGGTAGCTCGGTAGCAGGTTCTTGCTGTTCAGGATCTTGTTGAAGGCTTCGACTAGGCTTGACTGACTCCGGGAGATCACAGCCCCCGTGCTGTTCACTATAGAGGCTGGTTTGCAGGGTACATGAACATTAGGTGTACCTCCGTTAGCTGCTCTTCCAGAAGCGGCACGCACGCTAACACCACTAACGGTAGGTGTGGCTGGTAGATTGGCAGCTTTCGTGATGCTCACGGCTGTGGCGGAGACCTTGGTCTTGTCAGATGACACTGAGCTTTTGTTTTGAGCTTTGCTTGCTGCAGCTAGCATGGCACTGCTTGCTTCTAAAGTGGACACAGGCAGACTGGAACCTTTCACCATTCGACCAGCGGGCTCGGCTCTTTGGGCTTTGTTAGTCTGACCTTCTGGTTGCGCTTTTGCGTTATCTGTGCCTTTACCTGCAGCTCCTTTCCCAGCCACGTGGGTGACTGTGCGAGTGATGCTCCCTGTGGAGGTTTTAATGGTCTTTATTCTGACTTTAAGAGGCCTGGAGGAAACGTTCCCAACGACTGCAGAGCCTCCGCTGCTATTAGGCACCGTGAGGCACTGGGTGGAAACACTCTCATCCTCTACCTCCATTTTCTCATCCTCTTTTTGTCCACTGTCCTGATCTAAATTAGACGCATCACCATTCTCCTCCTTTACTGGTTTGGCCACCTCCATCTCCTCCTCTTCCTCTTTGGGTTCTCGGAGGCCTGTAGGCGGGGAAGAAGCAATCACTGCTGGGCTGGAAGACTTCTTGGAAGCTGTTACTGAAACTTTAGGGATCTCAGGCTCTGGACTTTCAGGTGAGTCACGCTCCTCAATGACGTGCTCTGGATTTCGCTCCTCTGGGGGCGGGCTCTTAACATTCCCTGTCTGAACAGATGAAGAAAGCCAGTTCTGCACCTGAGGGGATGCGGGTGAGGACAAGGGGATGTCGCCTGGTTTGGGGTAAGCAGCTGAAGCCATGGGTGCTGAGCGGGGAAGCGAAGGGGAATCTGAACTCTCTGCGGGCGACTTGAGCCTGCTGCGTGAACGTTTTGGAGAGGCAGGAGTGCCCGGACTTTCTTGAATGACCAGCGTTTCCGCAGACTCCGAATCTGAATCCTCCTCCTCCGAGTCCATACGCCTAAATTCAGCTGAACTGTGGCGCTGAGTGCCATTAAACGGTTCTGTCAAACTTGTAGCAAGCGGCGACGAGGCGACGGCCCCCGAGACACGCGACCCAACCGAAGGAGAGGCTGACGAGGGTGATGAGGAAGGAACAGCCGAGGAATTCTGGAGGTACGGTTTCGGAGGGGCGAAAAAAGGAGAAGCCACTGCACTCGTGCTCCCAGGAACAGCAGCGCTCTTCGCCTTGTCAGCGCCCTCTAATCCTATTTCCTGTTGTGTATGCTGCTGTTGCTGCAGCATCTGCATCCTTCGGGCCCTAACCACAGGTTCCCCAGTCCCCTGCGCCATGAGAGGCTTCAGCTTGTTGAAGATGTTGCTACTCTGTTTGGAGGTGTTAGCACATCCAAGCACTGACCCTGTGGTCTCCGGCGTCACTTTGGAGCTACACAGAGGCCACTGCTCCCCGTTCGGCTGGTTTCGAGACTGAGACATGTGACCCGCCCCACCTGAGGACACAAATCCATTATGGTTGAGTGGTTCCGACACTGGTACATCACCACCTTCAAAGGCTTCACTACGCACCCGATTCTTTACAATAACACTAACGATAGAGGGGTCGCTCTGGGAGTCAGCGGCCGGGCTTGGAGCTCTGAGCGCGGATCCTCCGGCAACTCCGCTCTCGCCTGATTTCGCGATGGACGCACTGCTTGATCCCTGGTGCCCCTCCACCTCTTCTGGTGCTGACTGGATGGCCTCTTTGGCATCGATATCAGGAATATCAAATGCTGCCAACAAGTCATCGAAATCGGGGGTCTTCATGTCCCCCATGCCAGGACAGTGGACTCAAATCTGGAGAGCGTTGACACAAAAACAGGGTGTTAATGATAAATACAGGCGTACGTTTAAATGCAGAAAATACATCATGCACAAAAGATCCGGGTTCTCATGAAATTCTAACTGGGTAGTTGTGTTTAACATTTAATCCTGATGTGATAATACGTTCATTAAATGGTTATTGCACTAAAACACTTGCTTTGTTAGCATTCTGTCTGCACTACAGATTTATAAAATCTTAAACGCATCATGAATACTATTTTGCAGCTAGTATTGAATAAGAGAGAGTGTGTGTGTGTGTGTGTGTGTATATATACAGTATACCGAGAACATCCAGGCAGCTAGCCAGCTATGTATGGTGCAACACAAAGCAGCCAGCCAGAGGAATTCAAACCTATTTTTATTGTATATATATTTATACGATTTATTTGCAATATGTGACGCTATGCCAGATCGTGTACACATTGTTAAGGTTTTGAGTGAACAAACACATCTATTTGTCGCGTTATATAACAATAAGAGCGCAACTGTGCGCGAGACGCGCTAGCTCTGGATGCTAGCGCGGTGGTATGCTAACTGTTGCTAGGAGACGTCTCAAACTACGAGAAAACGGAAGGAGTCCGTTCTTAATAAAGCGTCTCCTTGTGTTGAGGATTTAATCTGGTTTGATATTTTAATATTTTGAGGGCCTGGTGCTGCGTAGCTACGCTGAGCTAAGATAAGCTAAGCTAAAATAGGCTAAGCTATGCTAAGCTAGGCTAGGCGCTACAGTTTATTTTAGGCTCGCGCTCCTCCATGACGGCTCGTGAAGCCCGACTGGCCAACGCGCGAGCCAGAGAAGGGTCATTTAAACCGAAGGCCACTGCGGTGTTAAAACTAAACTCCACGCACTGTCTGTCCTGGAGCTTCCACTGCATGGTGACACATGGTACTGAGATCCCTCATTTGTAAAGGATAAATCCCGCTCGATGTGCGTTTTTACTGCCAACAAGCGCGCATTTGTTTACCTGATTATCTGAGATTCCCGACTCTCCTCACTCCAGCGCCCTGACTTCCCCGTCATCACTCCGCTACGGCCAGGTCCAGACAGATCACAGCTACTGCACTGGGGAAAAAATAACAACAGCAAGATTATAAATATTATTTAGTCAAAGGTACTTGAAAACTGAAGTAATGATTAATATTAATAAATTTCTGTGTAATATTTATCACAGATACTACAGTAGTGAATCTGTGGTTTTAGTTCCCTTCCAGGATCTCCAACTCTCCCGTTCCCTGCTGCTTTGTGCTGGACCAGGTGAACGCAAATAACTGTTTCTTATTTAAAGAAATTAAGAGTCTGGATAAATACCTTTACACTCTTACAAAATACATTAATTGCTATTTACGAAGCCCCTCTGGTCATATTTGGGGGACAAAAATCAGAGGCCATGATCTACTAAGGCATAGGAATGAGATACTATGAGATACAGTACTATGTTTGTGGCCATGATTTACTACGGTGTGGGATCGAGATACAATTTTGTGGCCAGTACTTACTAAGCATGGGAACGAGATATTAGGAGATAGTATGTTGAGGCCAGTATTTACTAAGCGTCGGAACGAGATACTATGAAATACTATTTTGTGGCCACTACTTACTAAGCGTGGGAACGAGATACAATGAGATAGTATGTTGGGGCCACCACTTACGAAATAGGGGGAACAAAATAGTATGATATACTATGTTGCGGCCACAACTTACTAAAGCATGGAAACGAGATACTGTATATGTTGTGACCATGGGTTTACTACGGCCAGGTCCAGACCGGTCACAGCTACTGCACTGGGGAAAAATTAAAAACAACAGCAAGAAGATGATAAATATTATTGTTAAAGTCAAAGATACTCAAAAAATTGAGTAATGATTAATTTGAATAAATCTCTGTGTAATATTTATTACAGATACTACAGTAGTGAATCTGTGATTTTAGTTCCCTTCCAGGATCTCCAACATGCTGTTCCCTGTTTCTGTGTGCTGGACCAGGTGAACACAAATAACACAAGAAATGAGGTGTTTCAATCATGCTTACATGTTTCATATAATTACTTGATTTTTTAAATACATTAATTGCTATTGCATGACCCGGAGAAGGTTATTTACATTTAGAAAAATCAAAGGTTAAAAATATACAAAGTAAATCAACACCCTTTGATGTTTTAAAGTTATATGTTTCAGCAAAAGCCAGATGAGGGGGAAAAAAACTGCTTAATAAAGATGAGCAATGTCTGAAGGACATTAGACACTGGATGGTTACTTACTTCCTTCAGCTAAATCCGAACAACACAGAAGTACTGGTACGAGGATTATATGCAGCTAGAAATAAGCTTTCTGATCACACAGTGATGGCCTTTCTGTTTTATCATTTTTTTTCAGACTGATTTCCCTAATTTTCTTTTGATTCTGTAAAGCTGCTCTGCAACAATGACCATTGTTAAAAACACTATATAAATAAAATTTACGTTCATTCTCTTATTTATTCTCTGTACCACTTGCTGTGTACAACCAGCTTGAAGCTAATTCCAGGGAGGTGAAAGCGAAAAAAGAGCCCTGACTAGCATGCCTACTCGCACCCAGTCACACACTACAGGCAATCTGGACACACCACTCAGTCCAAATCGCATGCATTTGGACTGGGAGGAAACCGGTGTATTCAGAGGAAACCCATGAAGCATGGGGGAGAACATGCAAACTCCAAACATAAATTTGAGATTCAAACCCACAACCCTGGAGGGATGGAACATGTAAGTGCATGTTTCACTAGATTTGAAGTCTTTCTTAGGGGCACAATAGCAGAAATGCTGTATTCACAATATGCATTTACAGTACATGTGCGCCCATGTTTGGTCACAACCGGATACATTCAACACACATCTGTCAGGCAACACAATTACTCTAGATACTCTAATATGGCTAAAAGTATCCTTTTTAACATGGCACCTGACCATCACACTCATTCCATGTCTGTTCCCTCTTTGATGTTCTTTGTTTTCACTTCATTCTTCTCTTCTGCAAAGGCTGGATGTTGGAGCATCACTGTGTGAATTTGTGTTAATTCAGCTGCAAGAGCATCAGTGTGCTCGGGTGCTGATATTGGGATGTTGAGGAGACTCCAGTTCCAGTTCGTCCTAAAGGTGATGGTTCAGTGGGGTTAAGTTGAGTCATGGCTCTGCGCAGGACACTCAAGTTCTTCCATGTCTTCGTGGAGCTCGTTTTGTGCACTTTCTTTAAATTCAGGAACAGGTTTGGGCCTCTCAGTTCCAATGATGGGAAATTGTAAAGCTACAGGACAAAATACAACATACATTAATTATGTCACATTTCATGATTTTCAAATGTTAACGAAGGGCATTATGGGAAATCTATTCACAATATAATATCAATACCATCATATTAACAATAGGCTTTAAAGTCAGTACATGTTTCATCTAATTACTTGATTTTTTAAATACATTAATTGCTCTGACCCGGAGAAGGTTATTTACATTTAGAAACATCAAAGGTTAAAAATATACAAAGTACAGTGCAATTCTGCATTGAATTATTAATGCTTATGACGATTAATATGTAAGCTCACCTGTATAATTACCATCACTGGGACTTATTTATTAATGTAAATACAAGCAAATTTATTTAGAAATCACATTTACGGAAAAAAAAACATTGCTTGATCTGCTTCAGATCCTGATCAGGTGTAGTTTTATAAATACATTATGCTGTCAAGTTTTAACAGCTTATTTTATTTGATTTAATAACAAGAAAAAATCATGTTAATCACCTGAACTAAATAATCATTAAACATATATTGTACAAAAATCTATAATATATCTATAAATATCTATTTTTAGATATATATAATATTAACAGTTACAGGAGCTTTTTATTATATCCACACTGGGAAGTTTCACCCTGTGTAACTCGTGTGTGTGTGTGTGTGTGTGTGTGTGCGCGCGCTTCAGATAATTCCTAATTCTAGCATCAGCTCCACTGAAACATCCTACAGCAGAGCTAGTGATATCATCATCCGACATGGAAATTAATACATTTATCCTGTTTGTCAAATGAAGATGAACAGGAAGAACAGGAAGCCATTAATCACCGGATGCATCTTTAACGGAAATAGACAAATCATTGTGAACTAGACAATAGGAGCAATTTCTTTTTAAGATGCAAACAGACTATTTCATCGTGTCCAAAATGCCAGGCACTATATATTACTTTCTTATTTATAAGGTTATTGTATAATACAGTATCTGTTATGAGACATGAGTATGTGAGTATACCCAACTGCTCTCCTCACCCGTTCTGCCCTCTGAGCTTTCTGACACATCCTTGTGCCTTGCTTCTGTTCTCATCGCATGGAGGCCTCTGGCTCCCTGCTGAGGATGGCCCCATGTGGTCTGCTTGGGATGTGTGTAGTAACTGGGGACGTTACCATGAAAACGGTCTTGGATTCCGCCGATGCAGACAGCTGTTCTCTGAGTACTGAGTGCAGTCATGCAATAGTTAAGGACTGAAATTCTCACAAACAGTTTTGTACTAGAGCCTCTAAAATAACGAAAGTGGACTTTATATCAACTTAAACACCTCTCCTGTTATGCTGAATATATACCGTATTACGGCAGATCAGTCACTGCTATCTGTTATCACCCAAATGAGGATGGGTTCCCTGTCTGTCTGGTTCCTCTTAAGGTTTCTTCCTATTGTCATCTCAGGGAGTTTTTCCTCGCCACCATCGGCCCCAGGTTGCTCATCAGGGACTATCTGATCATTTTGATTTATACACATTTACTCACATATTTCATAATTTTTTAATTCTGCAAAAGCTGCAATGTGATAATGACCATTGTAAAAAATTATAACTAAAATATTTAACAAAAAAACTGAATTGAATTGAAATTGAAAGTATTCCGCTCACAGTTGTGTGGTTCCACTGAGTAAACCTCAGTGGTTGTTTAATTATATAAAACATTTCATACAGCGGCACTGTGGCGTAGTGTTTAGCACTGTGTACTCGCACCTCCATGGACTGGGTTCGATTCCCACCTTGGGTCTACACCGCGTTCCAAATTATTATGCAAATTGGATGTAAGTGTCATAAACATTAAATGTTTAGTTTTTAAATTAAACT
>JAQMYK010000021.1:15279321-15295604 GCA_030014345.1 Clarias buthupogon | reverse complement strand
CAGCAATCCACCAATCAGGCCTATATGGTAGAGTGGCCAGACGGAAGCCACTCCTTAGTAAAAGGCACATGGCAGCCACCCTGGAGTTTGCCAAAAGGCACCTGAAGGACTCTCAGACCATGAGAAACTAAATTCTCTGGTCTGATGAGACTCTCTGTCCACTCTACCATATAGGCCTTAAATTCATTTACTAAATAATTTTCAGTGTCTTGAATTAACTCCAGGAGGACTCTCGACTGTCCTGTTAAAAAGGAATTGGTTCTTTCTGGGATGTCAACCAAAAGCAGGATGTCACTTCACGCAACATACATAAAACATATTTTGTGTACTTTAAGAATTTGTTTAATTAATGATAGTTTTAAAAAACTTAATTAACTTAATTAACTACTTACAATAGCAATAATTTTGCTACAGCCCAACAATGCAATGCACATTATAACCAATGGGCATTAATTATTAATACAAGTCATTATTAACAAACAAACAAACAAAAGAGCTAAAGTCTGTTGGCAAGTTAACAATAATTTAATTGCAAGTATTCAGTCCTCATAAACACACCTACAGTGGTGGCCAAAAGTATTAGGACAACATATGGCAAGTATTGGTGGCATGGCGGCTTAGTGGTTAGCATTGTTGCCTTGCGTGTTCGATTCCCGCCTCGAAGTCTGTACGCATGGAGGTTACATGTTCTCCCTGTGCTCAGTTGATTTCCTCTGTGTTCTCCAGTTTTCTGCCACAGTCGAAAGACTTACAGATTAGGCTAATTGGCGTTTCCAAATTGCCTGTAGTGTGTGAATGCGTGTGTAAATACCACGAGAATATGAGAATAAATACAGTGGTCACCACTGGACTACAGAGGTTCCTAGGTGGATGAATGGCATGTGTTATAGTTCTCCTTGTGCACAAAACAGGTGACATGTCACTAATTAAATCTGAAGAGTTGTGCTCATTAAAATCAGCTGGTTCAGTTCATGGAATAATATGTGGCAGGACTTTTACTTTATGAGGCGAGGTGTCCACCTCTGCACCTCTGGCGCCGTTTTGCCTCAATGCCCAGCCGGATCCAGCCGGTTTTCAAGAATAAACGACTTCATACTAGATAGTGATTGGTGCTTAGCAATTTCACTGCAGAAAATGACAAACTATTCTTATTATTTTGTTTTTTATTATAAAAAAAAAAAGAGAATCTCATTCAAATTTCATGTCATAAAAAAAAAATCACTGACGCTCTTGACAGTTTCCTATTAAAGCCATGTCCTGTTGTGCTGTAACTTGTCCTAACAGCCTGTAATCAGGAAGTTCTTTGCAGTTTATTGCTTGTTTAAGTGTGTATGCTAGCTCATCCGTCTGATATTATAACTCACAAACCAACGTGAGTCAGGGTAGCTCAGTGGTTAAAGCATTGTTTGGAATTGTCCCAGGGTCAAACCTCATGACCACCAAGTTGCCCCTGTTAGACCCTTGAACAAAGCTGTTAACCCTCAACTGTTCAGATGTAAAATTAAATAAAAATCTCTCTGGGTAAAGGCGTCTGCCAAATGCTGTAATGTAAATGTGACATGAGTGAACAAAGTCAGCTAACACTGGCTACATTTCATAAACCTTTATAGCCTGTATGACTTTATCAAACACTCCAGAGACCTACTGAAGGTGTCAGAACTACTGTAGATGAAATTAACTGAGAGCAGTGATTTGGACTGACTTGCTTTTTTCAACATGGACTATAACACTACTGCTGACACACACACATACATCGTTTCATTCCATTCATCATGTTTCACTTATAACTGCTGCTTTCATACACACACATGCCATATCTTTAAGCTTTTATAGTTTTTTTTTTAAATTTCATTGTATTTTGTCATTATATATTCATTGAACATATTATATGTGTGTGTATATCACTGTATAATATATTACAATTCCTAGGAATTACCTTCGGGATCATTAAAGCATCGATCTCTCATTACACTTTGCACATTGTGTGTGATTTATATATATTTTTATATTTATATATTTCTTTTTTTTAATTATATTTTATTGTGACTTTGTAAATCTGTACATTTTTACCTTTTATTAAAAAAAAAAAAGAAAGTAACAAATTTCTTAGTGCAATGTTTTCTGTATAGCAATAAAATCTTTCTATATTCCTATCCAGTCTTTCCTTTTTTATGTCACTAACAGTTGTATAAGCATTTCATTGTCACTGTATTTGGTTTATATGTGACAAATAAAATATTAATTGAATTAGATTTCTTTTCCTCAAGAAAAGTGTAAATGTTGGCTATTTACTAGCACACAAAGTTATTTCCTTACATTAGATAGTTATACTTACATCACCTTTATTATATACGTATTGCTACTATACTAACAATCGCTGTAGTTTACAGTTTACACAGTTCAGTTATTGTTCTGCAATAAAAAGGAGTAAAAAGCTATAAAAAAGGAATGACAATAAAAACCCACTTGACTTGTTTATCAAATGATTATGCAGTGTCAGCTAGCTAGCAAATACAATCATAGCTCAAAGCTTTTAAACCTTTCCCTGAGAATGGTAAAAATCTGTATACTTACATTAATTATATAGCTGTAATTTAGCATTATGTTTTTAATGTAATACATTGTCATAGCGTCACGGTGACTTAGTGGTTAGCACTGTCGCCTTGCACCTCCAGGGTCGTGTACATGGAGTTTGCATGTTCGGGTTTCCTCCAGGTTCTCTGGTTTCCTCCCACAGCAAAGACATGCAGATTAGGCTAATTGGAGTTTAGTAGGTGAAAGCATGTGTGAATGTTGACCAGAGGTCCTATCACGGTTGTAAAATGGGAGTAAATGCAATTTAGTAAATGCCAGTGGCCTCCACAATCCCTAGATGGACTACAGAGATTCCTAGATGGATGGATGGATGGATGGATGGATTGCATTGTCATATGCCTTCTCTCAGCAGGAGCAATGCAGGTATTGATGGGTGGGTGAGAAGCTAACAATTCAACTAGAAAAGGCTGCACAGGGGAAGTAAATATTTCCACGTTGTCTACTCAAGTCAGTGGTAGAAACCTGAGAGCACGGAAAAATCAACTGGATGCTGTTGGTTAGAAAGCACTACGTAATATTATATCCAGAATAAGGTAACTCCAGATATTATTCAGAAGATTAGAAAAGAGGATTATGTGCAGTAGTGTGAATATAACCCATGACTCTTTGACTCTGTATAGTACATACCGTAATATAACAAAGTAACTGTGGTAATTGTGGTATTTCAGACATTACAGTACCATTGTAGACACCATAGGACTTACCTCTGTACTATGGTCTGTGGTCTGTCCTAGGTATTATGGTACTTTTGTGGGTAACATGGGCATACTATGGTGTGTACCACAATAGTTAATGTGTACCACAGTGGATACCAATGTTCAGCAGGTATCTAATATGGTATAGTTGTACATACTGTACCATGTTAGATTCTATGAGTATTGTATAGTAAAGGCAGTTTCATGTTCCATATGTCACTTATTAGGTCATTTATTAGCTTTATTCATAAGCATTGCATTACTAACTGCTGGGCAGTTTTCACATCACCCAGTGTTTACTGACAATATGGAAGATATACAGTATACAATCACATCTATGACCTGTGTTACTGTCTCTATTACTTCTGGATCAATAAAGTATCCATCCATCCATCCATCCATCCATCCATCCATCCATCCATCCATCCATCCATCCATCCCAATAAGTATAATAGTTTTCACCAAAGTATTGTGTATTAACCTGTGAAACGTTACCATAACATATAAAATGTCACTGCACAGGTCATTATATAAATATTACTATTCTGCTACTGTGCATGAACATGTATAACATATTTTTAACTGTATCCTGGTACGTGTTCTGTAATACCATACTATACTACATGTACCATTGAACCAAAGTATGTATCATGGTAGAACCAAGTTCTGTAGTGTGGTACATTTGGCTATATCTATTTCACCAAATAGGACCCATGATACTGTCAAACATACCATGGTACTGATACCACTGGACTACCATGGTATAACCAAGGTCAAATTTAATATGAGAAAGAAAGACACAAACTTTTAGTTTTAGTAATTTTAGTTGAGCAGGATGATATTAATGATATAGAAAAAGTTAATACCTATAAAGTAAGGCTAGACTAGTCCAAAATATATGAGTATTAGAAAAAGCAGATACATTTGACTTCTATTTCTTAGTCTTTGTGTGGGACACAACGTCACAGAATCTAGTAGATTTTATTTAATTTTTTTTCGCCACAGAGTATTTTAAAACTAGCCTGACTAAGCAATCCTATCATTACCTGTGAAGTCCACTTCTACTCCCTGAGCATGGGGCAGAGAGATTTCGTCCCCAATGGGCCTCTAATAGTACTTCCTTTATGGACCACTAGGTGTAATAATAGTTCTTCTAGGCTAAGATTGCACAACATCTACAAATTGAACATTGACTCTGTCAAACACTGAGAAAGTAATTTGGTTGCTCAGACGATGTCCAATTTCTGAAACCCTTATTTTTTAAATCTCTTAATCTAAGATGCTTGAGTTCACCAGGCCGTATAGCGGAGTTGTCAGACTGCAGTGCTGAACAGCCAGACCACAGCGGAATGAAGCTTTCTACCTCATTTAACACACCAGATCGAACCCATCCACTAATGAGGAACGTCTCACAGATTGAATGTGATTAGGTTAGGAAAGGAAAATCTATGTATAGCTGTGGAGCACTATACCGTCGTTAGTTCTATATGTACAGTATATAAGGATTTTGTGTCTAGTTAAATTGCCACATACGGTTATGTGAAATATTTATATAACAAATAAGGAAATAAACTATATGGACAAAAGTATTTGGCCAAACCTGAAATTACATTTACTTCGATATGGAGTTCCCCCTTTGCAGCTATAACAGCTTCCACTCTTCTTGGAAGTGTCTGTGTGAATTCATGCCCATTCATTCTGTAGAGCATTTATGAGGTCAGACACTGATGTTGGACCAGAAGGCCTGGCTCGCAATCTCGGTTTTAGTTCATCTCAAAGGTGCTCGATGGTGTCGAGGTCAGGGCTCTGTGCGCGCCAGTCAGGAACTCAGTCAAGGCTGGAGCCTATCCCAGGATACCTAAGGCACGAGGTGGGGATACACCCTGGACAAGGTGCCAATCCATTGCAGGGCACACACATGCTCACATGTCCCTTCACACACTATGGGCATGTCTTTGCGGGCGGCACGGTGGTGTAGTGGTTAGCACTGTCGCCTTGCACCTCCAGGGTCTGGGTTCGATTCCCGGCCAGGCTTGATTCCCGTCTCTGCATGCATGGAGCTTGCATGTTCTCCCCGTGCTTGGTGGGTTTCCTTCGAGTACTCCGGTTTCCTCCCACAGTCCAAAGACATGTAGGTCAGCCTAATTGGTGTTCTCAGATTGCCTGTAGTGTGTGAGTGTATGTATGTGTATGTATGTATATGTGTGCCCTGCGATGGATTGGCACCCAGTCCAGGGTGTGCCCTGCCTCGTGCCCTAAGTCTCCTGGGATAGGCTCCAGGTCCCCGCTACACTGAATACAGGATTAAGCGGTAATGAGTGTATGTCTTTGGACTATGGGAGGAAGTACACGGACAAAATCCACCAAGCATGGGGAGAACATGAGGTGGTAATCGAACCCGCACACTGGAGGTGACAGTGCTTACCACCATGCCGCCTGCCTTTTATTATATCAAGTAGCTAACCTTAATGAAGGGGTTGTTATGCACTTTTCCTCTTTTTAAGATGAAAGTTAACTTTTCTTCTAAAGCTGTAGTTCCAGGAATGTCCACAGAGTGGCGCTCTGAGCTGCAGTGCAATAAAATCATGTAAAATCATCTAAGGGAGGCATCTGAATAGTAAGTAGACTCTCCTTTAACTCAGCTATAAATTAACATTTAGACAAGCAAACGTTTTATTTTCCTTATTATTGTTCTGTTGCAATGTACAACATACTGTGTATTACACATTATATATTTGCCACTATATGTTATATCAAGTCAAGTAGGCTTTTATTGTCAACCACATACAGTTCAGTACACAGTGAAACGAAACAAAGTTCCTCCAGGACCAAGGTTCTACATACAACATAAATGAATAACACAAATGAACAAAACTATACAAAAAGACAACGTATAGTACACTGTAACAGTGAAGCGCTGACTTTTACACAGAGCTGAATAGTAGTGTAAATAGACGGTATGCAGTAAACATTTCATTGTAGTACCAGCAAAGAAAAAGTTCTAGCAATATAAAAATGTTGTTCATCTCTGTGTGTCTGTGTGTGTGTGTGTGTGTGTGTGTGTGTGTGTGTGAGTCCAGTCCCACAATATTGAGTATTTGGATGGCCTGTGGGAAGAAGCTGTTCCACAGTCTGGATGTGTGTGCCTGAATGCTTCAGTAATTTGTTCCAGATGGCAGGAGGGTGAAGAGTGTGTGTGAGGGGTGTGTATGATGCAGGGTGTGATATAGTTGTCTGTGATAGAGGGAAGAGATGCCCCAAAGAGCTTCTCGGGTGTCCTCACTATCTGCTGTAGGGTCTTGCTGTCCGAGAGGCAGAATTCCCAAACCAGACAGTGATGCAGCTGCTCAGGATGCTCTCGATAGTCCCTCTGTAGGAGATGGTGAGAATCTTTGGTGGAAGCTGGGTCTTTTTCAACCTTCTCTGAAAGAAGAGACGCTGCTGGGTGTATTTTGTTTGTATATAATGATTAATCCAAAAGAAATAAAAATAAATAAATAATAATAATAATAATAAATGAAACCTGGTCTTGCTCTGCTAGCTTGTTCCAGCTTTTCAGTGGCGTAGAAGCTTTCAGATTAGAGGAGAGAAGCAAAATTGTAATGCTGTGATTTCACTAAAACCCAACACAAGCCTTTCTCAATACTTGTTTAGAAAAAAACTAACTAAACAGCTGAAAAACATGGAGCCCTTACAGCGTGATATTAGTTTATATCTACTGTGAAAAATGGTATTTATTTCTGAGCTCAAACAGCCTTTATAATGGCCAAATAGCCAATAAAACAACACTAAGGCAAAACAAAGGCATTAATGCTCCATATACAGTATACGTTGGAAATGAATAAACTGTTAATGTAAATGCAACTCTCTGCCATCGTGTTGATGCAAATGCCAGTCACATGATTTTACATTTATGCAAACATATAACATGCTCTCACATTTTTTTAAAAGCCTTTTAAGTCATTTAACTAACCGTTTGTACTCATGACTTGTGTGTGTTAGAAATCCTGAGTGCAATCTGCTGTACAATTGCAACAGCTGTTAATTATACAGCTCTTGATTCAGAGGGTCTCAGAGTGTTAAGAGGATCATAAGGTGGCAGCACTGAGACACAACACGTCAATGCATATTAGGATTCATTTTAATTGGTGCAGATGAAATCCTTTATTTTCTTGATTTTATTTCAGAAAAGCATCCCAATCATTAATCAATCAACGACAATACATCTTTAAATGACACGTCTGGTGATCTTTTAAGATCTTCCAAGCTACCAGCGTATGAGTTATTTTTGTGAGGTTCTACAATTATCCACCACATCGTTATTACACAGGGCTCCTTTTGTTTTCATTGAAAACCCACAGCACCGGCTGATTGTACGGGTCAACCTGGACGAGATGAGAGAAGCGGACATGACATTATGTGTGATGTATGAAGTTTGTAATTTAAAGCTTTGTTAGCTGTTCCGGCTGTCACGTACAGTTTAATTACTGTTATAATATGCATAAGCTTCAGACAATCCTAGAAAAATGAAGATGGTTGAAATTAAAATGGTGTGATTATCCACTGACACTTACATCATATCCAGTGTACATTGTGTTTACTGTCAGAATGACAGCTACATCTCTGAACATTTAGGATTATTTTAAATCCTGAGTAAATGTAATGCAGGCATGTATACTCCATAGTGCCTTGCAAAAGTATTCGTACCCCTTGAACTTTTCCACATTCCGTCATGTTACAACCACAAACATGAATGTATTTTATTGGTATTCTATGTGATAGAAAAACACATTTCCTAAATTCACTTTTTTACAACATAACGCTTTTGAATAAAAATACCTAGTGTAGGTAACATGTGTATGTTTGAATAGTGTAAACTATTTCCAGTGTAAGATATACTGTACTGTATATTCAGTTGCCCCCCAAATGGCTCAGCAGATAGAAAATAACATTGGAACATGTGTTTAAGCAGAACAAATGTAAGAAACATATATTTTTTAGCCTCTAGCTTATTTACTAATTATATATGTTAACATTGCAACATAAAAAAAAACTGCAGCTAAACTAACCGCGACATGTGTCCTCTTTTTCCCCCCCCGCTTTGCAGCGTTTCTGTGTGGTCATGTGACTACACGTGGTTATTGTTATTGCGGCTGATTGGTCATATGATTATTGACTGATTGGTGAACCCAGTCTTGTAGTAGATCCACCGGCTGCATTTCTGTGGCAAAAATAAAGAATATACAGTATAATGTGTAGAATAAATGGTTAGAAGAGTAACAAGTCGAGTGTAGCCGAGTCGAGTAAGAGTAGTGTTTTTTCACAAATCAACTCAAGTAAAAGTAAAAAGTATGGTGGACTAAAAATACTCATAGAAGTAATTTTTTTTCAAAAAGTTTACTTAAGTAAATATAGCGGAGTAAATGTAACTCGTTACTACCCACCTCTATCTAAGATTGCCCTGTATTTGGCTTCATCCATCTTCCCATCAACTCTGATGCTGCCACCAGCATGTTTCACTGTGGAGATGGTATGTTCTCATCTGATCAGAGCACAGCTGGTCCACATCTTTGCTGTGTCCTCCACATTGGTTTGTCTCAGACTGCAAATGGGATTTCTTATTGCTGTCTGTTATGCATAATTGCATGACTTGAGACACACTTTGAGACATGCTTAATAATGTTTAAAATCAGAAGTGGAGCTGGTTTCAAGCAAATCAGTGAACACATTCACAATTGGGAAACAGAGAGAGAGAGAGAGAGAGAGGGAGAGATTTAGTTAAATTTTAAGGTGATTACTTCTGTACTTTTACTGAAGTATACAAAAAGATTGAAGAGTTCTACTTTTACTCAAGTACTGTTTGCCCTTGGGACTCTCTACTTTTACTTGAGTACAGGATTGTGTACCTTGTCTAAATATATATTAACATGTAAATACACAATGTTGATTTAGTCAAATAATAGTCAAGTATTAGTAATTATAATGACTAAATCCTTATAATGGTACAGAAAGTATACATACATAAACTACTAGTACTAGAAAAATCAACTAAAGCAAAACATAAAAAGTTAAAACACTTGTCCTATTCTTCATTCCCTGTATGAATGTCCTTGGTATTTCAGGGGAATGATATGTAAAATTCTGTAGAGTACAACACTGCCGCGTGGGGTTTCCTCCATGTTCTTTAGTTTTCACCAACTGGAGGATGTCTGTCATGGACTGGCATCTCATCCTGGATGAATTCTCAGTGTTACCAGAGAAGACTTTGGATAAAATGTTAAAGTAACTAATGAAGACGAATACAGTTCTATATCGAACGGATACAGTTCTTCATTTCCTGTGATCAAAGGTCACTTGTCTCCTTTAGCGGGAGGTCTTATCTTTATCCCATGATAAAACATCTCTCCCTCTCTCTTAGTGAGCCAGACCTTCCTGATCCCTGCACATATCCTCCTCTTGGTTGGAGTTTTCATCACCTAATTATCACTTACTGCTCTGGAGGATGGTTACATACAAACAGCCAATTATTGCTGACAATTGCAGTTTTTGACGATACAGCACACAGCTATAGACGGGAATTATAATCACACTAATCAAAGGATGGGATCCCTTTTGAACCTGGTTCCTCTCAAGGTTTCTTCTTCATGTTCTCT
The DNA here is from genome assembly GCA_030014345.1 of Clarias buthupogon. NCBI lineage: Eukaryota > Metazoa > Chordata > Actinopteri > Siluriformes > Clariidae > Clarias > Clarias buthupogon. The sequence continues at coordinate 15,285,661 of JAQMYK010000021.1, read as the reverse complement.
CAGGTACTTTATCTTCTCCACTATCACCTCTGACTTGTTCACCTCTGACATTTATTAACAATTTTTCTAACCTGGAATTTATATACTTTGATAAAACTTCTGCTTTGTGACAATATCCATCCTTAAAAGAAATACTTTGATGAGGATGAAAATGCAGCAAATTTACGTTTAGGCATTTGGCAGACACCCTTATCCAGAGCGACTTACATTTTTATATTATGTTATATGTTATATTGTTATATATTATGTTATATTATATGTTATATTATTTTATGTTATATTTTATGTTATATTTTATGTTATATTATGTTCACCAGAACTCAGCCCAACTGGGTTAGGGCTAATCCTAACCCTAAACCTAACTCCACCTGAAGATCTTTGGAAGAATTTGAAATAAAGTGTAACACAGCGCTCTCCGCCACCATCATCAAAACATGTATTGAGAGAATACCATTTGCATAAATACTATTCCATCTGTTTTTTACAGTTCCAGAGACTTGCAGAATCTATGCCAAGACACATTGAAGCTGTGTATGTCGTTACGTTCTGTGTATTGATTGTGCACTTGAGCGAGGAGGAAGTAATTTTGTTGTTACTCGAATGGACTACAATGACAAATAACGCTAACTTAAGCTTGAACTTGAGCTTGTTTATTTCTTTTAATTCGCCCCATCTGTAGATAACACTGTAAGCTCCACAGAATTAGACATATGGTGATAATATACAGGGGTGTTAACATACAGCACTATCTCAGCTTTTTCTTCTTCTTCCTCGTCCCATTAGGGGTTGCCTCAGCGGACTATTTGTCTCCATAAATCTTTTTCATGATCTGCATATTGATTTGGCACGTTTTATGCCGGATGTCCTTCCAGACGCACCCCTCCTCATTAATTCTGTGGCTGAAAAAAAGAATTTAAAAACATATCACATGAAGAAAAAAACTATAAAGATAGACAAGTAGAGATTTCTCAGATTTATACCTGGTATTTTATATCTGCTCTTTAAACAGTTGTTTACCTTCTTAAAGAAATAAATTAAGGGATGTGGTACAGAAAGAACAGAATGTTGCAAAATGTTATTGTCTAGTACCGTGGTTCTCAAAGTGGATTTTTTACTGTCTGTTTGAGCGTTAATCACAACTCAGTATTTTCCTATCTATTATATTTCTTATGATGTTCTCTTACTGACCCGAATTTAATTATTGTTAATTGATGTAAAACAAAATGTACACCAATAAAAATCACATCTTGAATGAAATGTCAGTTTTAATATAATTCTGTTCTGTTGGTGGGAATGTCAGGAAATGCATCTATGGCTGAAAAAAATAGTCAAGATTTAAATAATGAACCTGATATTTAATAATAAATGAATACATGCTGTGCAGTATAAACTGCTATGAGCTATTAATTTTTTATTTCCTTATTACAGTATGTTGTCTGACATAAAGTCAGATATGTACGCACAGATAGACTAAATGTGATGTGCTGAGCCTGTTGAGACTTTTAAACATCCTCTAAGAAACAGCAGGATCTCTAATGATAATCCCAGGAAGAGGAAATCTATTTATTGTCTGTGACGGCTTTTTAAAATTGAATTTCAATCAATAAAGGCAATGTAATGCATCCAGTTTGTGATGGAAGCATAGCTCGGAGGCTAATGCATCAATTAGTTTTAATAGTTGCCACACATAGAGTGAAACATCTGATAGATCTTTTGCTTAAGTAACACTTGGCCAGTGGCCTTTAGGACTAATGTTATTTGTTGCTTTAGCCTTGGCACAAATCTCTCGCTCAGCCAAAATAGATTTAGTCGTTTCATTTATTTTAACAAAAAAAAAAAAAGCATTTTCCAAAAAAATAAAAAATAAATAAAAACCCACACTGTCTACATAAATAAAACAACACTTTTGTCTGTACATTGGTCAAAACTCACTCTTTCAATAAAATCTGTCTGGCTGTCTAGCAATATTTTGTCAAAGCATCATCAAAACTGGCTGGACAGAATAAAAATTTCCAGGCCTTAGGTTAAACCTGAGCCATAAACCAAATCAAAATGTTGAGTAGAAGTAAAGTTTTGAGCAGTTTTGTGCCAGATTATTACAGAGGTTTTGACAGTGTACTGCACCTGAATCAAACTGTGGACGCGTCTTAAATCGACCACTCGACTGCAATTAATGAAACTTTTGCAGTACTTAGATATCTGTTTAACCTGCAGCATAAGGGAAGTTAAAATGTTGAGTAAAAGCGATTATGAACAGTCATGTACCAGATTTAATAATCTACTTTAAAATAAGCTACGAATAAGCTACAGTACAAGCTCAATGTAAACAAACACATACACCAAGAGATATTAATTAGAAAAGAGAAACTGTGTATTTTTACTGGGATTAGTTCATATTTTCACCACTGAAATAACAGCGCTGAAGTGGCATAAGTGAATTTTATCGCTTGAGTCATTTTAAGACAAAACTTTATCTTTATCTGATATACTTTTTTCGATTTCTCATCTGTGATTCACTCTCCGATTATCGAACAGGGAGTATATTTGGCTGACAACTTAGTGTGAACAAGGCGTAAGATACTCAACCTTACAACATATATCTTTATATTAATGAATAAGTTAGACAGAGAGTTCTGCCATACAAAAAGACAGAGAGACATGTATGTGGGCTTCAACCTGAAATAATAATAATAATATCACTGATCACATTGAAGATTATTTTTAGCTTTAAACTTTTAACTATTTCTATAGACGGCTACTTCAGCTAGTACAGAATAAAGCAACATCAAGATACATTTATACATTTATACATTTCATCCCAACCTGATTGAATAATAAGCAATTTAATCCCTCAGAATTTATAACATGTTTACCATTTTCAGAACTTATGAGCGATTATATAAAATACATTGCTTTAATTTGATAATTTAGTATTGCTTCTCATATTCAATATCACGACATACATACGTATATAGTATATTTATGGAAGCATATGGGCATCATACTAATTTGACTTATATCCTTTGAAAAACACATTTTGAAATTTAATTACTGCTGAATCATTAGTTTAAAAATATAAATACTACTGAATTTATTAAACTAAAATATTTGACATTGAAAAGCAATGAAGGTTGATATAATTATTATGATGCCAATATGCTTCCATAAATATTAATCATAATACTAACTAAATACTGAAATGACACACTTGACCGTGAACAGTATGTACATAATCTTGGTTTTTAATAGCGTGTATTGTAGGCTTTTGTAATAGTTGGATAGTTTAGATACAGAAGCTCATTTGGTTGCTCTGTTTGTACAGTACAGTCTGCTTGGGTTTTTTCCAAATAGCCTCAATCATGTTGAGGTCCAGAGGTCCATAGGGTTAAATACAAATAAACTAAGGTCAAGTTATAAATTCTGGAAAAAATGGTGTAATTGATTATAATAGACATTGGAATTGGGTTGAATGATCAAGTTCTCAAGGTCATTTTTCAACCAGAATTCATTGGAACAAGCTGGATGAAATCCAGTCATGCCAAACTGATTGAATAAGATGTAGGTATAAAGTTCATGGAAACATGGAAACTGTTCAGAGTCAGTACCATACAAAATTTCACCAGGTTGCTCGCAGATTAATGATGAAGAAGGTAAGGTCACTCAGCACGACCTGTAAGCAGCAGCAACAATAAACAATGACTTGCACCACAATAACCCCCATTAATCCCCCCCCCCCCCCCCCCAAAAAAAAAAGCACAGTTAATTTAATCTACAAGCTGCTTTGGAACAATATACTCTGGGCAGATGAAACAAAAAAAGGGGGTGGGGGAGGTATTGGGTATGATCCCGGGAACACCACGAACATCGTAACACCACGAACAGAGTAAAGCACGGTGGCGGGAGCATCACGATATGGAGCTGCTTCTCTACAAACAGCACGGGGGTATCACACATCATGAAAGGACACATGAATGGAGTAATGTGATAACCTATGTTAAAAGAAAATAGAATTACATTGATTTAAAAAAAAAATGTAGGTAGAGGATGGACTTTTTGACAAAACAAGGATTCTAAAAATACAGCCAAAATAACGCCAAAAGACTCAAACCCCAATTAAAAATTCAGGGAGGATTTTTAAATTGTGAGCTCATTAGAGGAATCATCATAACCTTGGGGAACTGAAAACATTCTGCCAAGAGGAACGGACCAAAACTGAACCACGATGCTGCAAAAGCTAATTACATCTTCTAGACATCTCAGTGCCAATGACTGCTTTTCTATTCTCTTTGTTTATGTATACTAGGGTATGTAAACTTTTAACAAGGGTTGTTTGTGTAATTTCAGTCTTTATTATGATTAATATAATACTTGCAAATTTCTTTGATGAAAAACAGCTTGATGTGAGTGCTACTCATGAATAAAAGAAATAAGAGTTCTGCCTCATTGATCACTGGAGTTTTCTAAAAATGGGAAACAGACTGAAAGTCATGAGCAGAATTTTATAACTACACATAATTTACAAGCAAAACATTGTGGCCATAGGCGAGTACAGTGTCGATTAAGTTGTAAATAATATGTGTGCATTTGTAAATAATAAAATAATGAAAAATAATCAATAATATTTATTATTATGCCATTGTTCTTATGAGCAAATTCATAACTTTGCTTCTTAGTTTAATGCTGATTTTTTATCGAGATCTGGGTTCATTCAGTATTTCTCAGTTATTTATTCTCTATATTATATACTTTTTTAATAGTGTGTAGACAGGATATCCGATTTATAATTAAAAACAACATACAAGACCTATCCTCTATACCTCTTTATTTCCAATCAATTTCTTCATTTCCATCCAAAATACTTCTATACTGCTCAGTGTGTACAGTATATAATCTGAAACTAGTTTCTTTCCACGTGAAAAACACGAACATGAAGGTAGTTTTGAGAATCAGTGCTGTCCACTTTTGTCTTATTATCTGTTACACAAGCCTGTACGCTGTTTCTTCTCTGAGAGTGTAAAAGCCGACATACTGCAGGAGTCCACTACAACACACACACAGAGCACATCTAACACACACCAGCAACCCCACCCTCCCTGCGGAGGTTTCAGAAGGGCACCCTGGAGTAATAGGGTAATCTGTTTTCTTTCTACTCTCGCTCTCTCCCTCACTCTCTCTCCCTCACTCTCTCTCCCTACTTCTTCTCTGTCTCATTCACTCGCTCCTGTCTCAGCAGTTCAGGCAAGCAAATGAGAAGAAGAGTTTAACTAAGCACATTGGCTCAGGGTGCATGCAGCTTCCAGCACTTTGTCAATTAAAAGTCCCTCAACATACAACCTCACAACATCCCTCTTTTTACACTCGTTTGTAAAAGCAGGTAATAATCCTAATTTAATAATACTTTTTTAAGTTTTAAAATAATATTTAAAATCAATGAACTCATCCTTAAAATAAAGCTGTTTTTCAAGATTGATTTAATCATTAATTGATTGATTAATTGTAAATGATCATTAAATCTTAGCTCCAGCCTGAACCACATGTTATCATTAAGAGATTTTATTTTTGTTAAAAAATTATATTGTTGTTAATTCTGACACTCATTTTGAGGGTCTAGAATAAGTATCTCATTACTCATTACAAGAGTAAGAATCTCATTACTCATTACTAGAGCAAGTATCTCATTACTCATTACAAGAGTAAGAATCTCATTACTCATTAGTAGAGTAAGTATCTCATTATTCATTACTAGAGTAAGTATTTCATTACTCATTAGTAGAGTAAATATATCATTACTCATTAGTAGAGTAAATATCTCATTACTCATTAGTAGAGTAAGTATCTCACTAATCATAACTAGAGTGAGTATCTCATTACTTATTACAAGAGTAAGAATCTCATTACTCATTACAAGAGTAATTATCTCATTAATTATTACTAGAGTATCTCATTACTCATTAGTAGAGTAAGAATCTCATTACTCATTAGTAGAGTAAATATATCATTACTCATTAGTAGAGTAAATATATCATTACTCATTAGTAGAGTAAATATATCATTACTCATTAGTAGAGTAAGTATCTCATTACACATTAGTAGAGTAAGTATCTCATCATCCATTACTAGAGTAAGTATCTCATTACTCATTAGTAGAGTAAATATATCATTACTCATTAGTAGAGTAAATATCTCATTACTCATTAGTAGAGTAAGTATCTCACTAATCATAACTAGAGTGAGTATCTCATTACTTATTACAAGAGTAAGAATCTCATTACTCATTACAAGAGTAATTATCTCATTAATTATTACTAGAGTATCTCATTACTCATGACAAGAGTAAATA
>JAQMYK010000021.1:15266660-15279221 GCA_030014345.1 Clarias buthupogon | reverse complement strand
TCTCATTACACATTAGTAAAGTAAATATCTAATTCCTCATTACTAGAGTAAGTATCTCATTACTCATTACAAGAGTAAATATCTCATTACACATTAGTAAAGTAAATATCTAATTCCTCATTACTAGAGTAAGTATCTCATTACTCATTACAAGAGTAGGTATCTCATAACTCATTACTAGAGTAAGTATATCATTACTCATTAGTAGAATAAGTATATCATTACTCATTGCAAGAGTAAGTATCTCATTACTGATTAGTAGAGTAAGTATCTCATTAATCATTACAAGAGTAAGTATCTCATTACTCATTTATAGAGTAAGTATCTCATTACTCATTAGTAGAGTAAGTATTTAATTACTCATTAGTAGAGTAAATATCTCATTACTCATGACAAGGGTAAGTATGTCATTACTCATGACAAGAGTAAGTATGTCATTACTCATGACAAGGGTAAGTATGTCATTACTCATGACAAGAGTAATCTCATTACTCATTAGTAGAATATCTCATTACTTATGACTAGAGTAAGTGTCTCATTACCCATTACTAGAGTAAGTATCTCATTAATAATTAGTAGAGTAATAACCTCATTACTCATTAGAACAGTAAGTATGTCATCAGCCATTACTCAAATAAGTATCTCATTACTTATTAGTAGAGTAAGTATCTCATTACTTATTACTAGTGTAAGTATCTCATTTCAAGAATAATATCCACATATCCACATATTTTTTATTTATTTATTTATTTTTAGTTATTTTTAAGTAAGATTGCTGCAGGGTGTACCCCGCCTCATGCCCTAAGTCTTCATGTATACCTCCCTGTATACAGGATTGTTATTGTTAGTATTTCGGCGGCTGAGGGGTCGCCACAGCGGACCTTTCGATCCACACACAACTTTGGGCACAATTTTTACACCGGATGCTCTTCCTGATGCGATCCTCCCATTTTATCCGGGTTTTGGACCAGCACTGCATCCTGTAGCTCGAGTTTGGACAATGGGTGGGAACTGAACCTGGGCTTATCACATGGCAGGCGAGACACCTAGACTAGTAATTGTTTATTGATTCAAAAATGACCCAGAAATAAATGAGTCACTTAGATTTTTGTAAGATTCCATGCATCCACCATCCTAGGAATCTCTGTAATCCCACTAGAGACCATGGAAGCCAGTGGTGACCATTGTATTTATTCCCATTTTTACAACAGTGGTAGGATTTTTGGTCAACGTTCACACACACACACTACAGGCAATTTGGGAATGCCAATTGGTCTAACCTGCATGTCCTTGGACTGTGGGAGAAACTCCACACAGACAGACAGACAGACCCTGAGGATGCAAGGCAACAGTGCTAACTATTATTCCACCATGCTGCCAATAAAATGATGAATTGTTTATAATGAAGTAATAATTTTTCTTCTATGTATTTTTCCTTTCTGGTACCTTCAGTTACTTCAGTCAGAATTCTTGAAAGGCAATCATGTCTTGTGTCCCTGAGATACCAATACAATGTCTTGAACAAGTATTTACATCCCATAAACTTTTGCCACATTTTGCAGTGTTCCACTTTGGTACTGATTAAAATTCCCAAATCTAAACACAATTACAAGTATTGGAAATGTGTAAGAATGAACCCACATTGCTTTGTATCCCACTGGCCAGGTAAGAAGGTCATCATTAACACAATCCAACATACGGCCAGGGGTATCAACAGGGTTGTTCACAACCTCGCCACAGAAACAGCGCTCTGAGGAAGAGCAGTGGGGAAGAGAAAAGAAAAGAAAGGAAAAAGGATTCTGAAATCCTGTCAGAATTTTTACAAAAGGCATGTTGGAGATCCAGGAAACTGGGGGAAAAAGGGATGTCTGATCTGATGAGTCAAAAATACCACTTGCCATAAAGTGCTGTGTTTGGTAGAAACCCAACCATGCTCATTCAGCCGTGTTGAAAGCATGCATTTGATACAAACAGTTTGACTATAATGCCTTACAGTATGTCTGCAGACACTCTGAGTTTTAGGACTAGGAAATTGCCATGAACAGTAACTAAAAAACATTTTCTTTAAAGAGAAACTGCACATTTGTCCTTAAAGAACACAGTTATAGAAGTGATTTATTTATTTATGCTCATGCTATCTGGTATCACCCAAATGAGGATGGGATCCCTTTTGAGTTGCATCCCTTTAAGAGCTCTTGCTCATGTCGCCTCAGGGAGGTTTCTCTCTCAGCACTGTCAAATCCAGCTTGCTTATTAGGGATGAAGCTAAAAAATTTTAACATTTCTCAATGTATACCCAGAAATTTTCATTTCTGTAAAGATGCTTTGTGATGATGTCCATTTTTAAAACTGATATGCCAATAATGTTGAATTGAATTTAATTGAACACAATTCAAATCAATTATATTTGTATAGCGCTTTTAACAATTGTCATTGTTGCAAAGCAGGTTTACAGAATCTAGAGAAAGTTATGGAAATGAGTATGAAAATGTGTATAAATCAAAATGATCAATGTGTTTAGCGTGCCGAGGGCGAGAGTGGCGAGGAAAAACTCCATGAGTTGGCAGTAGGAAGAAACCTTGAGAGGAACCAGACTCACCAGGTCATGGATAGCAGGGATTGATCTGCAACTGCAGTCTCAAATCATCAGAGAACAGCTGTCTGCATCAGCCAAGGCCTGGAACATCTTCATGGTAAAGTGGAACTGTCTCCAGTCACCACTCGCATCTCAAACAGACCACATGGTGCCTCCATGCGACGAGATCTCTAACTGGAAGCGCGGCACCAGGATGAGTCAGACAGGTCCAGAGGGCAGAGGGGGTCTGTGTCAGGATGAGCATCTGTTAAAAAAAAACAAAAAACATGTGCCAAGTCGTTGTGTGGATGAACCCTCAGCAGCTGAAAAACGAACAATGTTTGCTAAAATTATTTAAGTGTTCCACCATTTCAGTTCAATTTGCTTAGAGATGTGTCCAACAGTTACAGCTTTAGCTAATGTCTCATTGTCCTGTACTGTACTCTTGATCTCTTGATGCTGTGATGTTACACTCCAATATACTAGGTGGAAGCACAAGTTATGTAATGCTAATAGTCTGGATGACAGTGGAAAGAAATGGAGAAGAAGAACAAGTAGTTATTGAATGGTTCAGATCATGGTTTTTTTCTATAGCTCTGACAGATATTGCATGACAATTTAACTTTATTACATTAAAAGCATCAATTAAAACATGAGTAACTGATACAGACATAGATGTAGTTTGCTAAAGATCCAGATGTTAATCAATTTTTTTATTAAGTGCCGGTGCACTTTAATGTTAAGGTTCTAGATAATGCTTTATGATTATGGGTATGGATTTATTATTGTGGTCTTATTGTGGTTCAAACCGATCTACAGTATTATTACTGTACACAGCAAAAGACCACAAATAAAAGGGTTAAATACTTTTTTGTCTGCTTAAAAACAGTTAATGTTCATCAACTTTTATGTCATACCGTGAGTGGGTCAGAGGAATTCCTCACCAACTTCAACTTCATCTTCAATGGAAAAAACGGATATGTCAGGCCAAGCTCCTAGCTACTAAAATCCCTGGATCACACAGCAGCGCATCTACAGCAACAACGCATACAACTGGCAAAACATTGGAGCAACATGAGGAGCTTCAGCGAGTTGACCGCACACATACGCAGGTTTTGGTGGCACACAGGGGTCAGGATCTGCACATCTAGTAATTAGTAAATTACTATTCATTGCAAGACACTACCCATGTTACATCATTATTAAGTGCTGAGCCCTAATAAAGGTTTGATCTTAGAATCATTTTCTATGAAATGTTGTACTAAAGTTCTGTAGGTCAAATGCTATTCATTAGTCCACCAGGGAACTCTGTAACCTCCTGTCCCAATCTGAAGCATTAATAAGGATGGACTCTTGCCAGTTATGAAGTACTTTGTTTCCACAATCTCCACCTTGTTCATTTCAAAATACTCAAGGCTATACTCAGGGCAAGCTTTTTTCCTAAAACATTGTCTAAAATCATGTGGTAATAACATGTAAACAATGAACGGAGTAGAGTGGGGTGTGGAAGAACTCCTGAAAGAACTGGAACAAAGAAATGGCCAGAGGCTTCACACTAATTAATCTAAACATGTCCATAGGCGGATCTCCTGAGACGTAAATGGAGAATTAAAGAGAATCTATAAGCCACCAAAGAGTGAGAACGTTTTTTTTCTTCTTTCTTTTTTCAAGAACAAGAAGAGCTCTTGTGGAAGTGCTGTATATTTTATAGCAATGGGATTTTGTTTAAAAGGCAGCATTTTACAAACTACGTTCAATAGTGTGTCTCCCCAGAAACTCCCTAGAATTCTATGGAATTAAGTCAGAAGTCCTATTCTTCTGTACAACATGCATATTAGAGCAGCATTTCTGTAAAGTCCTGATGAAGTTCTACAGAGATCAAGAGACATTTTATAGGACATTTTTGCAATGTGTTAATGGTGACTCACAGTTTTAATTACGGTTTGGTTGATTCTTGTGGTTTCGACTTTCAAAATCAGCTCCACTTTCCTGTTTTGAAATGATCATTTGTTACATCAGTACAAGGATATTTTGGCATAAACCGGGTTGGCCCTGCCAAGGAGGTAAACCCTTGCCTATAGATTTAACAAAATAATAAACAGAATAAAATTTGTTGTACAAACACAAAGTCTCTGCTTTTGGATCACTTTTAAATTATTCTTTTTTAAATCCATGTTTTGCCCTCCATTTATCCAACAAGTTGAGCTCTAGACAGCCCCTCTCCCCAGCCCCCCCAGCCCCCCCAGCCAAGCAGCACTAAAGAGTCTCTTGGAGTTTGCCGATAAAGGATTAGGGGCTGCCTGTGGGATGTTTTGCAGCCAAAAATATTGCTCATGGCACGATAGTGTGCAGAAGCAGCAGGCATATCACATCTGGTTTAATAAAATAGATTAAAATGAGCTTTAATGTCTTCTTATTTGCCTGCTCACTCTCATGCAAGAGTTAGCAGCTTATTAAGCATTTAAGTTTCTCATACTCTGTGTGTGTGTGTGTGTGTGTGAGTGTGTGTGTGTGCACGAATAAAAAGGGGAATGTGTACTTTTACAAATACATTTCCATCTCTCTTTCTTTCTTTCTAAATGTTCATTTCCAGTGCGTCCTCGTACCGATTCTGCATGATAGAGCATCCTGCTGCAAATCAGTGCAATCTCACGCACAGTAATGATTTTCCCATTCACACACACACACTAATCTGAACAAGCTAGCTGACATCTAATCTTATTTTGGCAATTGTATCTACATGTGTTGGTAGGTTGCTGGTTATACGCTCTAGGAATTGCAAATAACTGTAAAGTAATTACATCTAAAACTATAAACTAATAACAAATCTTTGTGTCATTTTTTAAAATCAGTGTATAGTGCATCATTTTATATTTTACAGAACTAATTATTATTATTAGGGTCTCAGGTTTATGTTTATTAAGTTGTGAAGGGCCACAACTTTAAGATTAATTTTCAGTAACATGTGTGCGCACACACACACACACACACACTCTCTCATTCCCACACTGAATCACACCGCGTCGAACACCCTGTCGTCTACACGCATGATTTTGGAAGCCCAGGGTTTCAATCCACCGGCTGCACCAGTATTTATAACAAAAAATTGGCAGAAGCTCTAGTGCTGGTTTTACAAATTTCCCATGTGTAATTAATGAGTATTATAAAAAAAATACCCCACACATCTCTTGTTGAGACTAATTATGTAGAAATGTCAGGCACAGACTTAATAGTCCACACTGACAGTGCTGCCACTATAGGAACTGAACACAATCAGGAACACGAATGTTCATGTCATACAGCTTGTAAAACCAGTTAAAGAGGCCTTTGGTTTGTGACACGGTGCATTATGCATCATGCTGGAAGCAGTAAAAAGTAAAGTAAGCAATACTCAGACAGACAGACTGTGGCATTTAAATAATGCATGATTACAGTTAACAAAACCCAACTGTGCTAAAAAACCTTCCCCACACCATCACACCACCTCCACCAGCCTTATCTGCTCACACAAGGCTTGTTAAAGGCCATGGGTTCATGCTGAGCGTGGAAAATTCTCATCTGCCTATCTCTGAAGAAACTGAAACTCCTTAGACCAGTTTTCAGTGTTCAGTCTTCCAATTTTTGATGAACCTGCACACCACGACGTAAGCTTCATTCTCTTTTACAAGTCTGTTTTTTGCACCATTCTTATTACATATAGTGGATAGTGTACGAGCATTTTCCCCTGATTTTCTCCGTAATTGGATATAATTTAGTCAGATCCAATTCCTCCCTGTCACTAGGGGGCTCCCACATTGAGGCTACTACCAGTCAGGGAGGGCTGAAGAATATCACATGTTTCCTCCAAACAGTTACAGTTAACGCATTTCTTGGACACCTTTACAAAGAGCAAGATACAATTTTGTCTAATTATACATCTGAGCAGTTGAGCGTTTAGGGCCTTGCTTCAGGGCCCAAAGGGGCAACCTCATGGTGTGGAGGTTTGATACTTGGACCTTCTAATCAGTACCCCAACACAATATCCACTGAGGTTCACCTGCCCATGTCAGCCTGTCTGGCACCAGTGATCATGTTATGGTTAAAGTCCCTCATTCTGGTATTCCATGACTCATATTAACTGAAACTGTTGGCCTGAATTGGATGGATTCATGCTTCAGTTTGCTCTAGCGTGACGGCTGATTGTAAAATGCATTGCTCACAGGTTCATAGAGGCTGAGTGAGCAGCACAGGAGTCCTGTGGTTGGGGATCTGATCTAAGCAGATGCCTAATTGTCACTGACCCTCTACTACTTATCCATCCATCCATCCATTCACCAATCTAGGAACCTGTGTAGGGACATTGGAGGCCAATGGTGATGGTCAACATTCAAACACTATGGGCAATTTGAGAATGCCAATTAGAGCAATCTGAATCTGGAGTACCCAGAGGAAACCCACCAAGCAGGTGGGAGGACATTTAAACTCCATGCACACAGACCCCGAGGTGGGAATCAGTCACAGTGCTAACCACTAATCCACCATGCTGCCCTACCACTTATGGGAACAACAATAAGAATTTCACACATTTTTCCGAGGCCTGTTTTGTGCAACAATTAAATATTTTGATGTCACACTGCCAAAAATTCTGACACTCACGCCTTTAAGAATCTACTTTAGTATAGTTTTATGTATCAATTTTTTTAAACCTAACCTGCTAGGTTTAAACCCAGTAGGAGCTCCAACAGGGGATGAATGTTGTAATATAGTTTTAACAACCTCTACAGCGGTATTGTAGAGAGGCGTGAATTGTTTGCCCAGTAGGGGGCTCGCGGCTCTCCATTGTCCCATCGCCTTGCTCAACAGCATCTAAGCACGGAGTCACAATACTCTACGTACAGAAACCCAACAGTCTCCTGATTCGTCTTAAAACATAGAAAAACCAACAATTCTTTTCGTATTAGGTGATGTGTTTGGCACAGAAGCCAGAGATAACAGTAAAAGCTAAATATAAGTTCACAGGACAGATGAATGTGTGACATTACTGAATAAATGTAATGAAATATAAATAACTTGTTATTAAAAGTGTTGCATTGACCAAGACAGAAGTCTAACATGTTAGAGGAAAGTACTTTTAGCGATAACCTTGAAGACAAATATTTTTGTATCAATCAATTCTAAGAACTACAAGCTGATCTTAGATAAATGCTGGGGTCATACTCACCCTAACTTTCTTAATTCTGATCGGTTCTTACCATTTATTCAGTTCAAATTTTTCATGCTTTCATACACCTTGTATATATATCAGACATTTAAGTCAGAACAACAAAGCTTAAACAGCTTTTATTCTGTTCATTCAAAAGATGTGAGGGGAAGGGAGGAGGGAAAGGGGAGAGAGAGAGCTGACTCGTGCGACTAAAATCAATCAGATGTTCCCCCTCCATCCTCTCGCTCGCTGAGATTCAGAGTCAGCTCCGAGAAGCCAGCGTAGGCGCTCTTTCTGCCTCACTGTCCCTTTCTCATTCATTCCGCTCAGTGCTTCAACCCCAGCATCTCCTGCCTTCCTCTCGTCTCTTTCACACCTCGTATGGGATTTCTCCTCTTCCTTTTTTGTTTTTGGATCTGTTCTTCTTCACTCTATCTCTCTCTCTCTGCGTCTCTGCATTTCACACTTGGAATGTGGCACTCTTTGGTTTTGACTTTGTTTGGAATCTCCACTTTGGTCCAGGGTAGGTGTGTGTGTGTGTGTGTGTGTGTGTGTGTGTGTCTATGTGTGTGTGTGTGTGTGTGTGTGTGTGTCCTTCATGCGAGACTATATAAGTGATAAAGCTATAAAGAATGCTCATGAACTCAGAAGAGAATTCTAACGGGTGCTGTAACAATGCTGAGCTTGTATGTGTATGTTTGTCTTCTTTCAGCAATATGTTCGTACCTGTAGAATATGTTTCACTGGTGAAGGAGTGATTTTATCATAGATAGAAAAAAATGGAACGAGGGAAGAGAGAAGGAGAAAAAGAGAAGAAAAAAAGACAAACATGCTTTAGCAGTGAAGCGCTGGAAGCTGCAATCATAAATTTCACCCCCTCCATCTCTCTCTCTCTCTCTCTCTCTCTCTCTCTCTGCTTCTTGTTTTCATCCATCCGCATCCATCCAGGGCACTGCTGGGGGGATGCAGAGACAGAAATAGTGACGCTGAGTGCAGATTTGTGCTTTGATCTGACAGCCTTGTTATGTTATTATGGATATGTTGCTGCAGTGGAGTTGAGAGAAAGAGAGAGAGAGAGAGAGAGAGAAAGAGAGAGAGAGAGAGAGAGAGAACGTTTAGGAGTTGCAGAAACATATTAGAATAAATAAAACTAATCTGACATTGACTGCAAATCAGTGGCTTTTCATGCTGTTTCCATCAAAAACTTGTTCAAAACCCAAAGATGCTTTACAAATATACATTTCATTAAGTATTTAGTGTACTTATTTTTAGGTAATTATGGTTACAATTGCTACAGCTGAGTTAGATACTGCTCAATAGATATAATGCACTGATTTTGTAAAAATTTGTTATTATTTGAGTTTCTTTAACTAGATGAAATTTAAGCAGTCCTGTTTATGACTCATGGTGTATAAACCAATCAGCTAAAACATTATGACCTAATATTGAGAGCAGGTTCCCCCTTTTACCATTAAAACAGTATCGCTTCTATTGGATCTAGCTACATGGGCCAGCCTTCACTCCCCATGTGCATCAGTGAGACTTGGCCACCCATGACCCTGCCACCAGTCCATCGAGTTTCCTTCCATGGATCACTTTTGATCCAGTTTTGGTCATGTCCGGAACATCCCACAAGAGCTGTGGTTTTGGAGTTGTTCTGACCCAGTTGTCTATTGCATCTGGAAGGAGGTGCGATATGTTAGATAACAAGTGGACCTTTTGTCCCTGAAGTTGATGTGTTGGAAGCAGAAAAATGGGTAGGTGTAAGGATTTGAGTGACTGTGACAAGAGCTAAATTCTGCTGTCTAGCGGACTGGGTCAGAGCAACTCCAAAACTTGGAGGTCTTGTGGGATGTTCTCAGGCTGCAATGGTCAGGACGTATCAAAAGTGATCCAAGCAGGGTCATGGGGTAGCCAAGGCTCACAGAGGGTGTGAAGGCTGGCTCGTGTAGTATTGGGAGAGAGAGAATTTACTCATTGTTTTTGGTTTAAGGAGTAAGTCAATGTAAGCATTTAAGTCAGTGTTTAAATACAGATACATTTGGTTTGATATTTCGGCCCGGATCCACATTTTGTTCACATGCATATCTTTGTACAGCAATACAACCTCACAGGTTCTCAAACTAATGTTTTTTTTCTCCACCACTGTGGTCGATTGTTTCCAAACATTTTCAGTAGAGCACCAATCCATTCTTATGCTGTATGACCCAACCTTAGACTGGGACGTAACACAGATCCAATAGAAGAGCTACTGTAGCTGTTATTCCTGAAAAGGTTAATGCGTTAATGGTTCTGATAGAAAAAAGTTACACAGAACACACAGTGTATCACTGTTATGGGGGCGAAAGGGAGGGACCTAGTCTATATTAGGCAGGTGGTCATAATGTTATGACTGATCAGTGTATATGCAAGGGGTGTCCAAGTCAAAGTGGGATTGTACCCATTAACAGAACACAGTGATGAGAGTAAAAATGCACTTTCTTTCTCTATATAATCTCCTGCTACACAAATGCACTTATCCTAGTGCTTCACTAGTTTTTAGGATACCATCGATGTAGAAAGTTTTTTCAGTATGCTGATTCTTGTCTGAAACGCTGGCCTTGCAGGAACTCCTATAATGGCCCAAACATGTGGAAATGTCTTGAAGCAAGGTCAGGACTGTACGAGGGATGTGACAATAACTCCCAGCTAAGTTCCTGTAATACGCAAGTGGTGTTGGTGTTGCGTCTCACCCCTACTGTACACAGTTTAAGCAGTGACCCTACACTGGATAATCAGTGTGGGTAGTAGATGGATGATCTAGTGTCCTCTAACCCAAATCCCTTTAGCTTAAACAAGGTTTCCAGGACCCCTAATTAAACCATGTTTGTCATTTGTCACAACACACCTGCTCTCACACTCTGCTCATGAATACCACACTAATTAATGCCCTAATAAAACCTGATTAAGGATATTACAAAGATCATTAAGTTGAGATGGATGAGGACAACAGCTCTAGTTTTGTTCTGGACAAAATTAATGTTTTACTGAGACACTGCTCCAGGCTTCACAGCACCACACCTTTGATCCTGTTAGCATATAAATCAATGATTATATCAAATGCGCAGGCACATTGTAACATTTTGTCTTTCACGATTATTTGTTTCATCATGAGCTTTGAATCTCTTTTATAAGCGATTAGGGATCTGGTTTTTCAAAGAGACAATACTCTGATGTGAAAGGCCCAGATAATGATTCTGTCTAGTAGTCTGTCTACAGTAGATTGTGTTCTTTCACTCTTCTCTACATTGATACACATGGGATTTCTTATATCCGAAAATGTCTCAGCATAAAGATGTACTAATGTTGGACAATCTCTGGTGTGTTATGGTGTGTCACATTAAAGAAGCAGAGCAGATGTCTTTCCACAATTAAGGTTTTGATAGATTGACTGGTGTTGCGCACGTGGCCTACAGCTCAGAACATCAACCTCAATTAAACACCAGCTGAATCATCATGCATCATCCTTCTCTTGTTTAAACCTCTCTCTCTCTCTCTCTCTCTCTCTCAGCATGCTTCTGTGTGTTTGAAATATTCCCCTTATTGATGCTTATAATACCATGATGTAATATCTAGTGGTTTCATTATACTGAGATAATGAGTAAGGATTAAGTGTTTATTCATTACTAGCACACTTGTCATTGACGGAAAAAGAGTCTGTAGAAAGAGTTAAAATGTTGTTAAAGCTAAAAATAATCTGACTAGCTTTAATGTAATCAGTGATATTATTATTATTTCACGTTGAAGCTCACGTACTGTCTGTCTTTTGGTACGGCAGAACTCTCTGTCTAACTTATTCATTAATATAAAAAAATAATATGTTGTACGGTTGAGTATCTTACACCTTGTTTACGCTAAGTTGTACTTCTTTCGTCAGCCAAATACACTCCCTGTTTGGTAATCGGAGAGTGAATCAGATGAAAAATCGAAAAAAGGTGAAGTTTTGTCTTTGTGCAATAAAATTCACTTATACCATTTCAGCTGCGAAAATATGAACTAATCCCAGTAAAAATATTCGGTTTAGCTTTTCTAATTAATATCTGCCGGTCCTAAGCCCGAATAAAATAGGTGAGTTACATCAAGAAGGGAATCTAGTGCCAAGTTGTGCGGATTGAATGGTCCACTGTGATGAGCCCACAATGCGAGAAAAGACTAACAGCATTAAGAATTGACAAAGACCACATATGTTTCTGTGAAGCACTGGTGGCTCAGTAGTAGGCTTTTCGCCTGCCATGTGGAAGGCCCAGGTTCAATCCTGGCCCAAATGGTGTGGTTACCCCTTGCCTGGAGCAGCTGAATGACCTGCAATGTATATGTTTTTCCAAATTTATATTACATATTAGATTATATGAGAATGTACTTAAAATGAATGAATATTAATTAGTATGCAAATACACTGGTCATGTGACAGCGTCAAAACAAACAAGATGTCAGAAACCCAAACAAGTAAAGATTTTTTTTTGACAGATGCTTGCGTCTTTTTTTGCGAGTTGGCTCTGTGTCCGCCATGATGGCTGTTAAGAAAGAAATTATAGTGAGCTCTCAGGTCACGTGATCTCTGTGCCATGGAAAGGAGGTTGGGACTAATTAACATACTAAAAGTACAGGTTGAGCAAAATAATTGTTAAAAATTCTGTTTTAAAAGATGCAAGGTGCAAGGCCAAGACCGTATCACTTGTCATTTTTATCAGAGGTGGAAAGAGTAATAAAATTTTGTACTCAAGTACAAGTACTGTTACTTCAGTGAAATTTTACTTAAGTACAA
>JAQMYK010000021.1:15229936-15249708 GCA_030014345.1 Clarias buthupogon | reverse complement strand
TCTTTGGTCTTGGCCATAGTGGAGTTTGGAGTGTGACTGTTTGAGGTTGTGGACAGGTGTCTTTTATACTGATAACTGATGCCATTTATACAGGTAACGAGTGGAGGACAGAGGATCCTCTTAAAGAAGAAGTTACAGGTCTGTGAGAGCCAGAAATCTTGCTTGTTTGTACAGTAGGTGACCAAATACTTATTTTACAGAGTTTACCAATTAATTCATTAAAAATCCTAGGGTGAATTCTGGATTTTTTTCTTATTTTGTCTCTCATAGTTGAGGTTTACCTATGATGAAAATTAAAGGCCTTTCTCATCTTTTCAAGTGAGAGAACTTGCACAATTGGTAGCTGACTAAATACTTTTTAGCTTGGCACAGGTTTTAAGCCTGATGCCCCTCCTGACACATCCCTCCCATTTTAACAAGACTTGGTACTGGCACTGCATCCAGTGGCTGGGGTTTGGGCAGTGACCTACCACTGACCCACCAATGCCTCCTGCGACCAAAAATTAGTACTATATAATGAATGATTCCTAGAATACCTGGGATACAGGTAAACGTCCCAGTGCTGTTATCGTCCATTATTACCACTCGTGGAATGTAACCAATCAGATTTCTCGGTCAGAACTAATTGCTGTATAATACCTGAATAAAGCATTATTTCAGAAAGCTAGATGCACTAATACAGGAATAATATGGAGGGTGTAGCTTGGTAATAAATGATGGAACAGGCAAACTGAATAAAATGTTTTTTTTTATTACACTCAAATGAGGACATCAATAATTAATCAAGTTTTCTTTTTAGCTTTATTAAAATCGAATTGTACTTTTCATCTGTTAGGAAGTAACCTGGATCTATACAGATACAGATATGTATGAATCAAGGCTAAGCCAAAACAACAGCAGGTTAGCTGAAATAGTTTCAGATAAATTGGATACATAAATCTATAAACCACAGAAATAAGGATGTGAATATCCTTGGGGAAACCCACCAAGCAAAGGGAGAACGTGCAAACTCCATGCACAAAGACCCCGAGGTGGGAATCGAACCCAGCCCTTGGAGATGCAAGTCGACAATGATAACCACTAAACCACCGTGCCACCCCTTTAGACAACTATATCTTAGAAATAGCAGCTTGGTCAATTTTCTGAGACAATGAAAAAGTGTGGAATACTGGCACATGAATACAAATCAGCTCAAAATAAAAGCTCATATATCATAGAAACGATTAGCAGACATTATCCATATTTAATAAAAAAATCTAGACTAATGTGTAGCCAAAACCTCTTCTTCTACTTCTTATTCAGTATTAGCACAATGACCGGACACTTTGCTCCATCTACCAGCTCAGCTTTCCTTTTCCTTCTGCTTTCTCTGAACTCTCTTTCTGCTATCTAGTCCACATGAATCCACAATCACAGGGAACTGATGATACAAACTGAGTACTGTATAATGAGTACTGTATACTCTACGGTAGTGTCTAGTCCACCGCCGGCATCTCAGCAACCACAACATAAGAAGCTTTTTTCATTCTTAATTATAACTCTGATGAGATGAAAAATCCTGTATTTTTTTTTTTTTACAGAATTATAAAAAGTTATTATCTGAACACAAAACTGTTGAATGTATATTTTATGACTAGTCAGTATATTCCATTCTAATATGAACACAGAAACCAAGGAAAAAAATATCAATACCATCATTTTTATCTAGTGGTGTGAAAAACGTCCTCTTACCCTGTGCCACAGAAACGGTGACCTAACTCACCCCAATGCCGAAAAATTATCGTTATCTCTAATGAGCAAGTCAGAGAAGAGGAAAGGGAAAACCTACAAGGGAGTTAAAGGGAAACTATTATGTGAAATGTACTTTTTAGTCATGTTTAAACATTCAGATGGGTCTTGAGTGTGTGTGTGTGTGTGTGTGTGTGTGTGTGTGTGTGTGTGTGTGTGTGTGTGTGCGTGCACACTTAAAATTGTGAGAAAAAAATCCCTGCTTTTTTGTAATTTTTCTATTTTATATTGGAAAAAACTTTTTGATTTTCCCCTAATGTGACCTCATATAAGACAAGCCCCGTCCCTAGTTGATTCCTCAGTTCTGCTATAATCTGAAGGGGCGTGGCTCAGAAGTTGCTAATTTACATAGACACTGAAATGGTGTGTCTGGAGGAGGAGTGAAACGGAGGAGTTTCAGGTTTGAAACCGTTATCTGAGTTGTATTTCAGCTATTTACACACACACACACACACACACACACACACACACACACACACACACACACACACACACACACACTTTGGGGGAGCTCTGAGTGTAGTTTTAATTGCTAATAAGTTTCACCTCACTAATGGTGTTCCCAAGGGCTCGGGTTCTTGGTCTGAGGTTGTTGGCAGTAACAGCAGAATGTGTGTGTTTGCTGGTCCATTTGTATTCCGATGGTAAACCGATTTACATACACACTACATTCTCATGCAGACTTCCTCCTGCTTCACCGGTCGACATCTGACTGATCTAAGAAACTTGGACGGCGTGAAAACTGTCTAAAGCTCATCAATAACAAATCTGAGCCCACACTGATTTCATCCCCAGTCACGTGCCACTGACAAGAATGGTGCATCCAAACAAGCAAACAAAAAGAAAACTAACAAAATCGCAGTTATATATTATAAAAATATCTATATTTTTAACTCTGGGACAGACTCAGGAGAGAAAAGCAGGATAAGAAGATACATAAAGAGTACAAGAATACTAGCTATAATCTATATCATGTCATGGAAGCTGATTGAAGAAAATAAGAAAACTATACACAATCAGCATTGTGGTAAAGTCTACTGTATAAGTCACTTCTACTGTGTGAAAACTTCGATCGTGGCTACATCCCAGCCAATAGGAGACAGTGGGAAAAACATAACCCCTTAGACTTAATCAACTACACTGGCTCTTGCATGTTTTCTATACAGTGCAAAAGCTTGTCTGATTTTTAAATCCCAGACTTCTTCTCCTTTTTTTTTTGAAACCCTTTGATCCTTTTGATCTATCTATTGATCAACCACACCGTCTCCACTGCTTTGTCTCTGTTACTTGAAGCGCTGTCTGTAGGATCTGTTTGCAGTTATTGGCATCTCATTAAAGACCAGGAGAAAACTGGATAAAAGATCCAGGTTCGGGTCTATACAGCCTTAAGATCAGCCTGCAGCACTTTCTCCGCACTCCTGCATTATGCTCAGATGGCAGGCTATCAGCACGCTCTGCCAGGATGGGTGCATTACTCACATTTAGAGAAGGAGGAGGAGGTAGTGGTCTGGTCTCTGTAGCAGAGACAGCTATACCAAGGTGGAAAAAAAGGTGTGCACTCTTCCCATTCTAGAGCATTGAGCAGTCGAGCCTTCTGCAACAAAACAGCAAAGGAAATTCAATTAAATTAATTCAATTTTATTTATATAGCGTCACATTGAGTTAGAAAAGTGTGAGGAAATATTAGCACTGTCAAAAATTTGTCAGTCATAGCCTGTGATTAATCACAATTTTAAAATACTCAAATTTACTTGTATTATAAACGTGCAATGTTGGAATAAAAAAACGCATGAGAAACTGGTTAGATGATTATACGGTTTTGTAATATCTCAAGCATTAACTTTAAACAAATGCTAAATTAAAATCTTTTAAACGGGACTGGCACTGCATGCAATGGCTGATGGGGTTTGGCAACTGACCGAAGGACGGGCTCAAACCCAGATGTTCAGAAAAATCCTAGAGCCTTAGCCACCTGAGCCACCACTCCCACAGCTTATGTCTAATGTATTCCTCTAAAAATAGTTTCCCTTGAAGTTAGCTCGAACACACAGCTTTAGTTTTATCCAGACTTTCATCTAAAACCTTATTATAATGAAACTTGTTCATCACACCTGGTGATCTTTCCTTATCTGCGCTTGCATTATCACACATAGCCGGGTAAGCGCTGTGATTATGGGAAGCCATTAGGGTCAAAATTGGTCATATGAATAATTTGCTTTAAAAAACAGTACTGCTATAAAAGTTCTAGATTAATCACATGAGTTAATGCGTTAATATCGCCAGCTCTAATATATATCAATTATAATGATTATATTGTCCCATATGAGCGACCCAAGTGCGACGGTGACAAGGAAACACACCCTGTGATGGCAACATAAAGAAACCTTGAGAAGAAAAAGACTCAATAGGGAACCCATCCTCATTTGGTTGATATCAGATAGATGTGGCAGGGATTGATTTGTAGTCATACTGTGTGTTGGGAGACTGGAGGTTCAGTATAACAGGAGAGGTGTTTAAGTTGATACATCCACTTTCGTTATTGGAGGCTGAGGTACAAAACTGTTTCTGTCCTGAACAAAATTTCAGTCCTGAACTGTTGAGGAACTGCAGTCACAAATCATCAGAACAGCTGTCTGCATCAGCCAGATGAATGACCTCTTCAGTTTTGTAGAGCTTCGGAACTGTGTGTGTGTGTGTGTGTGTGCTGCGAGCATGCGATGCTAGAGGAAGGGTTAAGGACTGCGTTCTTAATGCACGGCATCAGTTTTGCAGCTACAGTAGGGCAAGACTCTGTATACATGACATCATTAGTTACAGTTAATACATGTTCATTACCGCTTGATGTTTATTAAAGAAAAATTGTGTTAGAGATAATTGATAGATGAACGCTTCACTGTTCAAAAAAACTGAAATCTTTAAAGTTGTCTCTCCACTAAATGTTATTCTAGGTTTTGCATGCTGATTCTGTTTTCATCATTGTTAGAAATAACAGCATTTTATTTAAAGTGTTTCATTACGGTTGTGTATCATAGACCGTTAAGAATAGTGAAGAGTGAAGAGACACAAAAGACTCCTGTATTATTATTCACTCTTCAGGATTAAGTGCAATCAAAGAGAGTGCACAAATAATATGTGATCGTTCTTTTAAGCTTAGAATTATAGTTCAACCATAGTAGTTATGTACTAAACAAAAATAGAAAAGAGTAGCATAATGTAGGACTTCTTTTGGTTCCATTGAAAATGTAGAGTGGATAATTCAGTTTAATTATACGCTGCCCAGGCAAAAAAAAAAAAAAAAGTCACAAACTCTAATATTTTGTTGGACCACATCTAGCTTTGATTACAGGATTCATTTGCTGTGGCATCGTTTCACTTAGCTTAGGACATTTATTTTGATATTTGATTTGAGTCCTCCTCGTATTTATGAAATAAAAGGCCGAACGTAAATTATCCATCTGCAGCAAACCAAAAATGTCGCACAGCAGCGGTTGTGACGATATTTTGAGCCACAAAAAATTAAACACGTTTTATTTTAATGTTTTAATGTACAAGATCACCACAATCTTCAAATTTAGAATTACGTTTAAAAACTAACAAACTAAAATAAAAGAAATTTAATTTAATACTCATTATTTATTTTCCAAAGCCACAAGGAGGCGCAGCAGGGGGATGAAAGAGCTACATGGGGCTCCGGAGCCATTGGTTGCCGACCCCTGGTCAAAATCCATGGGTGAAAATGATGCCTTAATTTAAGTCCTGGCATTTTGGAACATGGGTGTGCCATCAGAGAAGAAAAAACGGAGATGACCAACTGAGGCAGATCATAACACTGCCTCCACAGGCTTGTACAGTACTGTAGGCACTAGGCATGCTGGGTGTGTCACTTCATCTGCCTCTCTTCTTAACCTGTTGCACGCATCACTCTGGAACAGGGTAAATCCGACTCATTAGACCATGACCACATTTTTTCAGTGCTCCATGGTCCTTCCTTTATGCTCCCTAGCAAATTGAAGACTTTTTGCTCTAATTAGTCTCACTGATAAGTGGTTTTCATATAGCTACACAGCTGTTTAGTCCCAATCCTTTAAGTTCTCTTTGTATTGTGTTTTATTGTTGTCTTGTTATGATTTGATTTCACCAAACATTAAAGTGATCTCCCATTTCACTCATTCAAGATGTTTTTCTGACCACATTTTTTCCACGAAGATAATGGTCACCACTATCCTTCCAGGTTTTAATAAAGTGTTGTACAGTTCGTGACCCAATTTAGTAGTTAATCTCCTTAGTTGTTTTCTTTGCTTGGTGAATGCCATGATTCCAATTTTCTCCTTCTAAAACAGAGTCACATCTTTGCTGCGACCACAGGATGTGAATGTCCTTAGTTGTTTTCTTTGCTCGATGCAGGACAATGACGTGACACTTCTGAAGCAGCATTTTTTTTTACCAGGCAGTGTATAAATAGTCAAAAAAAGTTTAAATAAAATTATTTAAAAAGAAATTAAAATAAATATTTAAAAAGAGAGCTGACATTACCGTACTTGTGCCCAGATTCCAAACACTTTGGACATTGATCAATGGTCATCATCCAACTCCACTGGGGCCTGGCAGGAGAACATCTCTCCATCCTGCCCTTGAATTCATAAAATTATGGAAATTGTGCACTTTGCATCCACAGCACCAATACCGCTTCATCCAAAGAATAGGTCAAGTGTCTATTATAGGGACAAGGGTGTGTTACGTAGGTACTCTGGTGATACTTCTGGAAACTTTTGGAATAGAACTTGTTTGACTGAAAACATTTATTTTTCCATTCTATATTTTTGTAAACATTAAGTCAAAACTACATATGTTTAGAAATCACCAGAACAAACGCTTTGTGCACACTTCGGTTACTGTATGTTCTCTAATGAACATGGAAAATAAAGATGATTTTGTTCTGGCACGGACACTGTAATGTAATGACCCATCAGTAGGCCATTATTTATGTTTTATAAAAAACACAATAAATAGGCAAAATTATGTGAATACCTCACACCTGAACATCTCAATCCAAAACCGATGGGCTTTAACATGGTGTCATCACTTACTTTGGAGGTGTAACAGAATGCACTCTTCCGGAAAGGCTTTCCACTAGATTTTGGATTATGACTGTGGGGATTTGTGTTCGTTCAGCTACAAATGGATTGGAATTCAAAATTTACAAAACTCCAACAAACTTACCATGAGACTAAAAGCTAGACAGCATTTTGATTGCACTCCTTTCCCATTCTTATGTTGTCTAATTTGCTTTGTACTGTATGAACTTGAAACCATTTTTTGGGACAGACTATATATGATGCATTAAAAATATGCAGCATGGTGGTGTAGTGATTGGCAGAGTGGCCTTGCACGTCTGGGGGTGTCCTGCATGTGTGTGGAGTTTGTATGTTCTCCCTGTGCTTGGTGGGTTTCCTCTGGGTACTCTGGTTTCCTTCCAAAGACAAACTAATCATCATTTTCAAATTTCCCATAGAGTGTGTGTGTGCTCTGCATTTGATTGATACCCTGTCCAGGCTGTACCTCGCCTTGTGCCCTGGGGCTCCAGGTCATGCCTGTAAAGGAAATCAGTATAGAGGTATAAGAGAAAGAGTGAGTGCGTATTAAACATTAAAAAGGAGAAAATGTTATGCATGAACAAGAAGTCCAAATTAACTTTGGATGCAAATAAATTCCAGGCAAATTTGATGCATATCACTCCAGTCATTTTTGTACGTTCACATAACAGGATGCACTGGAATTGCCAAACATTTCTAGTAAAATTGTTATCAGTATAAATCCATCCATCCATCCATCTAGGAACCTCTGTAGTCCAACTAAAGACTATGGAGGCCAATGGTGACCATTGTGTTTATTCCTATTTGTATGACCTTGGTAGGACCTCTGGTCAACATTCACATGCGCATTACAAGTATACATGCTAACATACATATCTCTATTCACCTGGACACTCTTTAGGTATCTTCATGAGCACCTGTAATGTGGATGTTCGCTGGTTTCCTTTCGACATCCAGAAGTGTGAGCTGAAATTTGGCTCATGGACGTTTGACGGCTGGCTGCTGGACCTCCAGATGAGTGAGGCTGACATTTCTAGCTACATGCCCAATGGAGAGTGGGACCTAGTGGGTGAGTCGAGATATAATATGATCTCTATTGGTGAAAAGCACTAACCTTGAATGGAACGTGATTGTTATGACATATTTAAAATTTCCTTACTTTATGAAGCTATTAAGCCTTGGTGAAAATGAAGGAAGAGCTTCCTGATTTACATGGTAAGATTGTGTACGTTTCCATGTTATACCCTCCTCTACTTCATTTACAAATAACAAGGTCAGCAATATACTGCAATCTTGCCTTGCTTCCAGGATGCACACTCTGCACAAGCAGTCAGTCTCGCTTGATGGGATTTTACAGCACAATCTGTCTCCGTATAACTAATGAGTGATGGGATTTGAAACTAAAGCTGATGCCTGGAATTGCTGAAATAGTGTCATGGCTGTGTGAAAGCTTACTCTAGTTCACTAACAGAGGATCTATTCTTTTAATGCTATGCTATTGACTTGTCGTGAAGTTTTTTACAGTATTGGTGATGAGTAAAACCCTTTGTTGTACTGATTAGAAACTGAGAACCTAGGTGCTATGCAAGACATTTAATGAAAATTATTTCGGTGAGCTGGCACTGAAGTCATTAACATACTGAGCATTTCTGACACCATTTGCAAATGGAGATGCTAAATATATTTATGGGAATGATGCTGGTGCAATAGTTAGTGCTGCCGTGTCCTGAGCTTAGGTTACTGCCTGTTTCAGTCCCGGTTCTCCTTTTGTTCTTGTGTGTGTCCTTCCAACTCCCAAAAGCATGCCAATAGTAGGATTAATTATGAAAAACTGCCCTTAGGTCCACAGTGGCTTAGTGGTTAGCACTGTAGCCGTACACCTCCAGGGTCCGGGTTTGAATCCTTTCTTGGGTCTGTGTGCATGGAGTTTGCATGTTCTCCCTGTTCTTGGTCTGTTTCCTCCGGGGTTCTCCGGTTTCCTCCTACAGTCCAAAGACATGCAAATTAGGCTAAGTGGCATTCCTAAATTGTCCGTAGTGTGTGAATGAACGTGTGAGCACGTACTGTATACCCTGTGATGCACCCAGTTTAGGGAGTACCCGCCTTGTGCCCTAAGTCTCCCCACAACCCTGTACAGTATAAAGCGGTATAGACTGTGACGATGCCCTTAGATTGGAATGTCTAAATGACTGTATGAATGTATGCCCAGTGATGACCAGACATCCTATCTAAGATGTGTACCTACCTCAGAATAGGCTTTGGTGCAAACATGTAATATAAATATTCTTGCATGCTGCTCTGGTTTCAAACTAATATTTTTACACTGTCCTCTGCTTTAATCAATAACATACAGTAAGCAAGCCTATACAGTATAATTGTACACACAAATCATATACACAAAGGTTTTGGGAAAAAAATAACTTTAGGATTTGTATTAAAAATGATACAGATGAAGTATGTTTAAGGATAACAGTAGCCTCAGTTTAGCAACCACAAAATAATGAGGACTTCAGGAGCAGACCTTAACGCTTTAGAGGCAGTTTACAGTATGTAAAAAAAAATTCTTTTCAGAATATGAGACTCTGAAAGTATATTGTGAATCCCAAGATCAACTGAAAGCCATTGAAAGGAAGCTAAAACCCAGTTAATAATAATCCTCTTTTTTGCACCCAAAAGAATCTCCGCTGCAGCAATTTGAACCAGTTTTCGCTGTGACTGAGATCTCAACATACGCAGTGTTAATGAATAATCCAGCAGAAAAGCAGATATAATATAAGCATGCACGAACACAAACATGAACATTTTCTAGGTCATAACAGGGGAGAAACTTTATTTTGTTAAAGCTTTTGAGCTAAATGAAGCAGCTTTAAATAACTGGCTTAAT
This sequence comes from Clarias buthupogon, assembly GCA_030014345.1. Lineage (NCBI taxonomy): Eukaryota > Metazoa > Chordata > Actinopteri > Siluriformes > Clariidae > Clarias > Clarias buthupogon. Next base: position 15,239,943 of record JAQMYK010000021.1, on the reverse strand, counting down.
TTACATAAAATAAGTTTTTGGACTCTCATTAATCATCTAGACAGGGTCACGGGGGACTTGGAGCCTATCCTAGGAGACTTAGGGCACAAGGCAGGGTACACCCTGGATGGGGTGCCAATCCATCACTGGGCACACACACACACAATTTGGGAATGCCAATTAGTCTAACCTGCATGTCTTTGGACTGTAGGAGGAAACCCACCAAGCATGGGGAGAACATACAAACTCCATGCATGCAGACCCCGAGCCAGGAATCGAACCCAGACCCTAGAGGTGGAGGGCCACAGCACTAACCACTAAGCCATCATGCCATGTTTTTGGACACAACGTTCATAATTTTGTGTCTGTATACCTCCACTCTTTTCAGTTTTAATTCAAATACTTTAGTGTTTATGGATTACAGTCATTTTTTACCTCCATTTTTACAAGATTAAAAATTATTGGACAAACTAACATAATTATAAATTGATTATTATTTTTTAACATTCAGATGCAAATCCCTTCCATCAATAACTCCGTGAAATTTCCTCAAGCTGCCTCAGTTGTTTGTGAGTCTTTCTGCCTCCGGTCTTGTCTTCAGTAAGCAAATGGCAGCTCAGTTAAATTGAGGTCATGTGACTGACTCAGCCCTTTGAGAACATTGCAGTTACCTCACCAAACTCTTGGTTTGCTTTTGCAGTATACTTCGATTCAATATCCATCTGTACTGTGAAGTGCTATGGTATCAGTTTATAGCATTCGACTGATTTTGAACAGACAGTAGAGCGCTATACACTTCGGAATCTAACTTGCTACGTCTATCAGCAGTCACATCACTAATAAAGACCAGTGACCCGGTTCCATTGGCATCCATGCATGCTCATGTCATAACACTGCCTCCACCACATCTGACAGATGATTTGGTATGCTTTGATCATGAGCTGTTCTTTTCCTTCTACAGTACATACTCTTTTATTCCCATTATTCTAGCACATTTTTTCTCCATCCAAAGAGTCTTGTTTTAGAAATGGGCAGGCTTTTTAAGATGCTTTCTAGCAGCCTCTAATCTGGCCATTCTGTTTTTGAGTGTTCCCAGTGGTTTGCATCTTGAGGTAAACTGTATTTACATTAAATTTTGACAATGTTACTCCTGCCTCCTCCAGGGTGTTCTTGGTTTGTTGTAAAGGGGTTTTCATTGTTTAAAGGATGAATTTTAGTTTAGGGGCATTGGTGGCTCAGTGGTAGGTTTATCGCCTACCATGCGGAAGACCCGGGTTCGTTTCCCAGCCAATTCCCAAACCCCAGCCACTTGATGCAGTGCCAGTCCCAAGGAAGGTTGTGTCAGGAAGGGCATCCGGCATAAAAACCTATGCCGAGTTGTTGGAGGGTCAGTTGGTCCGCTGTGGCGACCCCTCAATGCAAGCAGCTGAAAGACTAACAACAAGGGATGAATTCTGTGATCATCCATTTTGGTGCTGGAAAGTAGCAGGAACACTCAGTCGCCTGGTTGGAATTCTTGGAGTTGTGCTGGCTGGTCATAAGCTTTATGCTATTCTGCCTATTCTCGCCCCAGCTGCTCCCGCACTAGGAGTGCATGTCTGATTTTATATTGAATGTCCTGAACATACTGTATTCCACTACAGAGCAGTATCAAGCAGACCGTGTGGCTTCCTCCCGAACAGCAGCTAGAATTTGGGGATCTGGTGGAAGCTTGAGGTCTTTCTCGGACAGTGAAGCAAGTGTATGGAAGTCTTTTCAGACAATTTCAGTCACTTTCGTCCAACTCGCCGTAACATCCTTAAGTGTCTGGTTGAAGATGAAGAGTAATACCAACTCCCTGGCAATGTTTTTTGACAAGGCCTTGCGAAATGGGACAGCTTCAGGATAAGGGGCGGTGTAGTCCACCATAGCCAAGATTTGCATTCCGTCTTTTCAGGAATTGTTGATTTGCCTTTGCTACTGTTTTTCAGCCTAATGGAATAAACATTTGGAATAAACTCCTGATCCTTTATTCCCTTCATTTGTCATGAGATAGCTAAGAAACAGGCCTCAGCTGGCCACAAAACTGCTCCAGAGGCACTAGGTGAAAAAGGGGGCGAAGTTTGCACTTCGATGACAACTTGATTTCCTTATATTCCTTGTTTCAAGTAACTATATGTATAGATTAGTAACCCAAGTTAGCCACATTTTGTTGCTCATTTGTTCCAGGGGGAGCATGTACGTACATGGAAAACAAAAATGGAATTTCAATACAAAACATTGGAGACCTCGAGAAGTGACAAATTCCAGTGAAACATCTCTCAAGTAAATAATGAACTGACTAAGAATAGCACACTTAACACCAACACAGTGCTTCAGGTGATTAATGAAATGAATCTCATCCAAAAATTCAGCACTTAAAAACAGTAAGGCTGTGAAATGAAATGACCTAAAACCAGACTGGAAGACTTCATACAGTACAATTTGTCAGCATATAAGTTGACCAGCCTTTTCCAATATCTTTTTCGAGAATAATTATCACTATAATTATCATTATTAATCAATCTAAATCATGCTTTTTTTTTTAATTGTGCTATTGTTTATTTAAAACATACAGGGATTGTAACAGTGAAAAAGCTTGGATTTATGGTTGGCAGAATGCCATTGAATGTCTAAATGTACACATTCATTACACAGAAATGTAATCACAGAGATAATGATGTCAAGTAAAAAATAACATAAAGCACAGATAACTAATATGTTGCCATGAGGACAGTGAAGATACACTGCTTGGCCATAAATAAATAAATAAATAAATAAATAACCTTTAGCTCTGTATGAAAATGATTCCACATGCTCCCAGAAAGAGTCTTTCACAATCTTAGTCCTTGAATATGGCTGTGCCATCATGCTGAGCCTACTGTAGACCTGACCAACTGAAACATTCCCAAATCATAACACTGGAGGTTTGTTCAGTGGACACTATGCGCTTTCCTTCGTACCCTGAAATTAAAAATATTTAATTTCTAGAAATAAGGTCACTACCAGTCAACAATTTGGACACACCTTCTAACACCATGTTATTTCCTTATTGTTATGTCTTTCTACACTGTAAAACAATGCTGAAGGAGTACAAAATATACAATTATCTCCTTTGAACAGTTGATATTGAGATGTATCTGCTACTTATGCTATGTAAAGTCTTCATAACGACTCTAATCTGAGGTGCTGTTTGTTAATTGGTGATTTCTGAGGCTGGTAACTCTAAACTTCTCCTCTGCAGCAGAGATACGTTTTAGTCTCGCTTTCCTGGGAAGGTCTTCATGAAAGACAGTTTCATCCTGGTGCTGGATGGGTTTTGCTAATGCACTTAACACAATGTTTGTGCAAAAACTGTTCCAGATCAGCTCATCTTCATGTCTGACCGTTGTTGTTGTTGTTGTTGTTACTTAATTACATAAGTCCATATGTGTTATTTTATAGTATAGAAAAAATCAAGTATTGTTCTAGAATATAGAAAATAAATTCGAACATCTGTCCAAACTTTCGATTGGTACTGTAACACTGATTATAGGTAACTTTCTGCAGAACATATCACTTTAAAACTATTTCAGATCTCCTGGAGGTTAAGCATTGAAGGTTTTCCATCTATGTGGTGAAACTAGATAAAGCTTTTGTGCTTTAACTGACAACAAATACTGCTTAAATTGTAATGTTAATGCATGATGTTAAAACATGTGGCTTATTTCAAAGTCGTCTTGACTTTTTTAATGTTAAATTATTGCCATGTCATTTCCACTGCAGTATGCGCAAACACACCAGGACTGATGTCTGATTAAAGCAGTCCGTCTGAGATCTTATCCGAGGCACAAAATGAAGATTGACTTTGTTAAATCAATCTGACTCATCCCCATTACATTCATCTCATCTCTGTTTGATCTGCCAGATGCTAATTATGTTATGTTAAACTGAATTACGTGACTAAGTGAAAGTAGATCTGAATTAAATTCCTAAATTAAAATTTCATCAAATCCTGGACATCTGCCTTTTTTCTTAGCTACTAATTATTTTTGCTTTTCCTTCCTTATCTTTTTTTGGACATTACAAGAGGAATTTATAAGTGGGGCATTAGTGGCTCAGTAGTAGGTTTCCCGCCTGCCATGCGGAAGGCCCAAACCCCAGCCAATGGATCCAGTGGAACAATCCAAGCCTGGAAAAATGGGAAGGTTGTGTCAGAAAGAGCATTGTAAAGCACTGTTGTAAAACTTATGCCAGAACAGACCGGATGGACTGCTGTGGTGACCCCTCCATGCATTAACTTGCTGTGGATCCCAGGAACACTGGGCACAGGATGGGCATACACCTTGGACGGGATGTTAGACCATGCATGTGTAATGTAAGATAGCTGGTCATCATCTGGCTTGTTTGTGGAGGGAGGGATAAATGAAATGAGAACCAGTTGTTATTGGAGTAATTTAAACTCTTGGTTTAGCTTGAGGGGTTTGAGAAGATCCATACAATTGAAAAATGCTCTGGAGGTTCCCTTTGGCAAATGCCCTTATGCTTACATTTATCGGCCTTAGTCGTCCAACACCCAACATCTTAACTATTGAGCTTCTTCCTGAAAACCTACTGATTTTAAAGCTACAACCTCAGAACTTTCTATCTTTCTACCATAGTTTCTTTTCATTATTATTACCTCAGGAATGTTACTAATTAACAATTCAGACATATTTTCTGTATCATTTCTGTGCCTCTTAATATGCTCAGGTGTGCCTGGGAAGAGGAGTGAGGTTTTCTACGACTGCTGTAAGGAGCCGTACCCAGACGTGACTTTTGTGATAACCATCCGCAGACGCACGCTCTACTACGCCCTGAACCTCCTCATTCCATGCGTACTGCTCTCTTCAATGACCCTGCTGACCTTCGTGCTTCCTGCCGACTCTGGAGAGAAGATCTCACTGGGTAATGAGACAGAGTAAGAGAGAAGAGATGTGGGTTAGTTTTTCTATGAGGCCATGCTGGGTTATATTATGATCTTTAAATTTGAAGAGTTTTGCTTTGTAGAACAAATACCTCCATTCTCCCTTATAGTGTTACTCTTGTTTAACAAAGGATAATACATTATCATTTTGGCCCATCTCCAACAGTTTGAGCCTAAGAGGAAATCGATATAAATTTCTTATTTATGCACAATTTTTCCTTGTCACTGAAGGCAAAACTGATTGCTCTGCAAAACCAAATTTTCCTGCCAGATACCAGAGCCGCAGACAGGTGTAGATAGCATGGTAGCATTGTACTTCACCCATCATGACTGCCAGGATAACATGGTTCAAAGCTGCTACTATTCACATACAGTAACTTCTATGTCTCACATCTAAGGAGAGAATAGAATGGTGCTGAACAATTGGGAGGCGAATCTTAATCTCAAAAGCATCTGTTTGCCGAGACAGCGGGAAGATGGACATATGTGTTTTGCAGGTACACTGATGTGAACCAATCTGGAAGACAAAAATAAACCTTATTTCATGAGATGGCCATAGTATGTGAAAGAAAAGCAATTCAGCCATTACATATCCAGGAATCATAGGGAATTACTTTTGCAAAGTAAATGATGCTGATTATGAATTGTGGAATTTTGTTTTTTCAGTCACGCCTCTGTGCAAAAACATCTTGGGCCATCGTGGCAATTTTTGTGAGGTTTGACATTTTCCAAGGCACTGAGCCCTGAGACTGTTGGGGGGCTAATGGCAGAACTGCTGTATCCGTCCAAACAGAGTTCCATGGTCAGGTGTTTATTTAGGGCCTATCCTCTGAGGCTGATGGTGGAACGCTCTTTAGGGTTTCTACAAAACTCGTAGTTTTTTATTTTTTTAATAACACTATGTGTTGAAAAGGTAAAACTTACACTCATGGAGCCTTGGAACATTGTAGCAGTCAATCGGAATGATCCAAATCCAAATATTTAAAATTACAGGTGAAATCTTGTCAACAAGCAAGAAGCCAACTGCTTGGGGCCACAGGCTAGGAAGGGGCTGACAAATTGATTTATTATTTATACGATAATGGTGATGAATACTGGTAGGAGAGCCCCCGCTGCAATATTTTGCCTAGGGGCCCAAAAAAAACTCTAGAATCACCTCTGTCTGCATGGTGATAAATACCTCTCTGCCAGCACTGTACCGCGGAGTGCCCTTGGGTTGCACACCGCTGTCCTGCCCTATTCAGGTCTGTGCCATTTTGAGGGGAACTGTCACGGCTAGTTCTAAGTCTTCCAATGGAGCATGGAAGCTGGAGAAACCTTTTCCAGAGTTATTCCTGGGCAACACAGAATCTGAATTTGAAGAGTTTTCAGTTGGCTATTAGCCTTAGCTATTAGTTCCTGGCAGAACCATTGCATCCTCATGCTCCATAGATGGAAAGGGAAGAAAGAACAGGTGAAGCTATAAGGAGGAAATGGCTTAATTTCCAGAATCATTGACTCAGCTGAGCCTTCTCTACCAGCATGTTGTCCATAAATCCAGAGTAGTGGTGGGGGCAGCATCATGTTTTGGGGATCATGTTTCTTCACAGGGAAGCTGGTCAGGGTTGATGGGAAGATGGATGGAGCCAAATACAAGACAATCTTAGAAGGAAACCTGGACAATGACCCCAAACATCCAGAGCTACCATGGAATGGTTTAGATGAAAGCATATTCATGTGTCAGAATGGTCCAGTCAATACGTTAGATATATATTTGGGTTTATTTTCTGGTTATTACTTGTCTCGCTGTTGCCAGTCCCCATGTTCTAACATTGGCAATGTGAGAATGTTATAAACTTGTGATTAGATAAGAGTTTTTTTCTTCTTCTTTACAATGATACCTTTCTCAGGTTGGGGTTTGTGATTGTCTAAGCCTGTACTTGTTTGTTCATTTTGATTAAAAAAAAAAAGTTTTGCTCATGTTTTACATTAATTTTTGGACTTTTACATTTTCCAGCTGGACAGTTATTGATGTTTTTCCATTTTTTTCCATTTATTAATAGGAGTTTCCTAAAGGCTCATCCATCATGTTTATGGATTGCGGTGAAAGCACCGGTGGTTGTGAGGTTTTTTTTCCCTTTAATATGTGGTATACGGTGTATGCCAGAAGTGCACTTTTGATATTTGAATTGAAGAAAATATTACAAAAGCAAATACATTAAGATTTAAGGAGATTTAGTGAGAAATGGAGATGGATACAGCAAGGGTTATTGATGGGAACGAGATGGAGCAGAAGAGATGAATAGAATTAGAGAGGGATGATGAAGATGACATGAACAGGGATAAAGTGGGATTGGGGAAGACAAATGGCGTGGTATAAAAAAATCTGCTTCATTTATGTGAGCATTTAGCAAAAAGGGAAACAGGAACAGGAAATAGGAATTAAAGCGGCATGTTCCTCGGTTGCAATTTTTGAGAGATCATACTTCATCCCAACAGGAGTTCATTTTGGCTGCAGCAAGATTTGCGGAATACAAATGATTCATTTGCACAGTTTATAATTTTTCGCATTTATCTTTCACAGGTATTACAGTTCTGCTATCACTAACAGTCTTCATGTTACTGGTGGCAGAAATTATGCCTGCCACTTCTGACTCAATTCCACTCATAGGTAAGTATATGTGCATCAAATTACAACAAATTCCTGTATTTATATCCATGTGTGTGTGTGTGTGTGTGCTTTCTGTATTCTCCATATCGTATCCCCTTTCAAAGTTAGAGATTCATTCATTTCATCCCTACTGTACAGTATATAGACTTTACGTAACCCACAAGAGTTGTCCTGTATGCTGTGTTATTTATAAATCCAGGTGTTAACAGTGTATCCCAGACTCTACAGTACCACCGGTAGTTCATTTAGGACCAACAGTGAAATCCTCTGGTGTTGCTTTTGACCTTTTGCTTGCTTTTAAATGATAAATGGAAGAATTCATTTTTAATAGGAATCACCCGGGCATTCTAGATTCTTTCCTGGTAGAAAAAGAAAACCTGAGTATAGAGATGAACTGAGTGAATTGAAGGCATTATATCACCCTTCTCTTTATTTACAGCCCCTTGAACAGCGCTAAGTCATGGTCTGCAGAGATAAACACTTCCTGCCTAAAGAAGTTGCTGTTTAAAAAGGACCAAATTACTCGTCTACATGTCAGTTAATGTCCAACACATTATCAACAGCTATGTTTTATAATGAAAGTAAGAGCATTTCCACACACACACATACACAGAATTGTGACTAAACAGCTGTATGTCCATAAGAAAACCATTTGTTAGTTAGAGTCATAAGGCTTGATTTTACTTGGGAGCATAAAGATTGGGCTTTGGAGCAATGGAAAAGTCATGTGGTCTGATAAGTTCAGACTGACCGTATTCCAGAGCGGTGGGCGTGTCAGGGTAAGAAGGGAAGCGCAAGATGCATAGTGTCTACTGTACAAGCATCTGGAGGTAGTGTTATGATCTGGTGTTGCTTCAGTTGCTCAGGTCTGGACTCAGCAGCGTTATGTGGCAATAAAATGAAGTCAGCTGAAGACCTGAATGACCAGGTTATCACATCTATGGAGCTTTTCTTCCCTGATGAATTCCAGGACTCAGATTGTGAAAGAGTGGGTTTGGTAGCATGAGGAATCATTTTCATGCATTATTACTCCAACATGTATAGCGATCATTACATTATCTCTCTACTGCATGTCTTGTTTGAGGCAAATTATTAAGGCTCTTTCCTATGGTAAGAAATACATTTATTAAGAGGAAGACTAATTAAACATTAATGCTCTCTCTCTCTCTCTCTCTCTCTCTCTCTCTCAGGGCAGTACTTTGCTAGTATAATGATCATCGTTGGGATGTCAGTCATAGCGACTGTGGTTGTGCTGCAATATCATCATCACGATCCAAATGGAGGAAACATGCCTAAATGGGTAAATCTGTCGACCTTTCTCATCTTCTGCACACACATCTGATAGCTTCTCCTGTCATATCGTCAGTAAATTACCCAAATAACAAATAAAATATATACACTCTATGGCCAAAATGATGTGATCTACATGATATTAAACAGCTACTGAAGATGTGTCATGACCTTCAGTTCCGTTCACAGACATGGAGTCTGTTTATAAATAACGTGTCATTTAGGCTGAATGCTATAGCTTCATAATTCACTATTTGTGCGGACTAATGACAAACTCAGCAGTGATATTATTTTAACTAAAATAATTTTATTCTATTTCTGACTAGCTGTGTTCTGGACTAGCTGCATTTAAATTATTTAGCGGTATTATATAGTGCGTCCCTCCGCAGTGGCCGAGTAGAATAGGTTATGGGAAAATATTTGTTTAATGACACTCATTATTATTCTCACTCATGTATTTATTTATTAAATCTTGTACAGTATTGTGATATGGTATTCTTGTCTCCGGAAGAGTTTCTTGAAATTTTCCACGAACTAACTCCATGCTTTTATTGCCAACTTTAAAAAAGCGTGTTTTTTGATGGTTAACATTTTCTCACAAAAATACACACCAATGTTAAACAAAGAACTACATGGCTGCTGTGGACAGACTTTCTGAACGCACAGTTTTTGCCATGTATTTTCTGCATCAGTCATTATGTCATTACGAGATGTACATTAGGTACCCAATCGGAATGTCGGTTTTACCGCCGCGTATATAGTGGCACTATATAACTATAGACTGACACCTCAGGCCTTATTTCCAGGATTAATGAGCCGCAGATAAAATCAAGTGAAACATTGTAGTTAAACGAATTCATAATCACAGTAAATGTAAATTACAGTACAAATTTAGAATTTAAATTAAATTAAATCTTATCAGGATTTAAGCGAAGTAAATGTTAACACAGTGAGCCTTTAGATTGGATCATGTGTAATAAGAAAAGCTACATGTGTAGGGTTTAGTGTCCTCTTATATTTTGTGTTCTTTAAATATGTAGTAGATTTATTAACTGAAATAAATGAAACTAAATGACCATAAAATTAAAACATTGTCAGGACGTGCTACTGCGTCAGCAGATGTCG
>JAQMYK010000021.1:15216367-15229836 GCA_030014345.1 Clarias buthupogon | reverse complement strand
TCACAGACGTGAAAAATATATACTTATAGAAAGCGAAATGTCTGCTTTTATATAAACTAATGGAAAACAATTTTAGACGTCTAATTTTAGACGATGTAATCCGTAATTCGAAAAGTGAATTGTAGGCGCGTCCACTGCTGCAGAGACGAGATGACATGATCACCTTCATCACAGCCGAAACCAAAGAAATCACTTATTAAAGACCATGTTGCTTTCATAGCATCTTCCATCTCATCTGTATTGCTGGGTCGGTGTTTCTCATCTTCCCCTTGACAATAGTCCATAGATTCTCTATGTGATTCAGGTCAGGTGAGTTGGCTGGCACAGTAATATTATGGTAAGCAAGCCAGGTAGTAGTAGTTTTGGCAGTGTGAACTGGTGGTAAGTCCTGCTGGAAAATTAAATCAGCATCTCGGAATAACTTGTCAGAAGACTTTGGACTTGATAAAAAATAAGTGGACCAAATAGCAGATGGGCCTCAACTCATCACAGACTGTGGAAACTTCACCATGGCCTTGGATTCTGTGCCTCTCCTCTTTTCCTCCAGACTCTGGGACCTTGATTTCCAAATGAAACGCAAAATTTACTTCATTTAAAAAGAGGACTTTGGGCCACTGAGGAACAGTCTAGTTCTTTTTTTCCTTATTCCCAGGTGAGACGCTTCTCATATTGTCTCTGCTTCAGGTGTGGCTTGATACTAAGCCACTTTCTATATTAATACTAGGAATATACAGTACTAGCAATGTAGACCATTTTCTGGAGATATATGTGCATGGTGGCTCTTGATGCACTGACTCCAGCCTTGCTCCACTCCTTGCAAAGCTCTCCCAAGGTCTTAGGTCAAAGTAATTGAAATTGAAACAAAAAAGGCTTGAAATATTTCACTTTAAGTATGATGAATCTAGAATATACACAAATTTGACTTTTTGAGTTTTCCATGATATTCAAATGCACTGAATATTGAGATGCACTGTAGAGTCAGCTAAGGGCTGTCCCGGTACTTTATATTAGGAATGATTTTATAAATTGGTCATTGTGCTAAAAGATACTGGTACTGTACAATTGCAAAGGAAAACAAGATGCCTTAACAGATAACTAATGGTGAATAAATATGTTTCAGTGTGATAAGACATTTACGGTCATTATACAGTAATGTTGATAAATGTTGAGGTTAGTGTGCAATGAATAATGCATTAAAACCCTCATAACCTATTTACATAAAGTACACCTATATTCCAATACAGGTACACAGTTATTTTACTGTATGAACTGTACAGTGACAGATGGCACTGTGAGACTTAGAACAAACTAATAAACGAGGGAATAATAAGGTGTTTACTAAGAGGAATTGAACAGAGAATGGAAAATTTTATATATTCTCTATGAGGTGTAGATCCAAGGTTAGTTTATTTGCCCATAGTGTAGGATGGAGGTCACTGCTTGTAGAAAACTTTTTAAAATTATTCCACTGTTAGAGAGAGAGAGAGAACTTCAGCTGAGCTTGCATACAATTTGCAGTAATAACCCCTAGAAAGCGTATAACTATTTCTCCTAAACCAGTATTTTTCATTACTAGGCACCGCAAGAACTTCCTACCTAAATACAGCGCCTTAGAAAAGTATTCACACCCCTTGAACTTCCCTACAATTTTTCATGTTACAACCACAAACACTAATGTATGTTATTGGGATTTTATATGATAGACCAACACAAAGTGGCACATTGTTGTGAAGAGGAAGGAAAATCATAAATGGTTTAAAAACATTTTTTACAAATAAAAATCTTGTGTGGCGTGCATTCGTATTCAGCTCCCTTTACTCTGATTCCCCTAACTAAACTCCAGTGGAACCAACTGCCTTCAGAAGTCACCTCATTAGTAAATAAAGTCCATCTGTGTGTAATTTAATCTCAGTATAAATACAGCTGTTCTGTGAATCCCTCAGAGGTTTATTAGAGACCATTAGTGAACAAACAGCATCATGAAGCCCAAGGAACACACTAGACAAGTCAAGGATAAAGCTGTGGAGAGGTTTAAAGCAGGGTTTGGTTATAAAAAAATATCCCAAGCTTTGAACATCTCACAGAGCACTGTTCAATCCATCATCAAGAAATGGAAAGAGTATGGCACAACTGCAAACCTACCAATACATGGACGTCCACCTAAACTGACAGACTGGGCAAGAAGATCATTAGTAATCAGAGAAGCAGACAAGTAACTCTGGCCAATGGTAACTCTGGAGGAGATGCAGAGACCCTCAGTTCAGGTGGGACAATCTGTCCACAGTCATGCACTCCACAAATCTGGGCTTTTTAGAGTGGCAAGAAGAAAGCCATTGTTGAAAGAATGCACTACGAAGTCCTGTTTGGAGTTTGCAAGAAGCCGTTGGGAACTCCTAACAGGACTTGTACTGCACAATTATGCGTCACTTTGTGTTGGTCTATGAAATAAAATCCCAATAAAATTAATTTTTGCACTGAAATTATACGAAATTTATGTGATACTCATGGTAGCCTGGACTACTGGTAATATATTTTTGTAAACCTTTAGATACTATCTTGCAACAAATAATCATTTTATTTTATTTCACTTATTTTGTCACACAAACCTAACAAATTTTTGTCATAAAGTGAATAAAAACTCAAGTGAAAATTATTCAGGTAAAATTTGAGAGGTGGGTCAATTATCATTCATGGTTGAGAAATAGAAACATGGTGCCTTTAGAAAGCTTCTCAAGTCTTTGAAACTGTGTAGTCATTTGAATTAAATAAGCACTATATATTTTACATTTTTTAAAGGTTTGAGGTTAAAAGCTTTTGATGATAAAGATTCCACAGGTTTTGAACAAGAACGTAATTACAGATGATCATCTTTAGTAGGGTTATAGTTTGTGTAAGTTCATGGTCATATATAGAATATGGAATATGTGCCATATACTCTATATGCCTTCTCATGTAACTTACGTGTCTCAGTATAGCAATAGAGAGCTTACTGAGTCAGAATGTTTTGACAAGGAAAAGCACTAATTAGAATGTTGTTTTAGAATTAGACTTTTTTTTATTAATTCAATGTAGCTACAGTATCTGCCATTGCTTTTTCTTTTTCCTGGGGTTTGCCTGATCATCACTTCCTTTTTTTCCTTTTAGGTCCAGCTGGTTCTGCTTCAATGGGTGGCCTGGTTTTTGCGCATGAAGCGCCCAGGTGAGTGTGTAGATCCTGAGCGTCCTCCGTGTGCTCCCAACCTACGCCGTTGCTCTTCTGGTTCTCATACCGGCAGCCTTCCTAACACGGTTGACCACCACCAACACCTTCATGTACCTACCACACTCCATCCACTCCACCCCCAGAGTCTCTTGCAAGCAGCAGGCCATGTCAACCACCTGACTTCACAGGTTAACAGTGCTAACAACAATGGCAACCTTCTCTACACTGGTTTTCCAAGTTTGGATGAGGCCTCACCACCGCCACTGTTGGCTGACTCGGTTCCAAGGAACAGCATATCAGGTGGTGTCATTCGACCAGGGTCTTCCAGCCCACCACCCCACTTGCCCCCACATTTCAGCAGCCCGCCTCCTCCACCAACGCCAAACCTGGATGCCCTTGGATGCCCCAGTACCGTCTCTGGTGGTGCTGGAGGTTGTTCATGCTCAGGGGCCAGTGGCAGTGGAGGAGACCCACAGCTGCAGGCTATCCTGGAGGAAGTGCGTTACATTACTGAACATTTCAGATCCCAGGATGAACGTGACAGTGTAGCAGAGCAGTGGAAGTTTGCAGGGGCTGTCATTGACCGCCTGTGCCTTGTGGCCTTTAGTGTCTTTAACATCATCTGCACCATCTCCATCCTCATGTCAGCACCCAATTTTGTCGAAGCTGTTTCCAAGGATTTCATTTGATGAGATTCAAATAGATGCACAATGTTTAGAGCAGGAAAGTCTGTCTGTAACCAGGAAATATCTAAGAGTGTTCTTTAAAGACTTTCAAGTTGTGGAAAAGATGAAGTGTATTAAACAATGGCAATTTATAACTTTAAATACTAGACAGACATATGGACAGAAATTGACCTCTTTGTGCCATTAGTATCCAGCCAAACATAAACCTCAAAGAGAGGGGGATACGATGGGAACTAATATATCATTCAAAATGGATGTACTGTAACATGGTCTTGTCAACATAGGACAGGTCATTGTGAAGTGTCTAAATATATTTTGAGAACGTGCATGTCTGGGTATTGTGCACTGAATGAAAAAAATAGAGCTGGTAAAACTGAGCAGATTGGAGGATCAGGATGTTTATGGGATGATAGTAAATCATCATGCAGATGGGAGGACAACGGCAACAAAAGACAGCAAGAGATAAAAGAAGGAGCTGAGAGAAGAAGCCTGATAGATTGGAGATTGATTGGTATTGTATATTGGCACTGAGAAAGATGTGAGGTGAAAAAGGGTTTAGGAAAAGTAAAACAAACCATGTTGGTGATATGGGAGGGGGGGGTGTAAGATGAAGAGAGAGAAGAAGTAGAACTAGAAAGAAAACAGATTCCTGGCAAAGCTGGAGTCCCTTTGTGGGAGAGATGTAAAATAGAGCATCTCACATCTTGATACGCAGCACACAGACACAACTTCATTCAAAGGAAACAAAATAACAGACAAGACTTACATAACGCAAAGATGAGAGAATGATGGCCCTGAGACATAGAGATAGAGCACTGGAATGATTCCCTAGAGACCCCCTGAGAAATGGCACACAGGCACTAACGACACTTTTACAAGCTTCTAGACATTTTATTTCCCATATTCACAGATGATAGACAGTGGTCAAAAGAAAGAAAGAAACACCTGCAGAATACTGAAGCCCTTCTATTAATAGGAATTGTAACAAGCAGAACTACTGTAATTTAGCTGAATTCACGTATGTAATGTGCAGTAAGACAAGCTACTGTACAACCACTAATCCTAGTCCTTACCGTCATGCTATTTCACTTACCATGTCATCAGGTCTGTAACTGTAGAAGGACAATGACCCTAATGCTGGACCACATTTAATATCCAGCATACAATCTAGCTGTTTTATGGCTAAAAGCAGTGCGTTTTTAGAGCAGCAGAGATTTTCTTGAATGCAGAGACCTTGAGCAGGAATCAAAGTTTCCTAGAACCTAGTTGAACACAAAATATAAAAAAGATATATATTATTTTAGGCTTTTCACTATTATTTCCTTTTTTATTTTTCTTTCTTCTTGTTTCCTTAAAGTTTCCATGCATGGGCTAGATTTAATACTTTATTTTACACATTTTTTCAAACATTCAGTGGCACTTGTACATTAAAGTTATTATGACAAATTGATGGTGCAAACATTTCAGATTTTTTTAACAATGTGATTTTAACCTTTTATGGTTCTGCTCGACTTTTTGGTAGAGCACATTTTGAGTCACTACATCACATTAAAACCGGCTTGAACTTAACCTGATTGAGCCATCTCTACCATTTGGTTGATGTATGCTACGTTAAAAAGAAAAAAAAAAAACGGTTCTAACGACAGGCACTAATGACACTTTTACAAGCTTCTATTTTATTTAAAAGAAAGAAACAAACACTTTCAGAATATTGTCCACACCCTCCAATTAAGAGGAATTGTAACATCAGGACTAATTTAGCTGCATTTAATAAAATAAAGTGTAAGACATGCTACAACCACCAACCCTACCCATAACATTCATGCTATTTTGCTTTCCATATTGCCAGGTCTATATAATTGTAGAAGGATAGTGGTCCTAATACTGGACCACATGGAATATCCAACATGCCCTGTAGCTGTTTTAAAAAAATATATAGGTATATTATTATGTTTCTTTCTTTTTGTTTTTCTTTCTTGTTTCCTTGAAGTTCCCATGCATGCACTTTTTAAACCTTCTACTACATTTACAACTTGTTATATTTTGCACAGTTTTTTTTTTTTTTAAACATTCAGTGGCACTTGTTCATCAAATATATTGCAACAAACTGAGAGTGCAATAACAGTTTTTTTTAACAGTGTGATTTTAACCTTTTAATGTTCTGCTCGTCTTTTTGGTAGAGCTCATCTCCACCATTTGGTTGATTATACTGTGCGAAAAAAAAAAAAGATGACAATCTGTTACGCCTTTTTATTTGTTTCATAGTATACAATAAGTACCCTAAAAAAACAGAGGCCCCAAAACATTTGTGTTGTTGTACCACCAGAAAAAAATTTTGTCTACCAAGAAATAAAAATCACTCTAATATTGCATTTTAGCGCAATTAGCGTTGATTACAGCACAAAATGTAGTGTCCAGTTCATGTGTGAAAATGATGCTCCCAGAACCACTCTTTCACAATCTGAGGTCTGGAGTATGTCCGTGCCATCAGGGAAGAAAAACTCCCTAGATGTGATAATTTGGCCACTCAGTACATTCAGGTCATTAGCTGACTTCATTTTCATGCTGAGTCTAGACCTGAGCAACTCCCTTCTTACCCCAATGCACCCATTGCTCTGGAATAGGGTCAATCTGGACTCATCAGCACAATAGTGACATTTTTCCATTGTTTTAAAGTCCAATTTTTAGATTCCTGTCACACTGTGTGCATATGTAAATGCTCTTACTTTCACTACTAAATCTCACTCTGATTTCTACTGTCCTTTATTTATGATGCAACATCATCAAGAGTTTAAGTAATCTCCATTCATGGTTTTTTCTTTTTTTCCTGACCACATTCCTTTCATGAAGTTGATGGATCAGCACTGTCCTTCCAGGTTTTAATATTAATCTGGACATTTCTTAATCTGTCAGTTATGGATGGATGGATGGATGGTTGGTGCAGATATAAACAGGAAACATAAAACACAAATAAGAACAAAGATGAAACCCGAACTGACTGCAGCAGAAACAACGACAACAGATGCGAGACAAAGAACTGAGCCAAGGACATGTCTATTTATAAACAGACTAATCAAAAGAAACGAGATACAGTTGACGGGAGACTACGGTGTGGTGTATTCTGGGAAGTGCAGTCCGGAAACACATCAACATATGAAACAAGTCCAACAATGAACATAAAACAGACTTCTTGGATTCAAGACGCCCTCCAATTCTATGAATATATCCTAGTTGCTTTCTTTGCTCGACGTAATTTTTTTTAACCATACAGTGCAGAATTCCCTAGTAGTGGTAGGATATGAGTGTAATGATCGGATTGTGATAGAGTAGATCATTTAAGAGATCTCCATTTCCCACACACAGCAATGCGTTGCCTTTCATTTCCTTTGGTGAAACAACACTAAACTGTTCTGTATTCTTGTGTTCCTTTTGTCTTTCTTGACACTTTTAAGATTATATTCACAGAATCCCAAAGCTTTTATTTATGAGCAGTTGATTGGCATTCATTTCAAAGCATTTCATAAATAAGATATTGAGCAGTTTTCTACAACATTCTCTAATCTGATCCCGTTTCTACACAAATCTGATGAATAAAGGTCACTGAGAGTCATCCAACCACCTTGAATCACTGAAGCTTCTGGTGTTAAAGACTTGTTTTTTAAACTGTTTCTGTTTAACCAAAATCCAGCAGGATGCCTAAAATGCCTAAACATTTATGAGGATGCTAGAAAAAGCTATGGCTAAGGCACGGTGGTGTAGTGGTTAGCACTGTCGCCTTGCACCTCCAGGGTCCGGGTTCCCGTTTCTGTGTGCATGGAGTTTGTATTGTCTCCCCATGCTTGGTTGGTTTCCTCAGGGTACTCTGGTTTCCTCCCACAGTCCAAAGACATGTAGGTTAGGTTGATTGGCATTCTCAAATTGCCCATAGCGTGTGCATGTATGTGTGTGCCCGGCGATGGATTGGCACCGTGTCCAGGGTGTACCCCGCCTCGTGCGGACTCAGTATTTGCATCCTGTAGTAGTACGGACTGGGTGCAGTGTGTGTGTACTGATTTAGAGTGCAGAAGGTTTATACAGTATCTCACAACTTATATTGGAAGATCTACAGGAAAAGACATATAAGGTGGAGCTAAGGGGTGGGGAGGTGGAGGCAATCAGGATGGAGTCTGTGACATCACAAAACATTAATGAAAACATGGACAAAACATCATACATACTGTAATATTAGCTGGATCGTCTATTCACTTTGCGATCACTAAGAATACAGTGATCACAGCTGGACGGCACTGAAACACACAGCCAGACAGCAGCTGCTGTGCAGAATGACATTTATTAGTAGCTAAATGAGCCAAATGGTTTGGCACGGAGAAGATGTAGAACACCAGATCTACATCATGGATAGCAGCGCAACCAAAACCGGGACAGTTAGGAGTATTGACATGAGCAAACAAAAATATTTATGATACCAAGAAGACCAAGAAGTCATCTGTATTAAGTGCTTAGCCGTGCAGATTAATGAAACGACTGATTCAGCAGAAGTGCAGGAGGAGGAAGCGTTTGAAGGAGAGTACTTTTTTTTCCAAAATCACAGACTGAGATTGTGAGGCGTCCCAGATCATGTCTGTGCTCTTTCTGCACATACTCTTTAGTATTATGGAGTGTGTGAATGTGAATGTGTGTTTATGTGTGTATGGCGCCTTGTGAAGGACTGACATCTCATGTGGAGTAAATTCTCCTGCCTTGGTTACTGATGAATGAGTGAATATAGTGTTTTCATGTTGTCTTATGTGATAAGTATAAAAAAAACTGGTTAAAATTCAATTCTTGGCAAAGTCATTCATCTCATCTCACTCACTCTGACGTACCTGTAATTCATTGCCTGTGCAGAGTTCAAATCTAAACATGGCCTTGCATTGGCAAAATCTGATGTTGTTAGATTTACCTGGCACAGGCATTGCTTCTCTGCCACTTCTACACCCCATTGCTAGTATCGATTCAACATCACTCTGGCTGTGTTCTCCTCTACCTCATGTAAGCCAGAAGTCATAATCAGCTGCAGCATTCTCCAGGTTCTCAGGCCTAATCTAGTACGGCTAAGCTTTATCCTTAAAAGCATTACCCAGCTCTACAGGTCAGAGAGTGTTAGGGCATATGGTAATAACACACCCCAGACAGCTGGACGATTACGATTTCAATACTTTGCAAGTACATGATTATACAGTACCATAAGATACTCAAAATTGATATCTGGTGCTTCTCAGAGCCAGTGTTTGATTTCAAGGTGAGTGCTGCAGTTCTTACTGAGGATCCTGGAATGATGGAACATCCTTGAGTACTGTATGTCATGATTGATGGTTGGGTTCTTAGTAAGTTTTTTTTTTCTTTTACTGTAACTTCTTTTGACTTGAGAAGCACATTCCATAGGAGTTCTCTTCTGAAAGCGACGAAGGCCTTGGAGAGATTCGACGAAGGCTACGAATGTATTTTAACATTCTCAGCACGTTTTTGACACATGCACACATACACACACACACACACACACACACACACACACACATTCACACACACACACACACACACACACACACATGCACTCCATTTCCTGACTATTAAATAAAGTATTATTTTCTAATACACTGTGCTTTGCAATCTATCATTTCCTGGCTGGCTTGGCATTATTAGATGGGAAAACAAGAGACAGAATGAACAAGAGTAAGATGGAGTAGAGCATGAGGCAGAGAGGAAGGACGAGATGGGAAATGCTGATGTGTGGTCTAAGCTGGATGCGGTTTTAATTGATGGCTCATTCAGGAAAGCGAGAGAGAGAGAGAGAGAGAGAGAGAGAGAGAAGGAAGGGGGGGGATAAAAATGAAGAGGGGAATGAGGAGGGAGTTAATGGAGGAAAGCGGGAGCAATTGCTTGGCCTTGGAATGGATTTATGGGGAAAAGGACAGGACTGATTTAAAAAAAAAAAGATTGAGCCAAAGATACTGTAGACCGCGACTGATTATGAAATACACCCAGATTACAGTGAGACAGACATGCACAGTTTAGCTGTACAGATTGTTGCTGTATACACAGGATATAAACGTCTCTTTAAATTTATATTCATACAAGCGTTGTGGGTCGTGCTGGCTCGGAGCCCTGTGTGTGCATGTAGACAAGACTTTCCTACATGTAGACAAGGCTTTTCTGTCAGGCGTGTGTGTAGGTGTGTGTGCGCGTGCTCAGCAGAGAGAGAGATAGAGAGAGAGATCTCACAGCATCTTTAGTCTTAAATCAAATACCTCTCTTTATTCTCTTTATTACTTTACCATCAAAAGTGTTGCCCTTGTAAAACTACCTCTATGTACGTTCCATATCCATAATCCATAAACCGGCTCTCGTCGGTCGCCAAGAGCAAGGTGAAGGCAGTCTTGCCAACTCCTCAGTAAGGAAAGTAGCCATTGGCTGTCCTAAAAGTCGCTAGAAGTCGGTAAATGATGTCATTAAGTAATTTACATAATGTCATGACAAAAAGTATATTTATTTATTTATTTATTTTTAATTAAAGCACTCAAAATAAAAAAACAAAAACAAAAGAGCAATGATATGCAAGTGCTATAACAAGTCTCAGTTAGCTTAACACAATGCATGGAGCAAGGTTATTATTATTATTATTATTATTATTATTATTATTATTATTATTATTATTATGTAATAAAATTAAATGAGATAGAATCTAAAAAAATTAAGCAAGTTAGTGTTAGAGGCCTGCTTTGCTTTTGTTAATTGTATAATAAAAGAAAATAAATAGATACTGTAGAATACAAATTTATCTCTTTACTTTTTTTTTTTTTTTTAAGAATGAGTTTTTTTTTTTTTTTACATTTTTAATGTCACAATTCCAACCCTCCTCCTTTATCCGGGCTTGGGACCGGGCTTGGGACCGGCTAAAGTTTTATATATATATAAAACATATACGGACACATCAAAGTCTCCAAAAGTCTCCAGTAACACCACAAAAAGTTGCTAGATTTGTTGTTAGTCGCTTTTTAAAAAATGTCTCGCTAGAGGGGTCTGAATACTCGCTAAATATCAAAAGTTGCAAAGTTGCTAACTTGGCAACACTAAGTGAAGGATGAATAAATCAATGAATAAATAATACAGTATGAGCTATTAAGGACATGTCGAGTTTCAAGGACTTTAAAATGTTTAGAGGTTTACTCATGACTCCACTTTCACTGCTATTCCCAGTATACCAGCTCCTCTGTTCATTTCCCAGTTCCCGTGGTTGTTCCTACTGTATTAGCAGAGGTGAAAAGTAACATAGTACAAGTACTTCCTTACTGTACTCAAGTATTTTTTTCATGCATTTTCAAGTCAAAACTGGGACTATCGACTGCACGGAATAACAGGACACAGCTGTGAGAGTAAAAACTCCCTTTATTTCTCCACATAATCTCCTGATACACTAATGCACTTATCCCAGTGTTTCACTAGTGCTTGGACACCATCAAGGTAGAAAGATTTCTCAGGACATTGGAGCCAGAATCAGATTGCCTGCTTCACATCTGAAACGCCGGCCTCCCGGGAACTCCTTTAATAGCACAAAAATGTGGAAATGGTGTGGGATGGCGTGGACATCCCCCATACAGGTAAGATCTGTATGGGGGATGTGGCAATAACTCCCAGCCGAGTTCCTGATTGTGTGTACAGTTGACACAGACAAACAAGCTCCTCATGGATATGCCAGGAAAGTTCATCATTCTATACATCAGCAACATCCTGCTTTCGAAGCTCATGTTCAACATGTTAAGATTGTTCAATGTCCTGGAAATGTTAAGGACATGTTGAGATTTAATGACCTCACTGACTTTAAGGTTTACTCATGACTTCACAGCTGTTCCCAGTATACCAGCTTCTGTACCATAAGGAAACTCCAGGTCCCAGTAACCACAGTAACCATGATTGCTTCTAGCAGCTTCTAGAGGTGGCACTTAACTTAATACAAGTACTTCCTTACTGTACTTAAATATTTTTTCATACATCTACTTCAAAATGTGATACTTTCTACTCTCTTCTTTCTTTGATGAGAAACCTGTACTTTTATTCACAACATTTTAAATAGAGTCTCGTTACTTTGCAGATGACGATCAAACTAAAGTGCATTGATTTTCTAATCTAAACATAAGCGTTCAATTAGCATCCTAGTTTACAGAAATGACTGGCAGGTCATTATGAAAGCACAGCTTGGTTAGTGCAACAAAGTAAATGTTGGCCACTTGGTGTCTGGGCTTCTCGCCATTCCTTTAATTAATGTCAAATCAAAAAGAAAAAACAAAAACAAAGCATATTTCTCTGGGTTTATTTCCAACCATTACAGCACTAGCCGTTAGAAGCTGAAAATTTTATTGTTTAACAAACTTAATCAATTATTTATTTTTAGCATTGGCAAAGCCATAGCTCCCTTGAAATAAAACTACAAGCATGACAGAGCAGCTAATTACACTGTTGTAGTGTGGTCTCGCCTTTATCCATATAACTCACCAATGATGAAATTTATTCGACATTCCTGCAGTGTTCACTCCTCTCTGTCCAGCCACGTCTAAACCAACCACTCACTCAATGTCTATACCGCTTTATCCTGTATACAGGGTCGCAGGAGGCCTGGAGCCTATCACAGGAGATTTAGGGCATCTCAGTCTCCTGAGATAGGCTTGGTACACTCTGAACAGGGGGCCAATCCACTGCAGGGCACACATACCCACACGCACAAACTCATTCACACACTACGGGAAAAATTTGGGAACACCAATTAGCCTAATCTGCAGGTCTTTGGACTGTGGGAGGAAAACAGAGTATGTGGAGAAAACCCCCCAGGCATGGGGAGAACACGCAAACTCCATGCACTCAGAGATGGGAATCGAACCTGGCCAGGAATCAAAACCAGACCCTGGAGGTGCAAGGCGACACTGCTATCCACTGAGCCACTAAGCCGCCCTGAACCAACCAAATTATCAATAGCGAAAAAAATTTGTTTTAAAGATTAAAACATTTAATCTCTTTTAATGCCTACAATCTTTTTAACACAGCCAATGAACTTCTATTTCTATTTCTATTTCTATTTTGAGTTATTAATTCAATTCAATTTGATTTATATAGCGCTTTTAACAATTGACATTGTTGCAAAGCAACTCTACACAATCAAAAGAATTATTTCAGTTTGTACTGTATGAGATGTGAACGTGTATGAATCAAAATGATAAGACCCTGAGTCCCCGATGAGCAAGCTGAGGATGACGACGACACTGGCAAAGAAAAACTCCCTGAGATGGTAATAGGAAGAAACCTTGAGAGGAACCAGACTCAACAGGGAACCCATCCTCACTTGAGTGATAACGGACGGCAGGGATTCATCTGTATCATACTGTGTGAGACTCCGGCAGGACTAACTATGACAGCATAACTAAAAGGGAGAGCCAGAAGGAAACACAGACGTGAGGGCTCCCTGAGATGTAAAGCGACCAATCACTTCACCGTCAACAAACCTAAGTGATCAATGAGAGTGAGGAAGACAGCATCTAAACATACCAGTTCAC
>JAQMYK010000021.1:15191302-15208031 GCA_030014345.1 Clarias buthupogon | reverse complement strand
GTATGATTTTCGTTCCACTTCTCACGTGTACACCACTTTGTATTGGTCATTCACGTGGAATTCCAATAAAATTGATTAATGTTTGTGGCTGTAATGTGACAAAATGTGGAAAAGTTCAAGGGGGCCGAATACTTTTGCAAGCCACTGTATGTATTGTGTGTGTGCCCTGTGATGAACTGGCACCCCATCCATGGTGTACCCCACCTTGTGCCCAGGCCCAGGGGCACAGGATAAGCGCTAAAGAAGATGAATGAATGAATTCATGAAAATGAATAAATAAATAAAAAGCAATGGATGAGAAGCTATTAAAATGTACCAGGTTACAAAATAATTTTAAAAGCTCTATGACCCCAGCAAACCACAGTGAAAGTCATTATCTACAAATGGAAAAACAGTTGTTATGAATCTTCTCAGAAGTTGACATCCTCACAAAATTCCTCCAACAGTGCTCACTCAGGAAGTTGTACAAAAAAACCCCAGACAGACATCTAAGATACTGCAGGTATTACCTGCCTCAGCTTTGTACATGGTGAGTCATTATTCCACTTTTAGAAAGAAATTGGACAAAAAAATCGTATTCATGGAAGTGTTGCATGGTGAAGCCCTCTGCTAATTAGGAGGCCCATCCTATACTTGTCTAAAAACGTGGCACAACCCCCGGGCCATTTGGGTTGGCATTCTGCACAGACATAGTGGTGATACTGTGACAATGTGCAAAGCATGATGATGTGATCATTAGTCCACACTTATCTCACACTGTAGCTCACTCATCATCTATACTGCTTTATCCTGTAACCTTTAGACTTAGGGCAGGAGGCTGGGTACACCCTGGACCGGATGCCAATCCAGTGCAGGGCAAACACATTAACAAACTATGGGCAATTAGGGAAGATCAATTAGGCTAATGCCTTAAAGCTGTGGGAGGAGACCAGAATATCTGGAGGAAACCCACCAAGCACAGGTAGAACATGCAAACTCCATGCACAGAGACCTGAAGTGGGAATCGAACCCTCGAGCCTGGAGGTGCGAGGGGACAGTGCTAACCTCTAAGCCACCGTGCTGCCCTTATATCTCTCTTTATTATCAAATGCTCCTTATTTACCTTTTCTTACATAACACTTTTCACATACATCACTCTTCAATACACACACAGGCAGGCATTTCACCCATTTTTACACAGAATTCTGCAAATAATCTGCAAATCTGATTTTGAGCCTCAGTGCCTCTATTGATTCAGACGTAAAAGCTGCTTTATTTATCACTCAGCTGCTCTCCTTATGCTTTCAGTGCTTTAATGAGGATGCAGCTATTTAATTAAATATCCATACGGGTATGGAGGATGGAACATACGTGAGCATACACTTCAAGTGTGTTTAAATTACTTGGCCTAACTTACTGTTATAATTCTGCAGAGAGATCGTGCCAAATTTCTGCTTAAAGAGATCTCATTAGGAATCAAATAATGTTGCCATTTTGTACGCATACTGTAAATGGGTGATCTTGTTAAAATCCAAAATGTTCCTCTATTTTCTAAAATAAAATAGCCTACTAAATTGGAAGCCTCTGTGTGCATGTTCTCCCCGTGCTTGGTGGGTACTATGTGTGTATTTGTGTGTGGATTGGCACCTCGTCTTGTGCCCTAAGTCTCCTGGGATAGGCTCCATACCCCTGCAACCCTGTATACAGGATAAAGTGGTATAGACGATGAGTGAGTGTTTAAGTTCCAAAATGCACCACTCACCCCATAAGGTCCATAATGTTTTGACAATTAACTTTCAAAAATTGGCATTTTGGATTCATTACTTCTATAACATTTTACTATCAAGCTTAACATTGTAGATATGGTGAACCTTTTTGTACGGGAAAACGTATTTAGCATTTTAAATTGTCAGTGCTTTGTAATAGCTGAACCTGAGAGAGAGAGAGAGAGAGAGAGAGAGATCTGAGCTTCAATGCGTGACAGTTATTCAATTTTCTGGTGAGAGAGAGAGAGAGAGAGAGAGAGAGAGAGAGAGATTTTTTGGCAGATAGTATTCACTAAGTCACTTCCACTGCACTACTGATAAAATAAAGAATGAAGCACAACTTCTACGATATCTACGAGACATTCTCGTTGGAAACTCTTCGGAATGAACATATAAAATTAATTATATTATCTTTTTCTTTTTAAAAATATCATTTGAAATTAAACTGTTTCATGGTTTAGATGAAAATTGTAAATCCTTTAATCCAATGTTCTTCATGACCTGAAAGTTGATTTAAAGCAGTACTACAGTAGATGTGTAACACTCTAGATGTGTTGCTTGGGCCATTATCATGATTGGGAATAAACTGTAATTTCCAAATGATTAGTAATTCATTTCTTTTCATATTCTGATTTTTGTTTTAATCCCCATGCAAAATTATTCTGAAATGTCCGAAGAGGAACCCCATGGATCTACCCCTAGACAAGTAATACTCCTGGATTTGTGGAGACTTGTTTAGTATTGAGTGATTAGGTGATGGATGATT
This sequence comes from Clarias buthupogon, assembly GCA_030014345.1. Taxonomy (NCBI): domain Eukaryota; kingdom Metazoa; phylum Chordata; class Actinopteri; order Siluriformes; family Clariidae; genus Clarias; species Clarias buthupogon. The sequence continues at coordinate 15,205,520 of JAQMYK010000021.1, read as the reverse complement.
TAATGTTATACTGTATAATGTTGTTCCGTTACTGCTGTTATTTGCTTACTGGTTTGGAAATGCGTTTAATTTAACGCTCATTGAGTTTGATCTATTATATTGGAACAAACAATGATTACTGTAATTTGTAAAGCTGTCTGAACGTGTGCTGGAATTACACTTAATTATGTAAGTGACAGTAATAGTGCTACAGTAGCATTGTTCATAACACTGCTATATTTATTCTAGAGGATTTACTTTCTAATGCTTTTTTTAATCCAATGGATATAATCCATCCATCCATTCCATCGAGGAACCTCTGTAGTCCAACCTGGGACCGTGTAGGCCAATGGTGACTCTTATCGTATTTATTCCGATTTTATGTCCGTGGGCTAAAGCCAATTAGCCTAATCTGACTGGCTTTAGTCTGTGGGAGGAAACCGGACTACTTGGTGGAAACAAATGTAATTTCAGTGCATCATTATGCCAAACTGTACAGTAAGTATCTAAGTGTTTGATTAAGTCATTTAAATAATCTAAGTAATCCACCAATTTTAGTGGTCCTGTATGTGTTTGACGTTAACATAGTGCCCTGATCATTAACAATTGCTTTTGGGATGACATGCAGTCAATAGAGTGTTTCTGCAACACATGCTGAGATGTTCTCTCAGTTCTCCCATTTTTCAGCACTACTGTGATCTCCTCCATTTTTAATCCAATAGATAGAATTTGTCCATCCATCCATCCATCCATTAATCCAGGAACCTCTGTAGTACAACAAGAGACCGTGGAGGCCCGTCGTGATTTCCATTGAATTTATTCTCATTTTACGGGTCGTGGTGGGACCTCCAGTCAACATGCACACATGCATTCACCCACGATGGGCAACTTGGTGTCTAGTTGTTTGATTAGGTCATTTAAACAATCCATCTTTTTGGAGATGGTAAATACTGTATGAAACAATTTTAGTGGCATGTGTAGTATAACATTAACTACATGTCCTGATCATTAAGAAATGCTTTCAGGATTCTGACATGGGAGATCACTCAAAAGAGTGCTTATGCAACACAGACTGAGATGTTTAGATTAAGCCAGCAGGTTTTCTCCAACTCCTTACAACCAAGTACCTCATAGTATCACTATTCCCCCGGAGGTCACCTGTAAGAAGTATCCCAAAAATGTGTTACCTCACTGAGGCTGGCCTGTTAGACAATCATTGCAGCAGGCTCCAGAGTTTACAGGCTGCTGAGTATCAAGGCCCTTGAAGCATAAAGCTTGCTCCACATGCAGGTTGTGGATGGTCTGTGGGTAACCTGGAGATTATCTCAGCTAGTAGCAAGGTCTTCATTATGGCATGCTTGTTGCTAATTCTTCCAACCTTCAGTACTACTGTGACGTCCTACTGCCGTGATGAGAATGAGGAATCAGTAGGTGATTATGAGAGTGAGTCTGTTTTTCTTTGGGGGGCATGGAGAACCTTCTAAACATAAATATTTGAAAATAAATTAAAACCATCATATTTATGCTCAGCAAAACTCTGAGCTTTTTGCTGACAAGAACTCTGTGCTTTTATCAACTCAGCATCAACTTTCTTGTTTGGCTTTGTTCCTATAACTAACTTTACCTAACAGTAACAGATCCATCCATCCATTCAGGAATCTCTGTAGTCTAGCTAGGGATCGTGGAGGCCAATGGTGATTATCAGTGAATTTATTTAAATTTTACAACTGTGGTAGGACCTCCGGTCAACATTTGCACACTAATGGCAATTTGGGAATGCCAGTAGAGACGGGAACCCTGAAGGGGGCAATGCTACAGTAACCACTATGCCACCGAGCAGCCAAGCAGATGCATGCTCATTCATTACCATGCCATATCTATGAGCCCACCTTCCAGTATATACCATTGGTGGCTCAGTGTGTTAAGGCTCTGAGTTACGGCTCGAAAGATCGGCGGTTCGAGCCCCAGCTCTGCCAGGTTGCTGCTGTTGGGCCCTTGAGCAAGGCCCTTAACCCTGTCTGTTCCTTAACCCGGTGCCCTAAAATGGCTGACCCTGCACTCTGACCCCTGCCAACCAACTAGAAGCTGGGATATGTGAAGAATTAAGCATTTCACTGTGTATGTAACAAATAAAATTTAGAATTTAACCACGCCCCCCCAGCACAAACTTCTTTATGATAATGTTCAGATTTTTTGACATAGTGTACTACAGCACTACAGCCTGTACATCACTCCTGTCTTGGCTGGATTCTCAGGAGACTTCTCACTTATCTTTGGGCATGCAGCAGGAACAAAATACTGGCATGGAGAAGGGTCTTTACCAACATCATCACAGGCTTGCTCCTTTGCCCTTCAGCGGACTGATTTGCTCATGGGGGTTGCAGTTATGTACCTTACACTGCCTTGTGAAAATTCCTGAGGAAAAGTCCTCGGTTCTGTGAGGAAAGGGAAAGAATATGTTGGTTGTCTTTCGGCTGCTCCCATTGAGGGGTTGCCAAAGCGGACCATCTGATCCGCACAACATCTGCACAGGTTTATGCCGGATGCCCTTCCTGATGCAACCCTCCAATTTTATCTGGGCTTGGAACCAGCACTGCATCCAGTGGCTGGGGTTTGGGCATTGGGTGGGAATTGAACTTTGGGGACCTGCCTTTGAATTGAGGAATTGGGAACTGCTTTTGGGGTACAGAAAATCCAACAGGGCCCAGACAACATAAAGCCTGTAATTTTATCCCTATATGAAATAAAACATCAAATCATATATCTATCCATCTTTTAACAGTGTTGATTAAACTGTTGATTACAGTATGAAAAGACCATATTTCTCCAAAGGAGAATATACATTAGTAGAAGTAATTTAGCTAGTAACTAGTGTTATAATTAGTGTTATCCGGGATATTACATTGGAAAAACTGGTCATGTAGTGAAATTATAAGGCCCAAGCACAAATAGTGACATTTCCATCCTTTTGATCTGGAACATCCATCATGGCTGTGTGGTTATGATGTTTCTTCAAAGCACTCAAATTCTGCCTCATCAGTATACTGTAGTCGAATTCAGCTGGTGTAGCTCAAGTTCAAGGATTCTCTGATTAAAAATAATCCTAAAGAAAAAGTCATGAGAATGATTTGAACTTGTGCAAAGCAGAAGCAGTCTACTATAGAACTCTATGAAGACTCATATATAGGCAGCACATGTGTTTCTTCCTCATACTGCACTGTTTCTTCTGGTGGTATGCTTCCACCATGCCCATCCAAAGCAAACAGTCGACAGTGGTTGTGGAAACCCTCTGTACATTTTAAAAGATTTTCAGAATATGGCATTAACTATCCAAGTTTTATTGCATTGTTTGCCAAAGTCTTTTGTACTCAGCAGAACACACACAGTGAAAGTTTATACTCAAACATGAAAGCAGCTTGTCAGATTTTCTGCAAGTTTATTTATTGACATGTTCCCGTAAAGGTGGGATGAAATGAATTTTTTACACAATATTTCCCAGTGTTGTGCATATATTAAAAAAAAAAAAACAATAGTTCGAAATTGAGCTTACTACATTGAAGCTAAGCAGGAAAAAGCATACCTTTGAGTTCTGTTTACCTCAGACAGAATTTTCTCATGGCCAGGGAGCTCATTAGTATGCATCACTCCAGTAGCAAAGGAAATTTTCAGTTAGTTCAAAATGTTTTCTTGGATTCTTGGGCTCAGAGCTGATAAATCTGGAACAAAGCCAACATGTAAGCTGAAATAAAATTGAATGATACTTATTTTGGGTGTATTAGATGAATGTCTGATGATTGATGCAAAATGTTTACAGACAGTAGCAGCAAGATATCTCAGGTTAATTAATATATTTTTTATATTTCTTTTCACAATGAAAGTATACATTTTATTTAAAAAAACAAAATGAAAAATAATGTGCAGGTGAGATATATATATATATATATACTGTATAGAGATATATCGTCACAATACACAATGAATTAGTGCAACATATCAGTCAAAAAAGGTTGAATATTATATGTGTTCACCTTGTGCCACTGGGGCAGCTCTGGACACTTGGGGTGTGGCTCCAATGAACGTCTAGGCAAGTGCTGTGGTGACCCACACTGGGACGTTAGCATCAGATCCTTTGGCTATTGTGGATTGGACTTCTTTTGGCTGATTGGGTAACCAATCAGATTAAGGTCTGGGGAATTTCGCCGCGATGAAAAGTCACATATACAGCAGCCTGTGCTGCTTTGAGAGGTCTGGTGCTTTTGCATCATGGACAGAATTTGACATGTTTTTTCCACCAGTTTGTACTGCATTGGCGTTTCTTTGGGATTAGATCTGACTTTTGCTCCCCACAGGCATGGGTGAGTCTTGCGACCCCATAATCCGGTCGCTACTTTACTACTACTGTATATTATTAATAATCAATCTTTTATTTTTGAAAGAATATTATATGTTACATACTGTAGAATGTGACCCAAATGAACTTTGACAATATTTTGTTTGGGGCTTATATGATAAATAGAAAGAACCTATTTACCTACCTACCTTTATACATTACCTACTGTACATACGTACCTACCCAAAAAACAGCTTATTTCATAGACACAAAATAACTAGCTACCCACTCACTTATCTACTTCATTACCTACTCATTCAATTTTTCACATTTCAGTGTTCTTCCCATGAGCCAGTGAACTGCTTCTAGATTTCATTGCGTTGCACATGTTGTATTTATCCATTGTTAGTCGATTTTTCTTCGGGTTTTCTAGTGGTTGCTCCTGGTTTGTGTTTAAATAAAGTAAAGTATCTTTGCTTATATCCTGATTGGCCTTCAGTACAACACATCACCTGTGTATCCACCCCACCAAATATCCTACTCATTAACCTATACACCTACGCTATTGTATATGGCAAAAAATATTTGGCCAAACCTGCAAGGACTCACTCACCTTCTATACCACTTTATCCTGTATTCAGGGTCACAGGGACCTGGAGCCTATGCCAGGAGGCTTAGAGCACATCCTGGACAGGGTGCCAATCCATCGCAGGGCACACACACTACAGTCAATTTGGGAACACCAATTAGCCTAATCTGCAAATCTTTGGACTGTGGGAGGAAACCAGAGTTCTCAGAGGAAACCCACCAAGCACAGGGAGAACATGCAAACTCCATGCACACAGAGATGGGAATTGAGCCTGGCCAGGAATCAAACCCAGACCCTGGAGGTGCAAGGCGACAGTGCTACCCACTACACCACCGTGCCGCCTACCTGCAATGACATTGTATTCAAATACATATACTTTAATATGGACTTGATCCCCCTTTTGCAGCTATAACAGGTTCCACTCTTCTTGGAAGGCTGTCCACAAGATTTACAGCAGTCACAAGTGTTTCTGTGTGAATTCGTGCCCACTCATTCTGTAGAGCATTTATGAGATCAGGAGGCACTGATGTTGGATGAGAAGGCCTGGCTTGCAATCTCTGTTCCAGTTCATCCCAAAGGTGCTCAATGGGGTTGCGGCCAGGACTCTGTATGGGCCAGTCACACCAAACTCAGAGCATGTTTTTATAGTCCTTGCTTTGTGCACTGGAGCACAGTCATGTTGGAATAGAAAAGAGCCTTCCACAAGCTGTTGCCACAAAGTTGCAAAGAAGCATCCTCATTGTCCATGATGTCTTGGTATGCTAAGCATTACGATTGCCCTTCACTGGGGATATTGAATATTTTTGTCCATATAATGTATCCCTTGACCTGCATCTAAACAGCAGAATCCGTAGAACTCTTGATAGATTATCAAAAGGAATGCTCAGCACATGACTGAGTGAGAAGCAACAGATACTGACCTACCAAACCTTTATTCATTAATCTGAGTTGCATTGTATCTTTCCTTATTATTCAAGATATAAAATAATGATCGTTGGCATTTTCATAATCTTTTTCCTCTTTATGGGCCAAAAGTTTACTAATGCATGTATCCCAGATGGGAGTGTTGTTTAGCACAAGGTCGCAGCAAGAGTTTGGGGGAATTGGCAATTAACATGGCACACCTGCTGCTTATTATTTGGTAAGTTATTTTAACAAGCTGTTTTGTTTCTCATTTGTTTGTGAGGTGCACAGACGCTGTTGGAAGGCATCCAAGTTGTTTTTGTTTTTGAGCAAATATCAGCTGTGCTGCTACACTGGGCAAGGTGACACCCCACGATGGTGCCAATGCGCACTTATTCAGCATGTGGATGGCTAACAAGGACATGGAGGCTTCAAGTCAATCTCCAAGCCTTGCTTACAGAAGAAGCCCAGCTTGCTGTTCGCTATCTGCTACCTGAGATACAAATGAATTACGCAGCCACCAGGAGAGCCGGGCTCAAGTGGTTCAGACTGTTGCCAGATGAACATCATCAGAAATTTCTTCACATCCCATTAGAGGGGGAATTTGCTGTTTATACTCAACAACACTTCAGCTCCTGTAAACACTACCACTGGACCACAGCCATCTGAACAGGTGACAGTGGAGCAGTTTGTCTCCCAGGTCCTCCCCCTGAATATCAGAGGCAGACGATGCTCCAGTAATTCAGCAGCGCCACAACCAGATGTTATAGAGTCAGACATGAGCAAAGGAAACAAAAAGCAGAATGTTTCCAAAGTGCATGGGCCAGGCTAAATCTCTCCCCTTCCACACTGATTATGTTTTTCTTTTTATGACTCTGACCTGGAGTCATTATGTTTTTTGTTTTTTTTGAGGTTGTCCATCCATCTGTCCATTTGACCCATTCATGCAAACACAATATCTCATTAACACCGTGTGGGAATTCCTTCAAAATAGGCACAAACATCTGTTTGGGTTTAAGGATGAACATTATACATTTTGCTGGTCACAGGTCAAGGTCACTGTGACCTCAATCAATCCCACTCTTGCGACTGTAATGTCTCTGGAACACCTGGAGATCATTTTGATTCTTCAAGAAGTCTTATGAAGAAGAACAGTCTACTCTGTACCTTTCTGAAAAGCACTTGAGTGATGTGACCTCTTCACTACTCCTCCCTGAGAGACAGGACAAGGGGACTCTTTTCCCCTTTCACAGTGCACCACAACCTCACAGCTATTGTGCTCCAAGTGATTTTCATTGTGCAATAAGACAGACCTCTCGATCAGAGTTTTTGAAAAATACTCCCTAACTGAATACAGTATGTTTCTCACTAAAATATGTTCACTAGACTTACAGTATATGAACATATCAGTAGACTGTCGCAATAACCTCCACCTTGCCCAAAAATACACTTCATATCTTTTATCACATCTCCTTAGTGTTCACTACCAGAGGTGGCAGAAGTACACACACTCAATACTCAAAAGCTTGAGTACTTAAAATGGTACTCCACTACAAGTAGAAGTACCACTTAATTTTTTTTTTACTTATTAAGTATGTGCTATAAAATGTACTTTAAGTACTGTACAAAAGTACAAGTACTCCAAAAAGAAACTTTAAATTAAAGCATTATGTGCAAAATTAAGGATCCCCCCCCCCCTCAAAAAAAAAAAATCTGTAGTGTCTGTAACCATGTCAACTTCACGTTGTAATATTTTAACAATAAAAATAATAAATGCATTTTAGAATAATACACTTTTTCAGATTTGTCTTTTCATGTGAAATCTAAATCAGTCAAGATTCATCTGAATGATAGTTAAGATCATTGAAAGATTTGATTGATGAAATATTTTAGACTGATTTATTTACAGTGTTTAACACTTAGGTTATATTAATGATTTGATTGGTTGGTTTAGACATGGCTGAACAGAGAGGTACGAACACTGCCTAGTTTTGAGACAAAGGATTTTACAGCTAAAATGTTAACTTTCAGCATTGGTCATCAATTAACTTTGTTAAATTATTATTATATTTTTTAAAAGGCTTCATCTTTACTATCCAGTTCTGTTTTGGACATGCCTTCTAACTTCATGGTCTTTGCTGATTAGTAGTTCTTCCTACATTGCTGTAAAGCAATGCTGAAGGCATTTATCCAAAATTCCAAAATATATAATAATTTCATTTGAACAGTTGATATCGTGATATACAATATCTGCTACTTCTGCTCTGTAAAGTCTTCATAATGGCTCTAATCTGACATGCTGTTTGTTAATTGGTGAGGCTGGTAACTCTAATTGAACTTCTTCTCTGTTTTGGTCTTGCCTCTTGGGAAGGTCTTCATGAGAGACAGTTTCATCATGGTGCTTGATGGGTTTTGCAAATGCACTTGACACAATACTGTTCTTGCAAGAACTGTTCCAGAACAGCTGACCTTCATGTCTTAAAACAACAACTGACTGACAGTTACCTAATGTCATATGTGTTATTTCATAGTTTTGAAATAAACAAAAAAAATCCAATATTGTTCTTGTATGAAGAAAATAAATCCAAACTTGTGTCCAAAACTTTTGACTGGTACTGTGTGTAGTGAAGACTGACTCTGAATAGCCATGCATGTACTCCAACTTCACTGGCTGATGGAGACAATGAGGTAATTTTAGTTTCCTATTCCCCAGGGTGTCACTGAGTCACAGGAAGTTAAAATGGATCATGAATACGTCTGTTTGTGCTGTAGAGACCTGGAACATTTTCAAGCAGAGTAAGTAAGGAGGTGCTGCAGATTTCCTAACCACAGCCCAAAATACAGAGTGACAGAAGTATACATCAGGCCTTGCTGGATTCAGGGATTGGGCGGAGCTTGATACTTCTAAGGTCAACTCAAGACCAGGCTTGGGAAAGTTGTTGGGTGGTTAAACTGTGCTGTATTCACAGGAATGTTCATCTCAGTGTAAAAGCCTAGCATCAAGGTGGTATCCGTTAGTCCCTGGTGGTGCCAGGTGGTACTGGGGCAGGTGGTGTAGTCTACAGTGGAAGTGTGCAAATGAAGTAGCACACCTTTTGCTTATTATTTGGTGGGTTAAACTAACAAGCTGTTATGCATCTGCTTGTGAGATGTGTGTTTGTTTGTGTGTGTGTGTGTGTGTGTGCAAGAAGTTGCACAGATGCTGATACAAAGTGGCCAAATTTTGGTCTGAACAATATAAAATCTCATATTTTTGCACACCCTAAGTCTTGCATGACTCGAGTTGTCTCACCTTTTTTTGCTTTAATGAGTTATCGCTCTGTATAATAAAAAAAAAATGCTTTACACTTATTTTACATTGCAGTTGATACCAAGTTACTTGTTGCATACTGAAACAATTAACCAATTATCATCAAATGTGCCATCTAAAAGAAAATGCGATCAGAGAAATTGCTATGTTGACTGTTGACTCACTGTTAATCAGTCTTTTTATGAACATATCCCAGCTATTTAGGTTTTGGGTGCATTAGGAAAATTTATTGTATTAGTAAAAAAAAAACATTTTTGTAACGTATTATTGTAAATTATTGTTTTGCAAGCTTTTACACAGTTTTATTTAACCAATGCAAACTATACCAAGTACATGCTAAAATGCAGATTGTAAATATATTCAGTGACCCTTTTCTCACACTACACTAGCGTTACATTTTGCCAGCAGTATGGGAAGTGACTTATCAGACATTTAAAATCATTACAAAAAATAAATCTTTTTCATATTTAGATTAGTTATATGATCAGTCAGGTCCCTGTTAGGCAGCACGCTGGAGTAGAAGTTAGCACTGTAGTCTGCACCTCCAGGTTACCGGGTTCGATTCTCACCTTGGGTCTGTGTTCATGGAGTTTGCTTTTTCTCCCCGGGCTTGGTGGGTTTCCCCGGGGTACTCCGGTTTCCTCCCACATTCAGAAGACATGCAGGTTAGGCTAAACAATGCAGTCTAGACGATGAGTAGTGAGGTTTCTGTTTCATCCAGCCATCCATCTAGGAACCTCTGTAATTCAACCGTGGTGACCATTGTATTTATTCCCATTTTTTATGACCGTAGTAGGACCTCTGGTTAAGATTCACACATATTTATCCACTACGGGCAATTTGGGAACGCCATTTAGCCTAATCTGGATGTCTTTGGAGTGTCGGGGGAAATCGGACTACCTGGAGGAAAGCCACCAAGCATGGGGGGAACATACAAACTCAGACCTGCACACAGACCTGAAGGCAGGACTCGAACCCAGACCCTGGAGGTGTGAGGCCACAGTGCCAACACAGTGCTGCCCTCTTGAGGACAGTATATACAAAATACAACATGACATAGTTTACTGTAGCATTTTAAAATAAATGGAAAAGATCCAGTCTGTCACTTTGCACGTCCAGGGTTGGGGGTTCGAATCTGATTTAATCATACAGGTCAAAAATATGAGGTTTATGCAGACTTCTGTTTCTAAATTGCCCACTGGCATATGGTGTTATTGCACTTTGACTAGTGCCATAATTTCAAAAGATTTTTTTAAGACTCTAAGACCAAAGTATTAGTTCAAACTCTGACAGTCAAACCAAGCCAGATGAATACAAACTGAGCTACACCATGCTTGCAGTAAAGATTAATTCATGTTATTGTAGATATTTAAGTTTAAATAATACATGACACTGTTATTTAAGTCACTAAATAATTTAACCGAAGTGAGCGGAGAGTCAAAATTTTACATAAAAATAGCCATTTCATCTTCAGACTATCAAACCATCACTAATCAGATCGGTGTGCTGAGCTGCACTCAGAATACAAATGACCTCATTTTACTGCAGAGTTTTTAAATAACTGGTATTTAAATTCATAATATAATTCAATCAAACTGAACCAAGAGTCACATTTAAGATATAATCAATTAGCCTTCACTTTACTGGTCTGTAAAAATGAACTAATTTCACTGGAAATACACTGCCTGGGCAATAAAACAGTCCAATAAAAAAGTCACACACTCCAATATTTTATTTTAATTACTCTGATTATGGCTATGGCATTGTTTTAATATGCTTATTTCATAACATTTATTTTTATCCATACATTAATTTCTCTCTAAGATCTTGTATTGATGGTGGGGGAGTCAAACAGCTGCGCAATGTCACATCCCAAAAATTCTTAATAGTGTTTTAAGGTCTGGACTCTGTGGTGGCTAATCCTTGTTTGAAAATGATGTCTCATTCTCCCTGAACCACTCTTTTACAATTTGAGCCAGATGAATCCTGGCATCGTCAGGATGGAGCTTATTAAACCAAAAATCTAGTATCTGAAAATATGTAGAGCTGAAATCACCCAAAATGTAACTTGATTTGATGTGACGGGTCACAATTTTAATTCTTGTTTTATGCTCAGTATTGTAAGTCTTCTCTATTAACATTAATGCTCTTAAGCTGAATGAACACAAACTCCTATAATCATGCTTAAAAATTTAATGGAAAGCCTTCCCAGCCAAGGATTATACTATATAATAGGTTGTGTTCATCAAATATTGATAAATGTGCGGTTCTATGAACATTCGTAGCAAATATACTACACAGGCAAAAAACGGATGTAGCTCATGTGTATTGTACGGAAAATAGACATTGCAGTGCGCTAGATACCAATATTTACAATTATATTCAACATTTTCAGTGTCATCTTGGAATATGCCTGTGCTATCAGATAAGAAAAAATTAATTGATGGAAAAACTCTCTGCACGTCTCCCTACCAACCAAGCGTAGGGAGAACATGGAAACTCCATGCACACAGACCTGAAGGCAGGACTCGAACATGGACCCTGGAGGTGGGAGGCCACAGTGATAACACAGTGATGTCCTCTTGAGGACAGTATATACAAAACACACATTTAAAAATGAATGGGCAAAAATATTTTTTATGGAAAAACCTGGTCGTTCAGCTGACCTTATGTTTTGGACACATAATGTTGCTGAGCCTAGACCTGACCAACTGAAGCAACTCCAGATCATAACACTGCCCCTACAGGCTTTATAGCATAGGCACTATGCATGATGAGTGCATCCCTTCATCCACCTCTCTTATTACGCTGCTGCACCCATCACTCTGGAACAGGTCAAATCTGGACACATCAGACCACATGACCTTTTTCCGATGCTCCACAGTTTATTCTTTATGCTCCCTAATAAACAGAAGCCTTTTTTTTGTCCCTATTAGTCTCACTGATGAGTGGTTTTATTAAGGCTAGGTATTTACCTATTAGCTTGTTAAATTCAGATAGTGACTTTATTATTATTATTATTATTATTATTAATTTATTTATTTTTGGTCAGGCAGTGTCGTTTTACGTTACTTAAGCGAAGACATTATTGTTTAAAGTTTATCTTTCCCAGATTCCTGGTGATCTTATTAACTTCTAGAAGAGGGGAGATGTGTTGTTTCAACAAAGCAACGAGTTATTTAAAGAAATACAAACATCTGAGGCGGGCTTGATTCATCACCTGCGAGGAGACGACACAGTTGCTAAAGCATTTCAAACTGATTGAACTTACACTCTTTGTGTCTCATTTTTATTACATACGTTAAATATTGTACATTGTTCTATATGTGTTTTGTGATTAAAACAAAACAATGTTTTATTATTAAAGCAGCGTTTCAGACTTTTTCAGTGTCAGACATTTCCAATCTGAAACTGTAAGCCCTCCTGGTAAACAAACTCCCACTGGCCATATCTCAGCAAGCTGTCATGATCCAGTAATAAACTTGGTGTCAAAATGGAGCTTATTAAACCAAAAATCTGGTATCTGAAAATATGCAGAACAGAAATCACCCAAAATGTAACTTGATTTGATGTGACGGGTCACAATTTTAGTTCTTGTTTTATGCGCAGTATTGTAAGTCTTCTCTATTAACATTAATGCTCTTATAGCTGAATGAACACAAACTCCTATGATCATGCTTCAAAATTTAATGGAAAGCCTTCCCAGCCAAGGATTATACTATATAATGGGATGTGTTCATCAAATATTGATAAATGTGCTAAGTTACTTGAGATAACCAAGTTTGAAATTTAGAACTGACCAACATCTCCTGTTATTGATTATCATAATGTGTTGTCTCTTTCAACTAAATGCAAATCCTTGCACCTCCAGGGTCCAGGTTCAATTCCTGCCACGGAAACTCTGTGTGCATAGAGTTTGCATGTTTGCTTGGTGGGTTTCTCCCGGGTACAGGTAGTCCCTGACTTAACTTTCAAGTTACGAACATTCGTAGATACAAACAAATCACGGACGTAGCTCATGTGTAGTGTACAAAGAATAGACATTGCAGTGTACCAGATACCAATATTTACAATTACATTCAATATTTTTAGTGTGTAAGTGAATGTATCCAATGTCCAAAGTCTGGTATATTGTATGTGTGTGTGTGATGGGGTGCGGGAGAAATGAGTCGGCCTCACCAGATTCAATGAATCAGTCAATAGAAAATGTCTGTCCTGTAAAGCTGTCCAATGAAAGTCCAATACAGTGGAAAACAGCTCTGAGACAAAATTCCCCTTACAATTTAAAGGTGCAATGATAAGACTGTTACATTTGACATATGTTTGACATATTTCCTTAAGCGGGTTTACAGTTTTTGGCCACATGAAGGCAGTGTGAGGAAAAGGGACAGATTTAGTGAAGTGGATTGTTATGCTTTACATTGTATATTCATGTCAAAGACGTATAAGACACACTTTGACAGACTTAAGAACAAATCCGACGTACGGACATGCTCCTTGAACGGAACACAGGACTATCTGTACTTTCGTTTCCTCCCACGTTCCCAAATTGCCCATAGCGTGTAAATGAGCATGTGACTGTGTATATAGTGTGTGTCTTGTAATGGATTTGCACCTTGTCCAGGATGAATCCTGCCTTGTACCCTGGGTTGGGCTCCAGGCTCCAGACCCACCACGACCCTGTATACAGGATAAAGCGGTATAGACAATGAGTGTGTGAGTGAGTTAGTATACATACAGTAGACCAGGGGCGTAAATCCCGGGGGGGACAGAGGGGACATGTCCCCCCCAATCCGCGGGTTGTCGTTGTCGTTTAGTGCACCTAAACGCCAAGTAAGTACAACAAGTTCACATATTAAGGCAATTTGGCTTTACGAATGGGTGCTTATGAAAATACTAATGTCACAATTATTGAGGGACAGGTAGACCAGGGTCAATCAGATGTACAGTGTCAGGTAAGCGTGGTGCTTTTATTGAAGGAACAATTTCTTTAATGTTTTCGGAGTTGTGGCTGTTCAGTAGAAAGTAATAGGCTCACCAATTTACAGTATGATCTTTCAATTTAACAAGTGTAATGTAAACAAGTTAGTTATTATGAGTATGGAAA
>JAQMYK010000021.1:15175651-15191202 GCA_030014345.1 Clarias buthupogon | reverse complement strand
TAAGTACAATTTGACTGTATTATATGTGTCCCCTTCAAAAATTGCTCATGAGAAATTTTATATTTATTGTCCCCCCCCCCTACTGTTAAATGAAATTTACGCCCATGCAGTAGACAATGCATTTGCTCATATATTCATACATTATCTTGAGTTCCAACACAAACGGAAACCTCCTTCAAACAGCCGAGCTGTTTGTCTGTATGAATGATAAGGCGTATGTTAAGCCATGTGCATGAGGCTGGTATAGTATGGGAAGCCATCTATTATCAGGGTAAATGGAAATAAATCTTCTTAATGAAGCAAATCCAGAGCAAGCCAGTGCAGGGATGGTCTAACAATACATCGTCAGTGTGTGGTCGCAGTGCCTGAGCTGATACGGGCAAATCATTATTTACATACGTTTTATTAAATGCAATCCATAATGCTATTCTGCTTAGGATTTCACCCGAACCACAATGTTGTGCGGTGTTTACTAATAGCCAGACATGCCAAATGTAGTATACGATGCATACTCCAGTAACAAATTAAAGGGGATCTGGTGACTGTGAAGGCCATAGCATATGATTTATATCATTTTAACACAAATCATTCAGTGAGTTCTCTTTGGAAGAGACCACTTCAATCAGGATAGAGCTGGTCCATAAACCAAGCCAGCAGAATGCCATCACAGTCTCATACATTATTTTGGAGAAATGTTGGCCCACTTTTCCTTAGAAAATTGCTTTAGTTCATTGATGTTTGAGGGTATAGGTCTATTCACAGCATCTCAATCAGACTTTGACTTTTTCTATCTCAGAGTCTTAAACTATTCAAACTTGGACTGAATTTGCTTGGATCTTGACTCCTGGGAAGATGGGAAACTGATTTGTAAACAGTTCTTTTTGCTGTATTGTGATGCTAGCTGTATAACCCAGGCCAGATTGATGAGCTTCTCAGAGATCATGGCTGGTGTCCTCTTTTTTTTCTGATGTAAACCAGGGATCTTCAACTTCAGTCCCGGAGGCCAGTCTCCAGCACAGTTTGTAATTCACCAAGACTTAAACACCCTGGCACGTTCACAGATTCGTTGATCCAGCTGTGTTTGATCAGAAAAATCACCCAACTATGCTGGACACTGGCCCTGGATTTGAACAGCCCTGATAAAGACACACATCAGAGTTCTTCAGAACACCAAATTGCTGAAGGTTCTGCTTTTATAGAGATAGGCACACTTCTTAATGATGAACTAATCCTGTGCATTTTATTACTAACACCTGGCTGCTAATTACTCTCTTAAGGTAAATAAAGTGTGTACTTATTATATTTTTTTCCCAGTTGGTTTCTGAATGTTGGTCCATGTGCACATGAGCATAATTGTTTATTAATTATGAAAAGACCAAACAATTTTATTAAAACCCGGATAAATACAATCACACGACCTATAAAGGTGTATGTATGTTAGTTGAGTTTTATAAAGTTCAATACAATACAATAATAATGGAGCCCTGATATTATGAATGACAAACATCATCAAGAGTTCTTTACAAAGCAAGTGGGATATTCTATTCATTCGATATTAAATTATTACTAGACTCGCTAGACCAACCTTTTAAAGGTATATTTAACCTGATTTCTCCTGCTGTATAAATGGGTTCATTTACAGTATACATCATGTATTGCTCAGCTGGCACAGTGGCTTAGCGGTAAACACTATCGCCTTGCACCTCCAGGTCCCGGATTGGTGGGTTTCCTTCAGGTCCTCTGGTTTCCTCCCACAGTCCAAAGACATACAGATTAGCCTAATTGGTGTTCACAAATTGCCCGTATTGTGTGAGAGTTGACTGGAGGTCCTAGCACGGTCCTACAAAATGGGAATAAATACAATGGTAATCACCATGCTTAAAATCCTTACTTAATAAATGTACTTTGTAACATTTTATTTACGTACACCTTCCGGGTACTCAATAAAATTAAGAGGCCTCTTCTTCACTCATCTAGCCAACGACTGCTAATTTTCTCAAATTAGCATCAAATCCATTTATCGACATACACAAACATTCCTGCCACTTCATTAGTGCCCGTGACCTACTTGGTGTAGTTAGCTCTATAGCTCTCTGTGTTTCTGAATATGGATCAGCCACCTGACTGAACATGAGGTGAACATAAGGACGAGCACCTCTGGTCCTGATTCAGCAAAATCTTTCAGTATGCTCGAATAAGCAAAGACTTATTTTCACTCCCTACAAGGCATGGACTCATTTGAAAGAAGATTGTGATGCAAGCTTCATTAATTTGCTAATTGCTAACTGGTTACGTTGAACTAATTTAGTTTTTTTTTTTTTGCTATTGTCTGAGTGGATTAGCATCGGGTTTAGTAGCTTGCATAATTAACAAGGTAGTAAGTGGGATTTTATCAAGTGGAAAATATTGCTAAACTACAGCCAAAATGGTGCAATTCAACTCGATTCAATCAGTTAAATACATTTAGATTTGAATACATGCTTACATTAAAAAGTAGAAACATCTTCGCTAATATTTTTTTTTGAGTCACAAAGTTGTTAGAAAGCACAAATTTCAAAATTTCATATCAATATGTTTTTGGTTATATCAGTATGAACGCTGATGATTTTGCAAAACGCTATAATTCCATCTCCCACCGTTTTGTCCTAATTGATAAATCACAGTTGTGCGTTTGTGACACATGTGTAAACATGCAATTTAGTATCAGTAACAGTGTTAGTTGAGTTTTAGTATAAAATAAAGCAAACTCATGCTTTCTGTCTTTTGCTTTCGCTGTGTCTTGACAAGTGTATGTAAATACGTGAACTCAAATGACAATGCTTGACCCAACCAGTCAGCATGCGTCTCGGGTAAATACACTCAACGTGTGCTGTTAGAGGATGTGTTGGACACCTCAGACAGGGGCAGGGGCAGGGGGAGGGGTAAAAACATTCTGTGCTTGCCAATTACATTGTGTCGAGAAAGCCAACCACTTTATCATGTTTTATAACAGTCACTAATTTTGATTAAACATTATGCGATTATATTTGGTGGGGATTGTACTGCCTGGAGTGGTACGGTGGTGTAGTGGTTAGCACTGTTGCCTTGCACCTCCAGGGTCTAGGTTCAATTCCCGGCCAGGCTCGATTCCTGTCTCTGTGTGCGTGGAGTTTGCATGTTCTCCCCGTGCTTAGTGGGTTTCCTCCGGGTACTCCAGTTTCCTCCCACAGTCCAAAGATATGCAGATTAGGCTAATTAGCGTTCCCAAATTGCCCATAGTGTGAGAGTGTATCAGAGCCTCTGTGTGTGCCCTGTGATGGATTGGCACCCTGTCCAGGGTGTACCCCGCCTTGTGTCCTAAGCCTCCTGGGATAGGCTCCAGGTCCCCTTGCTCATCAAGTACATAATTATAATTATAAATTATACATATTTAGTATATGTAGTGGTTAGCACTGTCACCTTGCACCTTCAGGGTCCGGGTTTGATTCCCGCTTCTGTGTGCATGGAGTTTGCATGTTCTCCCCGCGCTTGGCGGGTTTTCCCCGGGTACTCCGGTTTCCTCACACAGTTCAAAGATATGCAGATTAGACTAATTGATGTTCCCAAATTTGCTCGTAGCATGTGTGCGTGTACAGTACGTGTGTGTGCCCTGTGATAAATTTGCACACTGTCAGGGTGTACCTCCTCGTGCCCTAAGTCTCCTGGGATAGGCTCCAGGCCCCCTGTATAAAGCAGTATAGACTATGAGTGAGAGTTAGTGAGTTATACAGTACATGTTTCATTACATTATTCTAATCTATTTCCATATTTCATTTAATTTTTTATTCTGTAAGGCTGCTTTGCGACATTGACCACTATTAAAAGCACGTATGATATAATTTAACTAAATTGAATTTTAATAAATTCTGTTTATTTCATTTTGCTATCAAACTGTTGCTTCAAATGTCTGTTCACGTTTTTCTTGAATAGATTTAAGCGAGTGATTGTTAGGAACAGTATATATTCAGGTCTCTATTATGAACAGTTGATACAAGAAACATAAAATGTTTAAACACTCAATTATTCTCACAGTCAAGTTCCTTTTAACACCCTTAACACTGCTTGACTTTATGGTATATAGTTACAGAAGTGGATTAATTTATAATCATATCAAGCGTTACTTCTCAGAGAGTTTACAGTATGATTGCCTTTGGCTTGATCATGAAGGATAAACTTAAATAAAAATGTTATATACAGATTCCTGTAAAGCTGCTTTGCGACAATGTGCGCTATATAAATAATTTTTTATTGGATTTGCTTTCACATGAGTAAAATTTTTGGCTCGACACTTCCGCTTTTAATTGAACAAGATTTTTGGCACATCATTTATACTTTCACTTACTGTTACGATTTCTCAGTACCCCTGCCTAAATGTTAGAGGAACAAAATGTATATTGTAATTTATAATTTATGAAATATTGCATATTGAAATATTAACAATAAGCTAAATGAATCCCTTGATTACATTACATCATAAAAGCCAAACCCAGTTTTATCCTTAAAATTCATCACACGTACTGTACCATTCCGGGTTTTTCACTCGTGATCTACAGTTTCTTTATACCATTCATATGACTTTGCAGGTATTAAATCTTCATGCACCTCACCTGATCCACTATATAGTGACGTATACTGAGGTACAGTATCATGAATGCTGCCCTTCGTCAACAACAAAGTGAGAGCAATGAATTTAATCAGCAAGGCTGCTAGATAAGGGACTAGACAATTTCACAGCTGATCTGAAATAAATGGAGGTCATGCAGACTTTCTTCACATACATCTAATTTCATCCCGTTACCCAGAGACACACTGGTGGTCATAAACTCTTTGACTGCAACCAGAGCTCTGCATGCATATTGTATTCTAGTCTGTTGTAAGGCACCTATTCAGCATCGCTCGGTTGGCAGGATTAATATACAGCCACAATGGCACTATTAATTAAATTTGTATTTGAAACACTCATGCATGTGTTGCCAGTGCAGTGGTAGGTCACGGTAGGACTCGTCTGTCTTTCCTTTTACTATCGTAGTCCTGCCAGAGCATTCTGCACTAAACATACATCGACCTGATCCAGTACATGTTTGTAAGCATGACCTCATTATGTGTTTACACACGACACTCCTGACTTACTAGTCATCCTGACTATCCCGATCCATCCTGATGGCCTTTTACTGGTTGGAGTTTTTTATCACATGGAGACCACTCACTGCTGGTGAGGATCGCCCCATCTGGTGCATTAATAATGTATGTGACTGCTGAGGAAGGACAGTGCTACTTAGAAACCATGGATATGGCTTTGGACTGCATTTAATAAACAGTTTCATGGTAATGGCTTTAGGATTGCAGTCACTTTGATATTGGGGGTTGAAACGGCCACAATGAGTCTCAATCAGTGAACACTCTCATCACTCACTCACTCATCTTCTATACCGCTGTATCCTGTATTCAGGGTCGCACAGGAGACTTAGGGCATGAGGTGGGGTACACCCAATCCATCGCAGGGCACACATACTGTATACACACACTCATTGACACACTAAGGGCAATTTGGGAATGCCAATTAGCCAAATGTGCAGGTCTTTGGACTAGGGGAGGAAACTGAGTACCCAGAGGAAACCCACCAATCAGGGGGAGAATATGCAAACTCCATGCATACCGAAACAGGAATTGAACCTGGCCGGGAATCGTACCTGGACCGGGACAACTACACCTCTGACCGCATAACACACACAGTTATAGAAAAGATCTATTTATAGTCGTAGTGTCTGGTCTGATAAAGTTCCCTTTTGCATCTAGTTCCTCTCAAGGTTCCTTCCTCATGTTGTCTCAGGGAGAAAGGTCCAGCTTGCTCATTAGGGATGAACTATATATATATAGTTTTTTAAAAAAAATGTGTGTATATATATATATATAGATATGTTTTTGAACTGTATATACCTTTATTTATTTACATGAATTTAAAAGACATATTAATTTAAAGAAACTGGAACAAATGTTTTACCATGACAGTCTCCAAAGTGCCTAAAGATACAGTAAAACTGGTTATTTATGTAACAACCTTATCAGCAACCTCATTTCCTCTCTCATCTGTTCCAAGCACTCAGCATTATTCAGCATCACCAGTGTACAGTACTAATCCCACAACAGTGATCACATCTGTCCTCAGCTGCACCTGTTTCTCACTAGTTCATGCCTTAAGTTGGTTTTTATGCTTGAATGGTTCACAGGTCACTGTGTGGCGTAAAAAACAACAAAATACATTACTCTGAAACAGTTCAGGTACGGCAAGTGGGCTGAGGAATGAGAGACAGATACTTGCCAAAAATGAGTGCCAAAAAGAAGGCCTTCAGGGAGCCTTGAGAAATGAGCAAGAATTTATAAAAGAATTTTAAAAAATAATAATAATACAAAAACGCTTTGGAAGCAAAATATGAAGAACGGACGGGATGGAGGGGGGGGGTAATTATGTTGTGTTTTAACATAAAGACACACAATTCAAAGAGAGGACTGTACAGACTTTTGTTAAAGTACCCAGAAGTAAGTGGGCAAAATAAATCCCTGCTGCCTCGCTCTAAACTACATGCCTGCTCGAGAGTTTTGGAAATAAAAGTGACTCTATTCAGGTCAAACCTAAATGTATTCCATGCAAAACAAAAAAAGTAATGTTTTGGAGGTGAGCATGTACAGTATGTGAAAAACTTTATAAATGTTCCCTTATAAAAATGTGTGTGCGTCTGTGTGTGTGTGTGTATGTGGTGTTTCTTCCATTATGTATCCCTCCTATATACGGAGCCAAGAACTTTCAAAACAGGTCAGATCTTGACTGCATAATCAGCAGCTGCATCCGCTTACAGAAAAAATAAATAAATAAATAAATAAATAAAAAAGGCAGGAAAGACTTGCATCTCTCTGAAAGAACGTTTGGGAATATGGAAATGCTCAGACGGGGATCTGAGAGCGGTGGAGAGAAAAAAAACCCAAACACATCAGACACCCTGGGTTTCTTTAAAATCATGTTAATGTTTATTGTACATGACATTATTATTATTATTTTCTTTTCAAATCAAGCTTTAATAATGTTTTATTTATTGGTTAGTAAAATCATACACTTTAGATATAAAACTAATCATTTACCAATGGTGATTGTTAATTATTATCATTATTATTTTTTTATGAAGCTGTATGAAATGAAGCATCACTGTTTCACCATTTCCACTTAGAAATTCCCACTCGAGCCCTAATTACTGTAACGTCGATCACAAATGAGGCTTAATTAACATCACGATTGGACTGGAAATAATAAATTAATCACATTTCAGACAAAGGTGACACTGTGAATGCTTTTGTCAAAAGGTATACATGAACATATGTATATATACTGTACTTATATTATTATAGTAATCATAAAAATAAAACAAAAAAACACAGACGAAAGACGGATGCGTGTTCAGACCGGCTCATTACACTGACAGAGAGAGAGAGAGAGAGAGAGAGAGAGGAATAAAAACACAGAAAAACAAAAGACCTAAAAATTATAACTATACTTGAACATTTTATATGTGGACGATCTCTTCATCACTTCGCTGCGGATCTGGTCACATTTCAGATGCAAAACCGAGAAAGGAAACCACACGCAAAGACATTCTCATTCTCATACGTTCGGATTATTTTTGGATGGAAACAAACACGACGTGAAGCGCTGGTTAATAATAACAACGAATGCACGAGACACACCAGGAAATAACAAGCTACACCCGTGACTGTGAAATACAAGAATACGCCTGTTATTTCCATGATGCTGCCGAAGAAGTGAAGGTACAGCAGGAGTTATGGCATTAGCATCGGCATTTCGGACTTGGTGATAGAAGGTTCCTGTTTTGTCGCTGTGGAGCAGACGCACACCGTACACACTGACCCACTTATACACTTATCTACCAACCTCGCACATCCACAGACACCCACCGGGAAGGAGAGAAATATTCATCCGTAAGAAAGCACTTTTTATCTAAATACTGAATTAACCTGAGATAAAATACGTGGCATTTCCATCAGATTCCAGATTGCCTTTAGTTTTCTGTGCACTTGTATGTGTACAGCATGTATCTATAATAATAATTGTATTTATAATAATAATAATAATAATCTCCCTCTCCATTTCGCTCGGTTAATTGACTGCATGTGTTTCTCTCCTCATAATGAAATTACTGAACCTCCAGGGAGCCGTTACTCCGAAGACTCTGGAGGATCCCTCTTAAACCAGTCAATACGTATAAAACCCAGACTCTCGCTCGTCTGCTCCTGACACACACACACACACACACACACAATATACACTATATCTCTGAGCGCTAAAAATCTGTTAAATACAAATTCAAATTGTTCATTCTTACACAACTCACCTGAGACAGGACTTTCATTTGTGTACTACTGCTGCCCCCTACAGGACGCTGAGAAAGCTGCACCTCGATCAAAATGCCTCCGCTTTCACCAAACCTACAGTACACAACCTGGACAAGCTTTCGTCGCCACCTCGACACGTGCACCGGATATGCGTTTTGTTTATCAGACATCTGACGGTATTTGTAGCTCTGCGGTTCATCATTCTTCAAACGATCAGGAAAAAAAAAAAAAGGTTGCTCTAACTTCATGAGGAGAAGCGTACATTGTTCGACAAGCGACGCGTCAAGCGTTAAGCTTTTGTGGTTAGTGCAATTTAGTGATATAATGCATTAACACCTTATAATCTACACAAGTTCCATATTAGAAGAAGCTCACAGATTTTTTTTTGTTGTTGTTGTTAAAACTGCTTTCAATCGATCAAAGTTCGAACCACAAATCCGAATCCAGTGGCCTTGGGACAAATATTCTGGAAAGATGTAAAGACGGTGTCCTAAATCTATAACGAGATGTGAGCTACTGATGTCATGACCAACAATGCATTTGTGGCAAAACAACCCTTATTTAGCTATACATATGTTACCCTGGAAATAAATCTCAGTTGCCAAGGAGATGGAGGCAGGACTACAGAGGCCTCTGCAGCTCGGAAGAGCGTGGGCTGTTGCCCTGGTAACGTGGTTGTTGTGTTGTATTTCTTCTAGGATGGTGGTCCGGGTCAGTTTAGGCGTTTGGTGTTTTCCTAAGAGGTGACGATTTCTTTCCCTAGGTGGTGCCACGCATTCTGCTGTTCCATGGGAGCGAGGTACTCTAAAAAAGCGGAGAAAATGAGAAATCATGTGCGGATGTAACGAACATGTCTAGCAGATTCGTATGCGCTGTATAATTTCATTCTTTCTATAAGATTGTTATAAGAGCGGTACCATTGCAGTTCTTGTTGTCTTTGTCCGACGCATCCACTTCCACCTTGGCCATCTTCAAAGAAGAAAAAACAAACAAACAAAAAAAGCTTAAAATTGTCCAGCGTTGTGAAAACTAAATGCAAATGTCTTTGTCCATGCAGACTTACTGTACCTCTTTCCTCCAGTTGAGCTCGTAGAAAATCCTCTCAAAGCTCTCATGCATGTAGGTGAACTAAAGGTACGGAGTCACAATCAGTATCTGTTATTAATAAACGATCGTTTGTGTAACAAACGAAACACTGCAGTCAGTCATTTAATTAACAAATCATTAAACCATTTCACATATAAACATTTATCACCAAGATACGGCTGCAGGCTTTAAAGCATAGTCTATCCTGTTTTAAAGATCCCCCCCCCCATTCCTCCGTAGCATCCATTCAAAACACACCGCCTGAAAAAACTCTAATGCATTAGTAAACCCTGGAGGGATAGTGCTGAACTCTCAACTTCATGGAAGAAACGTGGTCAGAAAAAGTCATGAATGGGAGCTTACTGTGAGATTGAACTGTAAAAAAATAAATAAAAATAAAAAGGGAGAAAAAATAAGAGTAAAAATTATTATTTGCCT
Organism: Clarias buthupogon; assembly: GCA_030014345.1. Classification (NCBI taxonomy): domain Eukaryota; kingdom Metazoa; phylum Chordata; class Actinopteri; order Siluriformes; family Clariidae; genus Clarias; species Clarias buthupogon. The sequence goes on along the minus strand of JAQMYK010000021.1, from coordinate 15,181,260 downwards.
CTTCCTGATTTTTTTTTTTTTTACATTTTTGTCACACTTAAATGATTCAGATCATCAAACAAATTTTAATATTACACAAAGATACCCCAAGTACAGTATTTACAAAATGTATGTTTTTAAATGATGATTTTCTTTATTATGGGAAAAAAAACTGACAAAACCTACCTGGCCCTATGAGATTAATCATGAATGAACTGTGATTTTTGGAAAGCTGAGTTAAGTTTCACTTGCCACATCCAGGCCTGATTACTGCCAGACCTGTTGAATAAAAAAATCAGGCCTGGATGTGGCAAGGCCTGGAAACTTAACTCAGCTTTCAAAAAAAAAAAAAAAAAAAAAAAAAAAAAACAAACATTATCTAAAGAAAGTCAAGAACAGATGAGAAACAAAGTAATTGACATGTTTCAGTCTGGAAAGGGATACCAAGCCATTTCTAAGGCTCTGAGACGCCAGCGAACCACAGAGAGAGACATTATCCACAAACAACTCATTCAGGAGCTCATTAAAGGACCCAGAACAACATGGAAAGAACTGCACGCCTCACCTGCCTCAGTTAAGGTCAATGTTCATGATTCAACAATAAGAAAGAGACTGGGGGCAAAAACAGGCATCTGTGGAAGAGTTCCAAGGCGAAAGCCACTGCTGACCAAAAAGAACACTTTCACAAAGGATTATCCCCAAGACTTAGGCAAATATTCTGTTGACGGATGAGACATAAGTTATAAATATAAAGAACAAAGAATTATTTGAAAGGTGTGCCTCCTGTTGACATAAAACCAACGAAGCATTCCATGAATAGAACATCAAACATGGTGTGAGGGACTGTTTTGCATCTTCAGGACCGTCATAAGACGACTTGCCATAATTAATGGAACCATGACTGCACTCTGGAAAATCCTGAAGGAGAACGTCTGGCCTTCAGTTCATAACCTCAAGCGCACTTGGGTAAAGCAGCAGGACAATTACACAAGAAGTGCAAGTGACTAAAAAAATGAGGTCAAAGTCTTGTCTTAAATTTGATTGAGATCCTTAAACAGGCTGTTCATGCTCGAAAGCCCTCCGATGTAGATGAATGAAACCAATTCAGTAAAGAAGAGCGGGTCGAAGTTCCTCCACAGCGATGTGAAAGACTAACCAGTTATCGCAAACGCTTGATTGCAGTTGTTGCTGCCATGGGTGTCACAATCAGTTATTAGGTTTGGGGGGGGAGGGCAATTACTTTTTCACATGGGGCCAGGCAGGTTTGGACAGCTTTTTTCCCTTAATAAATTAAACCATAATTTAAAAATGCAATTTGTATTTACTGGGGTTCTCTTTGTGCAAGATTAAAATTTGTAGATATGCAAAAAGCAATATAGTGTATTATATATATTATATATATTATATATAAATAAAAATAATTCAGGAAGCGGCAATTGAGATTTAGAAAAATGTAATCACTGAAATCGATGCATTCCCTAAAAACTATTATGAGAGTATGGCTGCTGCTGCTTCTACTATTGAACTTAAAGGCAGATGGTGCGATACCGCCACCTAGTGGGCTGGGGTGGTACGGAAGGAAAAGAAAATCGCTTGGTACGAGACAGCGTGATATTTAAAAAAAATTTCAAAATCAACAAAAGTTGATGCCTTAAGTAATTTTTAATACTTTTAATCCTTTAAAGCATATAACTGCCTGAGGCAAATGAGACAAACAATCATGTGGCTGAATGGATTTGAGTCAAAATGATTCACAGCTTGTGTGTATCGAGTGCATTTACGAGACACTTACATAAGGAGTGAAGATTTTGACCCAGCGAGGCTTTTTCTCTCCTCGTACATATTCAAAGCAGAAAGCCATTCCCTCCTCGTCCGTGTCCCATCGCTGCATCTCGGACCATTCGAAAGCTATAACCTGGTTCTGGGAAATTTAAAAAACACACACACACACACACTTAGACAAGTCTGAAGGCTTAAACAAACCTTATCGATATCATCTAAAGTGCAGTTGTGGAGTGTACGCAGTGTGCACATACATACACGCACACACACACCTCTAACGTTCCATCCTCTGTGCAAGCGTGAAGTTTGAAGCTGTGAATGCTGACAGCGGCGATCACATGACCTCTCCTCCGTGAATCACATGAGCAGTGGGGGAACGCTACTTCGTTATAGCCCTCACACGTGCGAAGCAGGTTCAGATACTAAGCGAGAAAAGAATAAAAGAATAACGCTCTATTTCTGACATCGCTGGACAGAAGAACATTTAATACAGTACAGTATGAATACTTTGCTGTACAGCCAAATAATCAGAGCATTGTGATTATTTCAAGATTCACAGCAAGAGATCAGTAAAGCTGAAGTGGATTATGTGATTTGAAAGTTTGTTAGAATCACTTGAGTCACTTGGTGAATAAGTGGCTCTTGGATAGAGCTGGTAAGAATCAAATACTGATAAAGACATTTTTAAGACAGTGATGAGGATAAGTGCGTCAGCAAAGGTGAAGGAAAAATCATGTTACCGCGGCCATCTTTCTCTGTTCCGCTAGCTTCTGAAGCTGGTAGGACTTATCCTCTGCTTTGATGAATCCCTTCTTCACGTCATCCTGAGCCTGAGAGGATGAGAAGAGAATGCAAAAAGAAAAAGGGAGGAGAAACATGAAAGAAATGAACTGTATCCACAGCTACTGCACTGTTCATTTATTTTAGAAATTACTTTCTAATAACAAACAACAACAATCACACTGTAAATGTAATCATAAAAACTAGACATGGAGGGGGAAAAAATGTATTCAGTTTTTCACAATAAAAAAAAGTGATTTTCAAAATAAAATTTTAATTTCCATGTTTGCATTTGAGGTAGCAAAACGTCGCAGGTCCTCTATGATTCTACAGGTGGCGTGCTCTAAACTATCTGGAAAATTTGCTTAGAATTGTAACAAAACCAGAAACAAATGACAAAATATTGAATGGAGATTGAATGGTGATACAGGTAGTCCACGACTTAAAAACAAATCTGACTTACAAACATGCTCCTGAAATGGAACTAGTTCGTAAGTCCAAGAAAGGGAGTTGTGTATGCCTTTGACATGAATGTACTTGACTAAATCTCTGTCCCCAACACTGCCATCATGTGACCAAAACCCATAACCATGCCTAAGGAAATGAATCTCACGTCAAATGTAACAGTATTGTCTTAATCGCGAGGGGAATCCCAGATGCCATTTCGTCTCAGAGCTGTTTTCCACTGTATTGGACTGTGAACATTGTTTTCTTGAAGATTTTCCGAAATTAGGATTATTTACCATCAGGACAGCTTTACAGGACAGACATTTTCTATCATCGTGCTCCCGGACTAGTTCATTAAAACCGGTTAGGCCGACTCATTTCTTCCACAGGCCCATTGCGGCCCATTTGTATCTGCGGAAATTCGTAACTCGAATGTTTGTAAGTCGGGGACTTAGAAATGTATTTGCAAAATTGGCACCTTGATATCATGATAACATATTGGCTGGTCCCTAGAGATTCCAATCCCTAATTAAAACATAAAACAATAATATTTTTCAAGATTTACTAATTACGAATTGCTAGAGACTAATTAATGCCTAATTAACACCACCAATTTGTTTTCTAAAAACTAAAATTTGAAATTTCCTTCAGAGTCTATATGATCTAGTGTATTTTCCAATAATTAGTTTTATTTGTGCACAACAATAACGAAATAAGATGGGGACTTAGTAGGAAAAAGTCATTTTCAGACATTTAGCCAGGTCCTTTTTAAATGTTTTCATTGCCTGGGTTCTTAAATAAGCTAATCAGATTTCTCGTATTGTGACCTCATATAGGAAGAGCCTCTCCCACGGTTTTGTTTCTCAGCTCTGATGTTCTCTGGAGGGGCGTATCTCATGAGTAGCTCATTTACATCAACACTGAAACACCACATTTGGAAATGGGGTGAAACAAAAGAAGTTCATAAGCTCAGAAGCTCCCACACACACTCTGGGGGGAAGCTCTGAGACCTCTGTTAGCCTGTTAAAAAGAATAGTAAAATACGGGATCTTTAAAACTGCTAGATGTAGGAGAAATGCTATTGTAAGTCTATTGCTATTGCAATGCAGGCTGTGTATTCAGTATTATACACTGACAAGCATCATCACTGACTCCATCAGCAACTCAACTGGATTGTGTTTTTGTCTTGTGAGATGAGAATAAAAACTTTACTAGTAGTAGAGTAGTAAAAAAAAAATAAGTCCCACGTGTTTAAAAAGAACTTGTATGTTAGTTAATATACTTTAGATTAGTAAGTAATGACTAGTAAGCATTACAATTAAGAAAAATTCTCTAATGTCAGTGCAGCTCTGAAGCAGGAAATAGAAGAATGGGCCAAAAGATGAGTAATGTGGGACAAACGGAAAGCAGAAGGCAGCGGAACTTCCAAGTGTTCAGAACACAGCACAGGGTTATGGCTGGAATTTTTTTGGTGAAGCAGGATGACATTAATCAATGAAACGCATTCAAGAGGCTATAACACTTCTATAGACCATATTACTGCTCCATATTACTCACTGACCAAGACTGAAACCAAAACCAAACCAAAACCAAGAGTTTCATTCTGATTATTTGATTTGACGCAACATTTAAACAAGCCCAGTCTCCCAACCCTACCATTAACTGTCTGTCCCCTGATACTCCTAAACTGAGAAGCTAGAGAATTTCTCATCCCAAAAGTCCTTGATTAGCTCTTGGTGCAGTACTAATTTCTACCACTAGTGCTAATAACTCTTCTGTAGGTTAGGGCTGTCCAGTGTAGCAGAAAATCAGCTTTTCTATCAACTATCAATATATTTTAAACAACTGGTATTTGTTTTTTGTTTTTAGATATAATGAGTATTTAAATGGAATTTATAATTCATAGCTTTTCTCCCTTAGACAGCTATCTGCTCTTCATCCTTTTTAACAAAATTAGGGCCAAACCCAGCGCTAAGATCATGTAAGTAATTATTTAAATAATCAATGTAACTGGAAATATCTGGGCAAGACAACTTGCTGTGTTTCACTTTGTCTGACAAGTTCTATTTAAGCGGTTTCTTGATTCAACAGGTCTGACAGTAATCAGGTCTGGGTGTGGAAGGTGAAATTTAACTCAGCTTTCCAAAAATCACAGTTCATTTTCACATAGGGCATAGGTAGGTTTGGGAAGCTTTTTTACCGTAATAAATGAAATCATCATTTAAAAACATTTATTTTTATGTAATATTAAAATTGGTTTGATGATCTCAACCATTTAAGGATTGATCCACACACTACACAATAAATAAGAACATAATTCATAACAATGACGAGTGACAACGTTACTGTCTTGGCCTTGCACATCTGTTTATTCCCCCCCCCAAAAAAATACTTTTATTCATTAATATTAATTAATGTCTGTCAAAGATGGGCGTGTACACAGGACCAGCCTTGTCCGTGTTCAGTTATTTCAATGTTTATAGAACACATTGTATTTGCTATAGTGACTTTATTTTATCTCTTTTGATACATGTAATATAAATTTTAAGAAACATGTCAATTCTTAAATGTGACAAATATTTGAAACAAGTATTATGCCATTTATATATTTATATATATAT
>JAQMYK010000021.1:15158959-15169219 GCA_030014345.1 Clarias buthupogon | reverse complement strand
CGGCGCCTGTGATTAACCCCTTACACGCCGCTCAAAAATAGACATTTCTCAGAGCGTGGTATCGGTTCCCGGTATCGCAGGACTTTTAACGAGTACAAGTACTTTAGAAAATGTGGTATCGAGGTCGATACCCGATACCGGTATCGGTGCATCCCTACAGGTAACTGTTCAAACTGGTGCAATTAATACAAGCAATGTGTGGAGGACACGTGGGCTTCTTAAAGACCAACGAACAGGTCTGAGAGTAAGAATTCTTGCTGGTTGGTAGATGATCAAATACTTATTTAATGCAATAAAATGGAAATTAATTATTTAAAAATCATACAATGTGATTTTCTGGGTTTATTTTTTTTAGATTCTGTCTCTCACAGTTGAGGTGTACCTACGATGAAAATTACAGATCTCTCCATTCTTTGTAAGTGGGAAAAATCGGCAGTGTATCAAATACTTATTTGCCCCGCGGTAAGATATATTCGCTTATCAGATAATTTTAAAGATAAATAAACTGAAAATTAAAACGTGGAGATCAGTGACGGTCCTATTCATAAATCTGCTTCAATAAAACTTAAACCCAGGAGGAAATGTGCGTCTGATTATCATTAATTATTAATGCTGAATCGATTGCTGATTTACATGACAGAATATCAGTTTAAAAAATCCTAATTTTACAATATATATTTTTTTATCAGCACAACATCAACAATACATAAGTGTGTCACTATGAAACTGCCTGCCGTGTTGATCCCGTTCCTCTTGACCATATGTGTTTGCGTTTACACACTCAGCTTTTCGCCAACTTTCCACCATTACTTATTCAGTGAAAGTGAGACAAGAATTGTAACGGAAGCCAAACCGCGGGTGTGAGTTTGAAGAGGAAAAAGACAACGGCCAAAACGAACTCGGATCAACAGCATCTGCGAGAAAGTTTACATTTTGCCTGTTTTTTTTTTTTTTTTACTTTTTTTTTTACTCAAAATGTTGATATTAATAATCTATTTTAAAATAAGCTACTAATGCCTTCTTTGTCTGACGATGAAAGAAATACAACTTTATATGACACTTTTCTGTATCCTTTCTTTCCCATTGATTGTAATAATATGAAATGACATTAGATTCCAAATCTTGCCGTGAACTCGGTACATTTTGTACAATTTCCTGATATTTAGACACCAAATCCAGTGGAAACCGAAACCATATAATGTTCTGACACCAAATACAATTTTGTGAAATTAGAGTTAAAATAATTAAAGTGTTCATCTTTGTTGCAGACAGACATGTACCTGAAATAATAATAATAATAATAATAATAATAATAATAATAATAATAATATCACTGATTACATTAAGATTATTTTTAGCTTTAACCTTTTAACTATTTCTACAAACTCTTTTACCGTCAAAGGCGCATCCTAACACCAGCATAAAATACAGCACTTTTGTAATATTAAGAAAACCATGTGGTGGCGGAGCGCCGCTCTGTAGAGGGAGGATGCGGGAAAGGATGCAATTAGCGTGACCACGCCCCCTGCGACAATGCGGTCTCTAGCGGTTTCTGGGCTTGAAGATGTCGTCGTGTGCTGATGTTCAGCAGTACACTGTCCCAGTACAGAAGGACACATCAGGGCATCCAAAGTTAGCTTGAAAAACGCATGTCATGACTTCATCAACTCATCTATAATTAAATACACTAACAACTAATTTTGTCCTCGATTTCAGTCATGTTTGTTAATTATTTGTGGCAGCCGTGTAACAACACCAGCAAGACTTTCATTTCTAAATGCAGTCCAGTGTGAGTACGGTGTGAAGACGAGTCAAAAAACAACAAAAGGGAAGTTAGACAAGCATGCAGTGTGTGTGAGTTGCTCGGCTGAAATGTGAGAATTTTTTTTTTTTTAAATCCCACAACACCAGACCGTCCACTTTCTGTTCAAATCTTCTTGACATTAAACACAGCGTGAAATCGAACCTGACCAATAAGTGAAAAGTGAGCCTGACTGAGCGGGCGAGAAAGCAGATAATAAGAGCAGTGTGTAATAAAGCGCTCTGCAGTTCTGAACACAGAGTGCGTTACAGCGGAGCTACGACTACAGTCATTACGCAAGACAGAGAAAAGTCACGAGGCCAGGATGAAATCTACACACATACACACACATACACACACACACACATACACACACATACACACACATACACACACATACACACACATACACACACATACACACACATACACACACAGAAAAGGATAAAGAAAGGGAATTTAAGCATTTCCTTTTGTTCTAATAAAGCTATAGAGAGTAACAATGAACAAAAGAAGCTCACATTGCTGTACATTCTACACAATAAAACACAATAAAACCATTTACACAAGCTTTAACTCCCCACTGCCTCTTCTTTCTGAAACCGATCAGGCACAGAACCAAAAGCAGAAAACACAAGAAACATGCTTTAAGCTTTAAAGCTCTGGGTTTAGAGATCTGAAGGTCATGTGTTCGAGCCTCAGCAGGAACAAGGGCATCTATTATACAAAATGCACAAACAAAGTACAGAACATTCGAGTTACGAACTTTCAAAGATACAAACAAGCGCTCGCGAACATCGTCACATGCGTGCAGCGTGCATTCCAGCAAGCATAAATGCAGCGGCGATGAAGCCGGTGCTGCTAAGAAGCACCAAGTAATAACGATGGAGACAAAAGTGAAAATATTTGTGAGAATGGAGCGAGGTGAAAAGATGGTAGACGTCGCTCGTTCACACATCAGCACGATTCTAAAGAACGAGAAGATCATGTTAGTTTTATACTGTGTGTAGCGAATTATGTTAATATCCTAGTGTTTGGTTGACATACGAACAAATTGGACTTACGAACGAACTCTCGGAACAGAATTTGTTCATATGTTGGGGAATTACTGTAAATACAACAAAAACCCCCACAAATTTCCTGTTTTTTTATTTTTTATTTGTCTATCAACCAGGGCTTAAACAAGCCAATTAGGTTTCCCCCTAATATGACCTCATATAGGACAAGCCCCTTCCTCAGCTTATTGCTCAGCTCTGTTGCTCTGTAGAGGGGCGTGGCTCCGCATATTAAACTCATTCACTCATCAGGAGTGAAATAAATGCATTTTGAGGTATGTAAATGCATTATTTCTTCTAAAGCATTAACGCACACTTTGTGGATGATCTGATACTTGTGTTGACTTGCTAAAGATAGTAAAATAATATGTGACATTTAAAATTTCCCGACAAGCTGGAATATTCAGAGAAACAAAGTCACTTGTACTGTAGTACATTCATGCCAAATAAAGGCATCTTATTCGTCTTCTTCTTCTTGCTCATTTCCTTCTGGAACAGAGGAAAAATCACCAGTCGCACGTGTTCGGCGGCGTTTACGAACAATAAAATGAGCCTTTCTAATAATAGCGTGCAGTCCATCACAGACGCTTATGTAACCTACAGACTGACTACTGGATTCCAACTTCAGTCACAGGAAAGGAGGAGACGGCCCGGTCCCTGCCTTTTCCTGCACTCAGGTCCGGAGAAAAGGAGGACTGCAGAGTCAGACCCACACACACACACGCACACACACGCACACACACAAGTGAAAGGAGTTTAATATAATGCTACGCTCAACTTTAAGGTGTAACTCGTAATTTTCAACCTTCGACTAGGACAAAACTATGAAAGATTGGTATTGCGTACCAGAAATCAGGATGATTGTTAACTCAATCTTAAGCAGAGCCACAATTATTATCTGCTAAGTCATTTATTATGGCATGATTTCTTCAATAACAGCCAGCCTGTTAATGCGAGAGAAAAACAAAACACAATGGCACAATAATTCCCAAAAGATACGACCTACAAAGACGAAAGCGATCTCTATACAGATCGAATACAGAACCGTTTCAGAGAAAGAAGTGCTGCTTCAAGTGTTACAGCTTCCTGAATGCTGTCACTGGTAAGTACTGTGCACACTTCCTGTCCAGGTCTAGCTTTTAAGATTTTATCTTAGTACGATTACTCTGATTTAATAAAGCTGTAATAAATATAATAGATTTAAAATCCTAAAGTGTGTATAAAACAAGGCAGGCCCTCTTCTGCATGTGATTACACAAACATCACGATGGTATCACATTCAGTTGCAGTTAAAATCATTACTGACCGATAACTTTTATCAGAACTGATTGTTTGTGAATGTGATTGATTTCGCAGCTCAAGCATGCGCATGTGCACACACACGTTCACGTAGATAAGTTAACAAGACATTGTTGAGTGTAAAGACCAAAAGATTCCAATTTAATCTTATCTACTTCTTGCACTGAGATAACTCCTAACATGGACAATGGACTCACAGCACCACGATGGCGTACAGCGGCCTTGCCACATGCCCCTCAAACATCACTAAGCATTGTGGGTCCTGGACACTCTGAGATAAGTTAATAGTGTGATATTTCACCAACAGTTTCGGCAAAAAAGGACACCTTTCATAGATACAAATGTCTGAGGAGAAATTTCACGAGAATGATTTTAATGAGGAAATTTGCGTACTCCCGGAGATCTCCTGGAACTCCTAGGCTCTCAACAAACTCATCAAGCCTCTCTTCACTAATCTCAGCAAAAAGTATTGGACATTTCAATTCCTTCTGTAGACGATCCACAAGAGAGAGAGAAAAAAAAACCAAGAGATACTCTTCACTCCTGGGCACTCTCCAAAGTTATAGGGTTCTCCTGGTCCCCCTTACATCTCCTGGACAATCTACACGCTAGTCATTCTACTTCACATGGCTTTGGGCCTAGAGGAAACCCACCAAGTACTCACGGACTACTCCAAACCTCCAACCCTGGAGGTGAAAACTTTGACAAGGATTGTTCAAGGAGTATACAGCAAGATCGAGGAGTAATCAAGCTACAAGTTCAGCGACAATGCATATTCTACATGGTGGGAGTTCTGAGGAGATCTAAGAGACCATTGGCGAGTTATCTACGTAATCCAGGAGAGTGTTGGCGAGATCGCGGAGGGCATTGGCAAGAGTGTGACGAGTATGACCTGCGACTTCTTGTGGGAGGTCTCACCAATGCTCTGATCCTAGATACAGTTCCTGGATCCTAGGGCCACTCATCAAGGACATTTCATCGAGCGCTCCACATTTACAAGATCGGCGGATATTCATTGTTCTTGCTGTACACTCCTCGAGAACTCCTTTTTCCTCAAAGTTCTCCTTAAGTCCACTGACCATTGTGATCGTTTTCTTGCCAAAATCCCTCTTAATGAGATTTTTCATCTACCGTAACTCCTGCACGTATGAAAGACAGGGACGTTAAGTGGTTAACACTGTTGCCTCACACCTCCTGAGTTTGTGTTCCCTGTAAAGAGTTGGCACGCCATGCCTGGTATAGTCCACCAGAGACCCTAAACCAGATAACCGCTATAGATAATGGGTGAATATTTTAGAAACACAATTAGCAAGGTTGAACCTTACGATGATCACTCATTAGCAATAGACATGGTCTGTCGCTGCATTTCCCCCGATACACACCATGTAATAACCTACACGTTGCTTGTTTAAGGAAATGAATGGTTGGAATTTGTACAAGACCGTGGTTTCGACAGCTTCTTTCTATAAACAATTTTGACACTTGAGATAAAGAGTAATAGTGTGATTTCATCAGTGCTTCTCTGTAAGTAAAAGGAAGTAAGTAACAGGCTCTCGTTAAGCACATCTCTGTTCCCCATATTGAGCTAAACCGGTGACAGATTTGTTTAGAGCAGAAGAAGCTAATAAATGAGGACAACAAGATCACGTTCACGTGATGGAAGCAAGCTTCAAAAATAGAATATATAATACATTATAAAACACAGTGACCTGTTGCTTTTCCAAAGAATAAACCAGAACACATCTACTCAGAAAAACAAGAGGACACAGTAAAGTCAACTCTCTGCAGGCTTTATCTAGTAAACTTCCTCATACTGTACGTCTTCCACGCTTCTCTTTTTTTTTTTTTTGATTTTTTCCCGATTTTCTCCCTAATTTAATCGTGGCCAATTCCTCCCCGTCACCAGGGGACTCCCACATTAAGGCTACCACTACTATTCAGGGAGAGCCGAAGACCGCGTGACGCCAGCCGACCGCATCTTTTCGAACTGCTTGCTCACGCACTGTTAGGGGCGGAGTAACACACTCGGAGGAAAGCGCTAGCCGCTCCTTCCACGCGCGCGAGCTCACAGACGCCCCTGATTGGCTGTAGAGCCGTGATTAATGTGGGAGCACGAGTACCTCTCATCGCTCCCCTCTGAGAGAGCTCGGCCAATCAGTTCTCTCTAGGCCTCCAGCTGTGAGAGGTTACAGCATCATTTGGGTTTCACTGACGCGGACATCCGTGTGTAGTTGTTTTTGAAAGTCATATACATGTGCAAAAGAGGAATATGAATGTTGTTGGTCTTTTGGCTGTTCCCGTCGAGGGGTCGCCACAGCAGACCATCTGATTCGCACAACAACTTTGGCAGAGGTTTTATTCTTATTTTATTTCTGTGTGCAGCACAACATTCGGGATGGCTTTCCTGAAGCAACCCTTATTTTATCCTGGGGTTTGGGCATTTGGTGGGAATTGAACCCGGGCCTTCCGCGTGGCAGGCGCGAAACCTACCTCTTTCAAGGATATCTTTAAGTTTCATACATTGGAGGACCTGAAACCAGTCTTAGAAAAATCTCTGTCAGGCTAGACAGAATATAACGAAACTTTGGCAGTTTTTAGATATTTGCCTGAATTAAAACTTGCACCCCAAATAGAATCAAAATGTTGAGTAGAAGTAAAGTTATAAGCAGTTATGCGGTTTCTTTTTTGACGATTATTGCATTTCTTCTCTCGAGGTGGGCGTGGCTATATGCGTCACATCAACAGAGCCAATCAACAAGTTTACCATATATAGAGTATCTGTAAGACACAGAAATGCAACTACAAGTCGTCAAAATCCTCACAAAACACAAACAAAGCATGACACAGCATGGCTTTCTCGAAAAAAAAAAAAAAAGTAGGATATGAAAACTAAACCTTCAAAGATGAATGGACAGATCAATGTATATCTATTCGTCCTGTGCGAAGTTTAAAACCAGTTTGTCTCATCTGTTCCTGAAATTATAACAAGCGCAACCGATGATAACAAGCGCCACTATGAGATAAAACATGGGTCATGTAAAATAGTTATATACAACACTGAGAGCCTAGAGTTATGCGCTCAAATCAAAATGTTAAGTATCACATATTCCTCAACACAGCATTACGCAAAACTGACTGGACAGAGTTTAATGAAAGACGTACAACCTTTTAACTATTTCTACAAACTCTTTGCGTCAATGACGGGTACTTCCGCTAGTTCATTATAAAACACCTCACTCTACTGCTTTTCAAACAATAACCCCAAAAACATCTATTCAGAAGGACAAGAGGATACAGTAAAGTCTCTGCAGGATTTATCTAGTAAAAGTCCTCATATTTCTCACACACTTCTCTGATCTTTTATTTAATTTAATTTAGCACTGAAGTTTAACATTTGGGTTTGACTGACGCGGTTAAGTCCGTACTTATTCTGAAAGTCATATACATGTGAAAAAGAGGATATGAATATTAAAAAGGGGAAATATTAACGAAGCTTAGCTGAAAAGCGTTTAGGATTAAATGCCTGAGTGGCAAAACAAGCAGCTCCACGTCATCTCTGTAGACAAATAAGATTCTGTCCTTCATAGTGAAACTAGAAGACATTTCTACACCAAACATCAGCATTATCAGAAGGAAGGTACAACTGAAATGTAATAATGCAAGACTTTAAATGACTTTAAATAGTTGTAAGTATTCGGACAGTATTATAAACTGGGATCAGTGTCAAATTAATGAATGCTGCTGGGTGAACAGGACATGAAAAACACATCTGAAGCGCAAAATTAAAAAAAATAAAATAATGCTTTTAAAAGGTGAAAAAACACCTTTGTGTAAGTTGGCAATATCCATAAGTATTTGAACAGTATTATAAACTGTGATCAGTGCCAAATTAATGAACGCTGCGGGATAACCAGAAGTGCAAGATAATAAAATACCTTTAAAAAAGATTTTTAAAAACCTTTGTGCACGTTAGAAATATCCATAAGTATTTGGACAGTATTCTAAACTGTGATCTGTGGCAAATTAATGAATGCTGTTGGATAAATAGGAGATGCAAACACATCTGAAGTGCAAGATTATATTATTATAATAGTACCTTAAAAAAGTGAGAAAAAAATACCTTAGTATCTGGATAAACAGGAAGTGCATAATAATAATAATAATAATAATAATAATAACAGGAATATTTTTTAAAATGTGTTAAAACACCTTTGTGTAAGTTGCAAATGTTCATAATTATTTGGACAATATTGTAAACTGATGAGACTACGATCAGTGTCTAATTAATGATAACCAGGAGCTGCAAGCACATCTCAAGTGCAAGTTCATTATGTAATGAAGCACTAATTAATCCTGCACACTTTAAAACGTGATTTCTAGCTCTCATGTGCAGCATAATTAACAGCTACACACACACAAACACACACAGAGACGCGTGATATCTAATTGCGTGATGTTAAACATTAACAGCTCCTCTGAGGAAGTGTTAGTTAGAGATGAAGTGTTAGTTAGTTAGTTGGTTAGTTAGTTAGTGATGTCTGTAGTGATGATCTGAAACACTGCACGTACACCTCCAGGATCCTGTCTCCTTTAGAGACGCCGGCCCGCTCCGCCGCCCCCCCGGGTAACACGGCGCTGACGTGCTGCAGAGGAGCGTACAGCTCGCCGTTAATGCTGCGCAGCTGGCCGCCTTCGCTCACCTGCCCGCGGACGTTAAAACCGTAACCCGACTCCGACTTAATAATCCGCACCACGCGCGGCCCCGCCGTTAGCGCGTGCCCCCGCCGGGACGTTACCGGGCACGCGGGAGCGCCACGATCCCCGTCTGCGTCAACATCCGCCATGTTCAACCGGCGCGCGCGCCCGTCGAGACTGACGCGCGTGCACAAACCCCACTGAGCTCCCGCTCTGACAATCCGTATCCGACTTCCGACTAACAAGAACTCGGAAAATCCGACTTCGGGAAATCATGATGGGTCTTTTTTTTTTTTATTGCAGTGACTTGAAACAATAGAAAATAAAAAACAATGCTCATTAATTACAGTAAAGGAAAAACAAAGGACAAAATAAAGTACTACTAATGTAGGAGTACAAAATAAAGGGAAAACGACATAGTTACGAGATGTGGGATGTGTTAACTAGAGGCACATTTTCTTCAGTTAATAAAAAAATGTCAGAAATGTCGAAGTCTGTTGTTCTCTTTTATTAAATCTGAATATTTGTTTAAGAGAATTAAGCAGTGAGTTAATTAAAGTCAGTTGTGACTTTTTGTTTATGAATGAAGAATTAAATGTAAGATAAAATAAACATTTTCCTCTAGGAGTAAAGATTTAACAGATAGGAAATGTAATAAGAAAAACACTTTTAGTTTGTTATTTCCTATCAGTCATATCAATACCGTGTAGAAGTAATTTAGATTGTATAACCTCAAACAAACCGAATCATACAGTAGGTGACTCTTAATGAGACCAGTTAAACCAGGGCGAATAGTTCTCTTTAATAGGTTACATTCTCTGGAGGTTACTGGAAGGCCGGAGAGAGTCAGGAACGGCTCATACTGTATGTCAACAAATTACGAGTTTTGTCAAACAAGAAAAAAGGTTAATTAAAGCAGTAATGTGGCACGCCACTATGAGATAAAACATTTCCGCAGCAGTCTCAGATGTGGTGAGGTGAGGGCGTGTAAAATTTCCGAACTGAGATCAAAATGTTCAGTAAAAGTGATGTTATGGACAGTCATGTGCTGGATTTAATAATCTACTTTAAACAGGGTTGGCGGCAAAAGAAGTACAACTTAGCGGAAATAAGAGGTATGATATTCAACCTTCAAAAACTGTATTTCTTTGTATAAATCAGTTGGGCAGAAAGTTCTGCCGTACAGAAAGATAGGCAGACACATACAGTACATGGGCTTGTGCAGTACAGAATTTTCAACCTAGGTAATATGATGCAGTGAATTTTATTTCATTTGAACCAACTATGCAAAGCAAAAAAAAATAATAATAAATAAATGAGTCACACAGGATAGCGGTGGTGTAGTGGTTAGCACTGTCGCCTTGCACCTCCAGGGTCTGGGTTTGATTCCCGGCCAGGCTCGATTCCCAT
>JAQMYK010000021.1:15113673-15140132 GCA_030014345.1 Clarias buthupogon | reverse complement strand
AGAGCCGATCCTTGATGCAGACCCACCTCCACCTTGAACTCTTCTGTCACACCTACAGCACATCTCACCACTGTCTTCCAGCTCTCATGCAATGTATATAGACTATATAGTATATATATTAAGAGAGTTGGGATATATAATCAAATATATGTTATATACAGTATATGGATAATAGGGGGCTAAATTTTTTTAGCATAATCAAGGTCATATAGTGGATAGGATGTCAGGGCACCACGGCCACAGAGACCCTGGGGGAACCCTTGTGGAGAAGATGAACATGACCTTCACACAGAGAGTGATCTTTAAAAGAATTCATTTATATATGATGCTTTCTTGGACGTTATTTTGCCGAAGCTTGGTAAAAGACCTTGGGAACAAATGAGAAAATAATTAACAGAAATAAATATACAGTATGTGCATATGTTCAACTGTACCATAAAAAAAAAGTCAATACCAAAAATTCTCTCTCTCTCTCTCTCTCTCTCTCTCTCTCTCTCTCTCTCTAGGTGTTGACATGTACAGAGCATGATCAGGAGAAGTTACAGTTCTACTGTAAAACATGCCAAAGACTCCTCTGCTCCCTCTGTAAGCTGCGCCGAGCTCACACAGGTCATAAAATCGTGCCTGTCAGTCAGGCCTACCAGGCACTCAAGGTACTGTCTTTTTCACTAATAGTGTAACATAGTCTAGACATGCTGACTGTAAGATCTACAACAAGATTCATATATAAAAAGAGTTTCTGGTGAATGAAGGCGTAAAAGCAATTGACATTTACATATAACTTCATAAAAGTACATTACTGTGAAGAGATGCCTAGCCGCGTTAAAACATTTGCAAGTTAATTCCTGTGTTCTGTTATTCTGCGCAATCAGAAATCCTGGTTTGAACAAATAATCCCCCACAAATTGATTGTGTAAGCAGAAGTGTTCAGAATAATAAAATTAAACATAAACACAATCACATTAGTGTCAATAATAATAGTACATTGCCAAAAAGTATGTGCACCCCTGAACATCATACATCACACATAGTATGTGGTTATTTCCTCAAACTGTTCATACAAACCTTAAAACACACAATGGTTTAGAATGTCTCTGTATGCTGTACCATTACAATTTCCTTAAGGACTAAGAGGACCGATTCTTACCCAGCAGGATGACACCCCTGTGACAGCCACAAAGCCAGCACTACAAACATATAGTATGCTAAAGTTAAAGTAAAAACTTGAGTGTCCTGCACTGAATGAAATCTGACTGAACTCATCACCTTGGGGAGGAATTAGGAGACCAAGTGAACCACAATCCTCTATACTCAAAATGTAGTGCCTGACCGCTAAAGCCTCTGTCAAAAGAAGGGAATTATAACTACAAAGAGGTGTCCAAATAAATGATAATGCCCATGGGTTTGGAATAGGTTTTTCAAAAAGGTACAGTATGGGTGTGATGAACAGGTTTCACATACTTTTGGCTGTATATTGTACAGTATGTTTGTTGTTGAGAATTTTATCATTTGTATAAAGAAAAAAAAACGTATACAGGTTCCCCTGGGGGGATACGAGGGGTCTGGAGCCTATCCCAGGAGACTTAGGGTACAAGGCGGGGTACATCCTGGATAGGGTGCCAATACATCACACATTCACATATTACAGGCATTTTTGGGGAATGTCAGTTAGCCTAATCTGCATGTCTTTGGATTGTTGGAAGAAACCCACCAAATATGATTTCAGTGAACCATAAGAAACTGGACAGATATCCAGTCTACAACTTTTCCGCGTCATGGACAGTTTTTTAACATGCTTATGAGTTTTTCATGATAAAATTGTTAAATTTGTTGCAAACAACATCGTTTGTGTTTCTGTAGGAGAAAATTTGCAAGGAGTTAGGCTACATTCTGTCCAATCAGGCAACAGTACTGTCTCAGATCACACAGCTGGAGAACGCCATCACCCAGACTGAGGTACCGCTCCCTGTAGTGTTGATGAAAAACTTGTCTTTGTTGCTTTCCAGGAAACAAGAGAACAGTATGTACTGATGAGGTTTAAAATCTGAAAGCATTCAACACATGTGCTCCAAATATCCTTCTCTTCTGTGTATGTGTGTGTGTGTGTGTGTGTGTGTGTAGGTGAACAGTGTAGCGGCCCGGGAACAGCTCTCTCAGAGTGTAAGGGAGTTGACGGCCCTGCTCTCGGAGCGGCAGGTCATCCTTGCTCAGGCCCTGGAAAACTCGCGCCAGAGGCGGAGCGAGGCTTTGGCAAGTCAGGTCGCGGAGAGGCGGAGCATGTTGGAGCACGCTGGCTTGATGGCGTTTACCCAGGAGCTGCTGAAAGAAACAGATCCTGCCTGCTTTGTACACGCAGCCAGGAACACATATAACAGGTAGAATGTTAGAACTCACAAAGCTTGCCAAGGGACATGATATCCGCCACATGCTGGTGTGAAAGGGGCTCCAGGCCCATCGCAAGCATCCATTATCCATTCTCTAAACTGGAGTTTAGTCATGAATAATACAGTGGCTACGTAGTCACATGGTCCAATCTGGTGTGTATACAGTATACTTATGGCATCATTTAGTTTTATGTCCTCTCTCTCTCTCTCTCTCTCTCTCTCTCTCTCTCGCTCAGGCTGGCCCATTCCATTGAGTCCCTGCAAAGTTTCTCTCTCTCTGCTGATCCCTCGTTCCGTCACTTCCAATTGGACGTCTCCAGAGAGCTCAAACTTCTTACTGATCTAAACTTTATTCAAGGTGAGAGTCAAGCCAGAAACTTTCACAGAAACTTAAAATAAAGAAAAAAACAAGACCACCAACAGACTTGATGCCCCTGTTCCTGGGTGAAGGATAGGGTAGTACTATGAGGTGGGTATCAAAAAGTTTTGAGATTCGCATCCCACAGATCCAGTTGCTTTCGCCGTATGTCTTGCATCAGCCCCGTTGAAACCTGAGGCAGAAAAGTCCAGGATCCAGTTACAGAGGGAGGTGTTCAGGGCAAACAGTCTCAGCTTCCCGATCAGGTGCTGGGGGATGATTATATTGAATGCTGAACTGAAATCTATGAACAGCATTCTGATGCAAGTGTCCTTCTTGTCCAGGTGTGTCAGTTCCAGGTGGAGTGTGGTGGAGATGGCGTCATCCGTCAATGGTTTGAACGATATGCAAACTGCAGTGGGTCCAGTGAGGGGGGGCAGCAGGGTTTTGATGTGTCTCATGACGAGCCGCTCAAAGCACTTCATGATGATGGGTGTAAGTGCAATCGGGCGGTAGTCATTGAGACAGGACACTGAAGACTTCTTCGGCACGGGAACGACGGTGCTGCTCAGAGAAATGTTGAAGATGTCGGTGAGAACATTTGCCAGCTGTTCTGCACATTCTCTGAGCACTTTGACTCTTTGCAGCATTGATGCAAACTTGACGAATCTTCTTGTCAAACTTCTCCAGATTTCCCCAGTTTTACATGGAATTTCATGTTCACTCTTTGTTCTAACTTGCCGTCCATGATGAAAGGACGTGGTAACACACATGGTCATAATAACACAGGTTGCACAGCTCCTGGTGGACACAGGATGATGTCTTTTGGTACACTGACGTAAGACTTGTGACTGTCATCTGTTGGCGTGTTACAAAACTAGTTTCGAAACTTTTTGATACCACCTCATAGCTTCTCTGAGAAATGTGCCCCCCACCCCAAACTAACACTTTCTCCTTTCTTTAGCCCCTTTAGCTCCCGTGATTGACACCCAGCGCACTCTGGCCTACGATCAGCTCTTCCTGTGCTGGCGACTACCCCAGGAGTCCTCCCCTGCCTGGCACTTCTCTGTGGAGTACCGTCGCCGGGGTGTGATCCCAGGAGGCGGGGCAAGAGCTGGTCTCCGTGGGGGTTTGGCTGGAGCCCGCTGGGGCTGGCAGAGATTAGAGGAGGTCAGCGGGACTAGTGCCGTGATCAACACGCTGGAGATGGACAGCGTGTACGTTCTCAGAGTGAGGGCCTGCAATAAAGCCGGATTTGGAGAGTACAGCGAAGAAGTGTACTTACACACTCCACCAGCTCCAGGTAAAACACACGGCATGGTCTCGGCAGGATAAAACACACCGCTCTTTATATGATGGATATGCAGCTGGATGTGACTCAGCAAGTGTATATATACATATACATATAAATATCTCCAAGCCCGTGTCATAATCGTCTCATTTCATTTATAATTGACTTAGGGGCAGATTTTAATCATGTCTGAGATATCACTCTTTTTGTCATCATTGTCCTAATTTGCCTTTTTTTTTTTTACCTGACTATAGATCAGAGAGCCATTGTTCACCCATGAAGCGATTCTCACTAACTCATCTTTTCTCTCTTTTTTTACCCATCCCCATTCCTCTGTCCACTTTTTTAATTTACTCTCTGCTGAACTCCTACTGTATATAACGCCTTCATCCTTTATTTTTATTTCTCCTTATCCATCTTTCGTCTCTTATCTTTCTGGTCATTTTTCCATCAGTTGTTGGTGCTTGTTGTTTTGTTCTCTTTTTCTCTATGAGACATATCCACCTAGTTGTCTCACTTCCTCATTGTGTTGATTTTTGCGAGACAATATTTGTCCCATACAATAACCTGGTAACCTGTGGAGGTCCAAAGATAACAAACGTAAGCATGAAGCCTGTTATCTGGACAAAGATTCATAATGAACAACTAAAATTAGCACTTTTTAATGAACATAAGCATGCATTTTATTTTATCTCCCAAGAGCTTACTTACTTAAAAATCTTCCCCGTTAATATTTGTGTCATTCGTTCCTCTAGTTGTGTCTGCCTGTTTTCCTGATGCCCCTCTGCCTTGACCTTTTGCCTTTTCTATCAATAAATCATCCAATCCTGTCTTCTTTTCTAAACTCCAACCCTTTCTTCAATTCTACTATTTTTCTCTTGTTCCCATTTCTTCTCTTTTCGCTGACCTCCTTTTATCCGGCAATTTAATCCCACTTGCGTCCCTATTCCTCTCCTCTCCTCTCCTCTCCTCTCCTCCTCCCCCATCAGTACTGAATTTCTACCTGGATTCGCGCTGGGGTCTACACGCTGATAGACTAGTGGTGAGTAAAGAGCGGCGCTGTGCCCGGAGCGTGCCAGGCCTGTCTCTTTTGCAGGCAGCTGACCGAGCCCTAACTTCCTGTCACCTGACCGCTGACCTACTGGTGGGTGACGCTGCCGTCACACAGGGCCGACACTACTGGGCATGCTCAGTGGAGCCTGGCTCTTACTTAGTTAAGGTAAGTACAACTTTAAACGACTAACGAGATGAGAAACTGGAGACAAATAGATCTCTAAACATTGTTGGTTGATGTTGATTTTACAGTCCCTTTCAAAAGTTTTGGAACAGCAAGGCCAGGTCTGTGTTTTTTTTTTTGTTGCGACATTTGCTTTTGAGATCAAAGTTGAATATGAGACGATAGATGAGATTTCATTTAATAATATTAACATCTAGATGTAGAACATGGAACCTTTGGCAGCACGGCACACACAATATTTCTGTGATCAAAAATATTGGAACAGGCAATCCTAAAGTGAATGAGAGGGCTCTTCACACACAGTGATGATATAGTGCTGATGTCATAGTGCGTGGGCCCTAATAAGACTTAATACAGTATTTGGTTGCATATCTCTTGCTAGGTGAAACGGTGGCTTAGTGTTTGGCACTGTGGCCTTTCACCTCCACGTCCTGGGCACGATTCCTGCATCAGGTCTGTGTGCATGGTGTTTACATTTTCTTCCTGTGCTTGGTGGGTTTCCTCCGGGTTCTTCGGTTACTCTCACAGTCCAAAGACATGCAGTTTAGGCAAATTGGCGGTCCCCAATTTCCCATAGTGTGTGAATGTTGACCTGAAGTCACCACTGGCCTCCACGGTTCTTAGTTGGACTACAGAGGTGTCTGGATGGATAGATGGATCTCTTGCTTGCAAAAAGTGCATAATTGTATGACTCACGTTTGTTTTTTTATGTTCTGGATCAGAAGTCTTATTTGAGGGCTTGCTGATTATAACTTAACCCTTGTCCTGTAGAGGTTTGGTAGGTGTTTTGTTGGAGTGTTATTTTTCTTCACAGCTCTTACACAGCTGTTTTACAGCATTTGTCACCAACTGCTGCTGTTCTCCTTGGTTTCAGTGTCTGGTTATAGTGCACCAGTGGTTTCTTTCTTTTTTAGGACATTCCACGTTATTCCAAGTAGGCTACTGCTTGTGCTTATGCAATGGTTACATCTCTTTTCTCTCTTTTCTCAGCGTCAAATTGCCTGGCTTTTCTCCCACAGACAGCTCCCTGGTCTCCATGTTGGTTTATTCTTTTTAACCATGAATGCAGTCGCATTCAAGAGGAGACATTCAGAGCTATTAGGTGTTTAAACACTAAGTCTAATAGGACAAACCTGGGGGGAAAAAAGAATCACCTGCCAGACCGTATGTCCCAATATTTATGATCACTTTATAATGAATGGGTTCAAGGAAAATAAACTCCGTTCTCAGTTGTTAACACAATGATTGTAGATGTAAATATATACAGTACTGTATTTATGTAGTATGTGTGTAAAATTGAATGATCTAAATTCCGATAATCTCATCCATCCTTTTGATCTTTTGATCTCTTTGCCTTACTGTTCCAATACTTTTAAAGGGAACTGTGTGTTTTTCTGACACCATCACTCTTTACATGTTGTTCTTTCCATGTTTGTATGATAAAGGTCGGTGTTGGTCTGGAGTCAAAGCTTCAGGAATGGTTCCATCTGCCTCAAGACATGGCCAGTCCACGGTAAGAGACTAAAGATCCAGATTTAAAATTTCTGCATAAAGGCTTTTTTTTTGTCTGCTTTTGCACTGAAGCAAATTTTTGTGTATTATGAATGTAGCATGCAGAGGTGTACTGATGGACCTTAAAATCCCTTGTTGAGGGCGTGTGTTATCCAGTTTCAATCCAGTCATTCAAATGTTACTGTAACGGTGACACTGTGACCCCTCTTCCATGGGGGTTTTATTCAAGATCTAATTTAATCTAATCAATATTTCTAATGTGATTTTTCATCTTATGCAGAGCTATAGTGAGCACAAAAACTGTAGACATGTGGTAAAATTAGTGCACTAGAACCTGGGAATAACTAGAAATTATTATCTCATCCACTTCTTTGCCTTATCTCCATTTTTTTTTTCTCAAGTAAACCTGTGACTTTTATTTAATTGATCATTTTCTGCCCCCTTAGTGGATACATTTACATTACACATCTACATTAGAAAGTAAGTGTAAAGTTTAATACAACTTAGCAAAAATATTACTATTGTGCAAACATTTTGAAGGTGTCTCCACCTTCTTCATAGTAATGTTTTCACTCACTTTTTTGTAAAACTTTTCACTCAAAAACTCAAAGTCTGCTGCTTCAATGTTTTTAGATCTTTTTGTCACACATATGAATGGTCTCAGGAAGCTTTTCAGTTGGCATGACACAGGACTGATGGTAAGCGATCACCTTCATACATTTCCGAAAGGGCAGCAAGGAAGCCACTTCTCTAGAGGAAAAAAGCATCAGGGACAGACTGATATTCTGCAGAAGGTACAAGGATTGGACTGCTGAGGACTGGGGTAAAGTCAGTTTCTCTGATGAATCTCCTTTCCGATTCTGGAAAAAAAAGCTTGTCCGTAGAAGAAAAGGTGAACGCTACCATCAGTCCTGTGTCATGCCAACATTAAAGCATGTGAGGTTCACTCACAATTTTGCAATGAATAAAGAATGGTACAAAAATAATATCTCAGGACAATGCCTTTTCCAACATGGTGGAGCACCTTGCCCTAAGGCAAAAGTGAGAACTTCAGTAAGTGGCTCAGGAAACAAAACATAAAGATTTGGTGTCCATGGCCAGGAAATTCCCCAGACATTAATCCCATTGGAAGCTTGTGGCCAATCCTCAAGAGGCATGTGGACAAACAAAAACCCACAAATTCTGGCAAACTCCAAGCATCGATTATGTAAGAATGGTCAGTCAGGGGGCTCCGAGTGGTAAAGTGCTCACCCTATTATCCGGAGATTGCTGGTTTGATTCCTGGGTGATGCTGTAACCTCTCGCAGCCGGAGGTCTAGATACAGCTGATTGGCCGAGCTCTCTCAGAGGGGAGGGATGAGAGTTACTTAGTGCTCCCACATTAATCACGGCTCTACAGCCAATCAGGGGCGTCTGTTAGCTCGCGTAAGCGTAAGGAGCGAATAGCGCTGTCCTCAGAGTGTGTTACGCCGTCCCCAATGGTGCGTGAGCGAGCAGTTCGAAAAGATGTGGTCGGCTGCCGTCACGTGGTGGGGGGGGGGAATTAAATAAATAAAATGGTCAGTCAGGATGTGGCCTGAAAGTTGGTTGACAGCATACCAGGGCGAATTGCAGGGGTCTTGAGACAAGAAGGTTCAACACTGCAAATATTGACTCCCTGCAAAAACTTGTCATTGTCAATAAAAGCGTTTGACACTTATGAAGTGCTCGTATTATATTTCAGTATGCCACAGTAACATCTGACACATCTGACACATCTAACACTGAAGCAGCAGACTTTGTGTCATTTTCAAAACTTTTGGCCAGCACTGTAGATAGACAAAGTAATGTGCCTGCATGCTTACTTATGTGTAATTGTGAATATGTCCACTAGGGGGCACACAGAAACTGAAAAACTAAATGGAAGTCACAGTTTGACTTGAGAAATTAAAATAATTATAAATGGCGACAGAGCAACGTAGTGGATGTATGCAACCTATTGATGAAAGAAATATGGTTTGAGGAATACAATGCAGGTTAAAAGACTGAAAAGAAGAAAAACAGAAGCATACATACTGTACGCACAGATAGACAGACAGACAGGGTGTTATACTCCACCCACATTGTGCTGTCTCATGTCAGATGCTCAGGAAACATTTAACACTTTTTTCCCCCTGCCCAGGTATGACCCTGACAGCGGCCATGACAGTGGGGCAGAAGATTCCTCCGACTCTCTGCCCCCTTTCACCTTCCTCACAATGGGCATGGGCAAAATCTACCTGCCCGCCTCTGCCAACGCCCACCACGGAAAGGTCAACCACAGGGACATCTCTAATGCCAACAGCCCCTCCTCGCCCACCGGCGTCACCTATCCTCTCCCCCCGAGGCTGGGTGTGTGTCTGGACTTTGAGAAGAGCCGTGTCACCTTTTACGACGCTCATTCTCTCCGCCCGCTCTGGGAGGGCCCGGTCGACTGCTCTGCGCCTGTCTGTCCTGCGTTCTGCTTTATCGGAGGAGGGGCTCTGCAGCTGCAGGAGCTGGTGGCGAATCGCAATGCAGATCAGACGCCGGTCAGACGAGTCACCATCCAATCCCGTGTCACGAAACTGAGCTGAGACGGATCTCAGTGACACCAGTTACACTATCTTAGGAGATGTTGTTTTTATATTTCATACTTAAAAGTAAATACTTTTAAATTGCACTGAAAATGCACTTCAGATTAACTATTATTATTATTTGCTTGTTTTTCAATAGGGCTTTTTTGCTTTACACTGCTTGTGAATTAATGTAAAAAAAAAAGAATCATGTGGCCTATATCTTATAGATCTGTATGTAACTATAACTGTAAATAGAATTTCTTGCCTCTACTCTCTAGCTGTACACCTAAAGGTTTTTGATAATCCTGTCTCACTGGTGTAATTTACAGTGGTTTCTACCTTTAATCTCCTTACACAACACACATACAGCGTGTTGTTGTACAATTACGGCATTTGGCAGACGTCCTTATCCGATTTATCTCATCATACATCCGAGCTGTTGAGGGTTAAGGGCCCAACAATGGTGGTGCTGGGGTTCAAACCTGATACCCACAGATCGGTAGAATAACACCTTTAACCACTGCACTATCCATCATCCCTCCAGTGACTCCAAGTGCCAGTTTCTTCTCTTCCTTTTTATCTGATGATGTACGGTACTGACTGTTACACTACTGGCTCATGTGTATATCTAGCATTAGGATGTACATACTGCACTGTTAATACACAACGTGAGATATTTAGATAGAGAGAAGAAGAAATCAGTATGAGCTATATATGAGCAGTTCCCTGAGACACGCTATCTTACTTTCATTTGCTGTGTAGAAAAAGTAATTCATTAATTTCTTTTCAGTGACAAGAATGTAGTAGTAACATTCTGGTTACAGAGTCAACGCTGAAATTTATATTGTTTTACTGAAGAAATTACCGAATGAATGTACGAGGTTATAACGCGAGTATGCTACCTCATCCTTGTACGTAGATGAGGAAGGGTGTGCGTGTGTGTGTGTATCTGTGTGTGTGTGCACATACTCTATCCTCGGCCTTTTATGCAATTTCTAGCTTGTAGAACATATTTTTAACAGACACTTGGTTTTTGGTTTCATAGGCTTTAAATTGTGCTTCTTTCAAATGCTGAATACTTTTAAGAATAAATTGACCTAGACATCACCTGCTGGCAGAATATTCATCAGATCTGAACAAAAATATGAAATAAAGCATAAATCTGTTAACATCTAAACTGTTCCTGTTTTTATGGCCGCTGCACACCGTACCAAGGAGAAGTGTGAAGCAATACAGTGCACTGAGCAGTAGGGGGCAGCAGTATTCCAAGCTGTAATATCTATCCATCTATCCATTCAGAAACGTCTGTGAGACCAATAGTGACCATTATACTTATTTCAGTTTTTACAACCGTGGTAGGATGTCCGGTCAACATTCATACATTACGGGCATTTACGGGGAAACGCCAATTAGCCTAATCTGTGGGAGGAAACCAGAGTACCCGGAGGAAACCCTTCAAGCACGGGGATGCACACAGTTCCCGAGGCAGGAATAGAACCCATACTATCTCCAACCTAACACATCTAATTAACACTAAAGCAGTCTGCACATGTTGATCAGCTTGATTAGCACTGTCGCCTTGCACCTCCAGGATCTGGGGTCGATTCCCACCTCAGGGTTTCTGTGTGTGTGTGGAGTTTGCATGTTCTCCCCATGCTTGGTGAGTTTCCTCCAGGTACTTTAGTTTTCTCCCACAGTCCAAAGACATGCAGATAACTGGCATTCCCAAATTGCCTGTATGTATATGTGTGTGTGTCTGGCGATGGATTGGCACCCCATCCAGCGTGTACCCCACCTCATGTCCTAAGTCTCCTGGGATTGGTTCCAGGCCCCAACAATTTGAACCTAAACATTCTATGTAGCGAGTAGGATTGCGTACTACTGAAGAGCCAATTTAAGATGATCGCCAATCTTCCCTGGAGTGGGGCGTCCCATCAGAAAAAAAAATAAATAATTACGGTTCAGTGTCAGACTGTTTAATGTTCAGAAATGGAAAAGCTTAAAACTTTGACCTACAAGGCTTTTCACATTTATGACAGCACAATGAGAAGTATTGATTTCATGAAGGGGTGGCTTGGAAAATTTCTTCTCACTGAAAAGATTATGGAGCAGCACTTACTGTAGGTTTGCAAAATTACATTAGAACAAACTATTAAATAAATTCTGGAACAATATCCTTCAAACTGATGAGACCTGTGAGGAGATGTTCGGTAATCATCCACAGTGCCGTGTTTGGCAAAAACCAGACACGCTTCAAACTGTACGGCATGCTGGTGTAGGGATGATTACATTTCAAAAATTGAAATTCAAACTTTATTTGTCACATACACAGCCATACACAGTGTGATATGCAGTAAAATGTTTTAACAACTGCCCTTGACCTTATAATATTCAAATAAGGAATATAAAATATGAAATAAGAATATAATAATAATAAATGTACAGCATAGTAAATATATCTAAAAAAATAATAAATCGGGAAAAAAAAACAGAAAATAAAAAAAAAGTAGTGCATGTTCATCAGACAAACTAAAGGAGAACAAAAAGCTCAAGGTGTTGGAATGGCCAAGTCAAAGTCCAGGTTTCCTCTCAAAGTCCTGACACATGCAGACTAGGCGAATTGGTGTCCCCAAATTGCCCATAGCGTGTGTGAAAGAGTGTATATGTATGTGTGTGTGTCCTGTGGTAGATTAGCACCCCATCCTGGATGTGTCCCGCCTCGTGTCCTTAGTTTCCTGGGATGGGCTCCAGGCCCCTGAGACCCTGAATACAGGATAAATCGGTGTAGACAGTTTGAGTCACTAGTCAGTGAGTGAGTGATTGCTGCAACATAAAAAAAAAAAAAATTTGTATTTATTTTTTCCCAGCTGATTTCTGATTGTTGATTTATTTTATTTTATTTCATCTTTGGAGAGGGATAAACAACATATTGAAATCTGTTGTGTTTTCTTACCAACCAAGGTTATTTCATAGTCGGTGAGGAGCTCGAAATTGTTCTCCATGCCCTGATAAATAAAACGAGACATTATTTCTCTTGTGACTCTACCTCACGTTTAGCATTTTCCACATTAACCTTTACATTTTTTTGTTTTTTTAAAGACTTGTACTCTGTGGGATCAGTTTAATCAGTTCCACTCCTGTGTTGTCCTGGGTTTTGGGAGTCCCTGCGCTGATTTTTCTTTTTCTTGCTGCCTTAAAACATCTGAACGCCAGCATGTGTGTTTAATTGCTGCCGTCTTGACTGGTTCAGGCTAAATCAAAATGAGTGAGCGAGACATTATACATGTAAAGTATTTGAAATTAAAAAGTGGAGTCAAACCGAGACAACATGTAGCTTGACTCTTACTGAAATTGCGCTGGAATCTGGTGAATCGGGGCTGCGGTATTTTAATCATTCCCACCAAAAAAAAAAAATAGGAAAAAAAAGTTTTACGCAGATGTTCTCTTCCTCTATCTTTTCCATTTACTGCCCTGCCTTTTGTCCCACATTTGAGACAGCTGCATGTCCTTCACTCCGTATCCATCTGTTTCCTCAAGACTCCTAATTCAGCTGGCTCACATCATTCTCATCATCATCCTGCTCACACTGATCCCATCTCCTCTCTTCTGTCACCTTCCCTGGCTCTCCTCTAACCTTTGTCTCTCTTTCTCTCTCTCTCTCTCTATTCCCAGTTCCCTCACAGAAATCTGCAACAGATTGTGTTCAGGCAGACTGAAGGTATGTAGCCACAACACCGCACACACTGCTAGTCTCTAATCTCAGCAGGAAGCCTTCGCCATGCTCAGGGGGGGAGAGAACATGTCGAAATACAGCAGATTTGCCTCTGCTTAACCTTCTACACTTATCTTCTGATAAGTGCTCGCTTTTTCCTGAAAACCCCACTCTGTATGTCAGTAAATGGTTCAGTTTTGCCTGGGATCTGACATGACCCAGTCTTAAGGCCAGACAATTATAAATGTTCTTGATACTACACGCTAAAGGAGGTAGGAGTTTATACCCTACTGGCATAAGTACCGTTGTTGACGGGAAAATAAATTATAGGAATAATTAAAAATAGATTGGATTGGATTGCTAGAAATCGAAAAAGTTGATCGGATAAAGATGAAATTGTGTGTGTGTGTTTGTGTGAAAGTTGACCAGATGTTGTACAATTGGGAATAAATACAATGGCCACCATTGGCCTCAACGCGGTCCCCAGTTGGACTACAGAGGTTTCTAGATGCAAGGAATGTATGAAACATAAAGTTATCATTGAAAGAGCAAGTTCTGACCATTGTCGCCTCAATACTCAACGTAAAGAGGCAGGGGTAGCTTAGTGGTTAAGCTGTTGAACTATTGATCAAAAGGTCCCAGGTTCAAAACCCACTACCAAGTTGCCACTGTTGGTCCATTGAGCAAGGGCCCTAACCCTCATCTGCTCACTGATATAATCAGATAAAATACACGAATATCAGATATAGATATAATATAGATGCTCTGGATAAGGGTGTCTACCAAATTCTGTAAATGTAAATCGTTTCTTGATTTGGTCTCTGATGGGGAAATGCTTAATAATAGATGTTTATGATCACCATGAGGCATAATTGAAGTACTGTAAAAGTTTCATTAAATTCTTTCCAGCCAGTTTCCCGTGATGCTGTGACAAAATCTGGCTGGACAGAATGGACAGATGAAATGCCTTCAGTTTTGTTTTTCTGTTTGAGATTTCTTTCTTGATAACAGCCCAAAGCCCAAATTTTTGGCTGACTTCATTTTATTGCCACATAACGTTGCTGAGCCTAGACCTGAAGCAACCCCAGATCATAACACTGCTTCCAGCGGCTTGTACAGTGGCCGCTATGCATGATGGGTCTCATCGCTTCACGCACTTCCCTTCTTACCCTGACATGCCCATTTCTCTGGAATAGGCTCAATCTGGACTCATCAGACCTTTTCCACTAACAAGTGATTTTCTAATGGCCACATGAGTGATTTTCGAATTTCCAGGCACACGGCTGTTTAGTCCCAATCCGATGAGTTCTCATCATATTGTTTGTGTGTAAATGGAACTGCTCTTACTTTCATTTTCATTTAAGTGATCTCCATGAAATATCTAATAGTCATTAGCAGACATAGAATATGTTGTAAGTAGTCAGGAAGAAAATCCATTAGTTTGAATGTTTAGGTAAGAGGATTGGGAGAAGCCTTTATTCTGCTTTTATGGCATGAAACAGATACCTGCTGATCTTAATACTGTCCCATACGGACTAATAACGACTAATAATGCCATGTGTCTGTTGGTTCTGCTCTTAATGCAATTAAAACTTATGGCTCAAGTGAGAAATAACAAGTAAAATGAGATCCAGGTTGAGTTAATTTCCCCAGCGGTGCGCTGTATCAATCAGCTCAGGGTAAAGAATAACGGGATGAATATCGAAGGATTAAATGGATGTACAGCTTTTGAGGTGTTTCAACATTTCATGAAAAATCCAGCTGATCATGAGGCTCATGTAAATTCCCTGCTAATATATATAGATTTTTCTTTGCTCAGGTTAGACTGAGCTTTCTGAGAATCTGTGTTTAGTCTGACTTTATGAAGATGATGGCCAAATATAACACACTAAGGCTCTGTTTGACTAAAGCACCTGTTCAGTATGACATCATGTTAGTACTACAGCTCTCTCTATATCTCAATACTATATTCCTCCTGTTCTTTTCTGTTCTTTACATAGCCATAGACTAACCATCAACTCAGCATCAAACATTGACTGAACAGTGGTAGGTTTCTCATCCGCCATGTGGAGGGCCTGGGATAGATTTCCACCCAATGCTTAAACCCCAGCCAGCCAGTCACAAGCCTGAATAAAAATGTTGTGTCACCCTTGTAATGCTCTCCACTCCTCTCTCCTGTGTAGGCCTTCCACTAGACTTTGGAGTGGATATGTGTTCAATCAGCTATAAGAGCGTTAATGAGCTCAGGTGCTGATGGTGAGATGTCGAGGAGGCCCCAGCTCCAGTTCATCCCAGAGGTGATGGTTCAGTGGGGTTGAGTTCACTCAGGCTCTGTGCAGGACTCTCGAGTTCCTCCACTCCAACACATTCCTAACACACTACGACTTCATAGAGCTGGGTATGTGGATCTCACAGGGGTGTCATCATCCTGGATAAGGGGTTTGGGCCTCTTAGTTCTTAGGGAAACGATAATGCTATAGTGTACAGAGGCATTCTATACAAATTGTGTGTATTATTCCTAACTTTGCGTATTATTGCTCAGTGAAAGGTTTCTCGTCACCATGCGGAAGGCCTGGGTTTAATTCCCAGCTAATGCACAACCCATTGGATGCAGTGCTGGTCCCAAGCCCGGATAAAATGGGGAGGTTGCGCTATGAAGGGCATCCAGTGTAAAACCTGGGCCAAGTTGTTGTGCAGATCAGTTGGTCCACTGTGGCGACACCTCAACGAGATCAGACGTAAGGCTAACATTTTGTTTATTTGTATCATTTAGCAGGTTCCACATAGCATGCAAAACATATCCAGCACTGACGCACAGCACCTTCAGGGTTGAGGGTTCGATTCCCGCCTTGGGTTTGTGTGCATCGAGTTTGCATGTTCTCCTCGTGCTTGGTTGGTGTTCTCCGGTTTCATCCCACTGTCCAAAGACATGCAGATTAGGCTAATTGGTGTCCCCAAATCACCCATAGACTGTGTGTGTAATGGATTTCCTCCTGGCCCCCATGACCCTGTACACAGGATAAAGCGGTATAGGAGATGTATGAACGAATGAATGATGATGATGATGAAGATAAGTCACTGGAACATCCATACTTGCTGTTACGTCTAGGAAAGAGCAGAGAAGCAGTTCAGCTATCTGTTATATAAACATTCGTTCTGAATCATTCTCCTCTGAGAGAAAACAGAGCTTTGTTCCAACTCCACATGCTCCACCAAAGCACCCCATTTCCATTCTTTCTCCTAAAACGTCTTTAAAAAGCCAGGATAAATATTGATTTCTTCGAAGCTGAATTCCTTTCACCAAATATAACAGCCAAGTTAAGCAGCTGATTTACAGTATGTCTGTGCAGTGTTATTGAGCAAAAGCACA
Organism: Clarias buthupogon; assembly: GCA_030014345.1. Classification (NCBI taxonomy): domain Eukaryota; kingdom Metazoa; phylum Chordata; class Actinopteri; order Siluriformes; family Clariidae; genus Clarias; species Clarias buthupogon. The sequence goes on along the minus strand of JAQMYK010000021.1, from coordinate 15,123,692 downwards.
CTAATATTGTGATAACATTGAAATATTGTAAAAAAAATAAATAAAAAAAAAGAATCAGAGACCACCCTTTTGTTTTTAATCAATTATTGTTAGATGGTGAAAGAGGAATGTATTTTTTTTATTTTAATTCCATTGTTATTTATGACCTATATTAAATATCAAAAAATCTTCAACAAGACAAATCAGCATAAAATCTGTAAATATTTGATCTCTCAGACTGACCTGCATGAATAAGTATCGCATAACTTTATTATTAATGTAATGTCTGTTTTTCTGTACAATATCATTTGAATAATTAACAACACATGAATTGCCCTGATTGCTTATTTCATTTAAAACAATAGGGTCAAACTTTTGCAACACACAGTAACGTGCAAAAGTTTTGGCCCTGTCATTTCTTCATATTTTTATTCCACAGAGCCAGACATTCTTGTATTTTTAACATAATCTAAAGGAATAGTTCTCCTTTCAGTTCAGTCCCTGTACCTGGGAAATTTCAAAATAATGTTTTTTTGTTTGTAGAGCCACACAGTGACCTATGAATAATTCAAGCATAACAAACCATCTAACTTAAGGCATGAACTAGTGAGAAAAAGGTGATGGCAGATGATCAGGTCGTTGATTAGTATACTGGTGATGCTGAATAATACTGAGTGGTTGGAACAGACAAGAGGGAAAATGAGGTCGCTGCTGAGGTTGTTACATAAACATCCCATTTTTAAAATTGCATCTTTCGGCACAGTGCAGTTTGTTGTAGTAAAACATTTGTACCAATTTAATCGACTTAATATGAAGAAATGAGGGTGTCATGACTTTTGCACAGTACTGTATTAACTGTACTGCATATTCATCACATATTGAAAGAATAAATCACTTTAAAAAAAATTATGTTATCATTCCCAGGAGGTGAGTCTGCATTGGCCCTTGCCTCGAGATCTGAGGTCAGTTCGAGTGATATTAAAGGGACTGAACTCAGAACCTTGTGCCGTTCAGTAGAACAGGACTGAATGTCTTTCACTAAGTATTTACTTGAAATAAAGAGTGCAATAAGAAACAGCCTGCTGAACAAATAGTAGGAAATGGTGCATGGTCTGTGTCATTTACGCGTCTTAGATGTCAGTGTGTATTTCAGGGACATTTTCGTCACTCCTCAAACACGCTGCACTGGATCATGACGCCTGTAAAAATTCCAGGTTGGGGGGAATTAAAAAATTTTTTTTTTTTTAAAAAAGCAGGGCAGGACACAGAGTCAACTGAAGGTTTGTAAAGACACACGTTTGCTGGAATGTTGTGTCGAGTCCAGCTGTGCACACATTACTGTGTTGAGGTACAGTGGGAGTAAGAGATAGACAGCAGGACAGGGAAAGGACGTGTTACAGCAATAGAGCTAAAGCTTAACACTTTTGCAAAAAGAAGATTTTGTCACAGCATCACGAAAAACTGGCTGGACAGAATTTAATGAAACAGTTATGTGTCGCATTTAATAATCTACTCTAAAATAAGCTAATAATGCGCTACTTGCTCAAGTAAACAAACACCTGCACCAATAGATATTAATTAGAAAAAACTAAACTGAATATTTTTACTGGGATTAGTTCACTTGTTCACCGCTGAATATTATAACTGCTGATACTCAATCTTACAAAATGTTATTTCTTTGAATTAATAAGTTAGACAGAGAGTTCTGCTGTGCAGAAAGACAGACATGTACTTGGGCTTCAACCTGAAATAATAATATAACTGATTACATTAAATCTGATCAGTTTATTTTTAGCTTTAACCTTTTAACTATTTCTACAAACTCATACTTGAAACATGCCACCAAAAAAGCTGGACATGTCTGACAGATTGTGAAGAGGAAGTCACGAGAAACATGAGGAGAAGAAACTTTACAAGATAAATGACAAAAGGTGAGGGGTGGACAGAGAAACTGACGCAGGAAATACATGGGCGGGCAGAGATGGATAGACCAAGAAACAGAAAGAGATAGATAAAGGTGAAGAAAAACATACGGCCGAGAGAGATAGGGATAAAAAAAAATGGTGGGAAGAATTGACCTCAGAGTGGGAGAATGAGCAAGAGAGAATGAGTTCACAGTCAACACATGCTCCTGTTTTGGGTGGCACACTGGTAAGGATCAAAGGTCAAAGGTTGGCAGGTGCCACAGGGACCGGGAAAGGAAAAAAAAAAAAGGGCACAGAGGTCAGGAAGAAAATATCACAAAATGTCCTGCGTGTCTATACCGATACACTACAGAGCGGTGATGCCTGAGAATGTTTTAACACCAGAACAAAAAAAATAAAATTCATATTTGCCTTATGACATATGCCTCGCGAAATATTACACACACCTTCTAAATATTTAAAAAACAGCCTCCTGAAATGTCATTATAGCAAGAGAGCAAACACCAAGATGTGTGTGAGAGAGAGAGAGAGAACGTGATAATAATAATAAACGTGATAAAGAAAAAGTGATAAATATAAAACATCTTGAAAATAACTGGCAACATACAGTAATACGTTAGTAACAGAAATTAACTTGTCTTTCAAATGTTCCACATGAAATCATAATTATATAGCAGTTAGTTCCGACCAAGTAATCTTATTGGATTCCACGAGTGCTGATAATGGACAGTAACAGCACTGGAACGTTTAACTATATGTATCACTCTGCATCCCAGGTATTATAACAATCATTGGGTCGCAATACAGAGGAGAGAGCAGCTGCCTGCCAAAACCCACATTCACACCCAGTCACAGAAGCACTTTCGGCAAGAATATACATCTGATAAGGTTACATCATCTTAAACAACATGATGTCTTCTTAAAAATCATCCGAGTCGCCTCTGAACCATCCGTGTTGCAAATTAGCTTCTGACACAAGGCTGACTCCCAAATCACTCTCTAACTCCTGATCAAGGGCACTACTTGGTGTGTGGAACAAGGGATTGTACACCCTACATAGCACACTTTTATTTAATGCTATTTGCAAATTGACCCCAGAACCTCAGAGGTTAGCTGATATTCTAATGTGGAATAAGGGTAAATACAAAGTAGAATGTTTGGACCGTCTATCACCTCCATATTTCATTCCTCTCACCTTGTGGTTACATACTGTACAGTAGTACCGATATAAATTTAAAACTACAGTACTGTGCAAAAGACTTATTTTCTTTTTTTAATACGATTTTTTCTTTTTATATAATTTTTATTTTTACCAACTTTGTTATACATGTTTATTTTATCATATCAAGTCATATTAAGACATTTCTGATTTTCATATATTAGTATTCCATCTTACAGGCAAATATTTGTAAGCCAGAAAAGAAAGCAGGATATTATGTAAAGACCACCTTTCAGACAAAAAAAAAAAATTCTGGGTTTTGCTGCATGAAAAAAGAAGCAGGTGCGACAAAGTCCTCAGAAGGACTGAGGCTGGTTCTGCAGGATGTTTAGTAAAACTAATCAGCTGCACCATATGGAAAAAAAAAGTCTTTTCCCAAACCTGTTAATTATTGAATTCAGGAGTTTCAATCAATCAGGCCCCTTATCCCCAGTGAAGGACAATCTTAATACTTCACCATACCAAGACATCTCCGACAATGTGATGCTTCCAACTTTGTGGCAACAGTTTGGGACTTTAAAGACATGGTTTGATGAGTTCGGTGTGAAAGAACTTATCTGGCCCTAACACAGAGCCTCAACCCCATTGAGCACCTTTGGGGTGAACTGGGATGGAGATTGTTAGCCAGGCCTTCTCGTTCAACATCAGTGCCTGACCTCATAAGTGCTTTACAGGATGAATGAGCACAAGATCACACAGAAACACTCCATAATCTTGTGGACGGCCTTCCAATAAGAGGGGAAGCTGTTATAGCTACAAAAGGGGAACTAACTCCATATTGTAGTACTGGATATGTATTCGGATACAATCTCATTGCAGGTTTGGCCAAATACTTTTGTTTGTATACTGTAATTTCCTTATAAAATTGCACAACTCGTTCTCGAGACTATATTTTAAGAAATGGGTCATCACATCACATCAATTATTGACTTTGTCTTATTAATAGCAGTTTACTGTTTTTTTCTGTATTTATTCAATATAGAAACATTTTAAAGGCATTATGTTTATTAATCTCAAAGGATAATTTCTAATGTTCCTTACAATAACCTTCGTAACTGTCTGGCCTATGACCGCGTCACAGCTGTGCTGATATTCAGCACAACAGCACAACCTCAAGTTTGATCCTGCTTAATTATGACAGCCGTAATGCATGTTATATGACAGCATGGTGATTTAGTGGTTAGTACTGTTGCCTCGTACTGTACCTCCAGGATTTGGGGCTCAAATCTGTGTGCACGGAGTTTGCATGTTCTCCCCAGTGGTACATTCTCCACAGGATAAACAGTACAAGAGCAGTAACACACTCCAGACTGTTTGGTTATACAAAAGATAATCAGCACTAATCACATAACCATCTCAAATTGAATTATTTTTGTATAACCACGCATTTGGTGTTGGTAAGATAAATAAACCGTATTGTAAATTGTCTAAACTGTGTACATGACACCCAAAAGTTGTTTTATTGCATGTAATTTGTAAAGTTTCAGACTTTAAGTGTACACAACTTGAGTTCCGTGAAAGGTCAACAGATCTGCTTAGTTTGTTAGACCACACACACACACACACACACACACACACACATACACCACAAATTTCTGCTGAACTCCTAACATCACTTATAATTGCAATACATAATCTCCCCCACATCTGCATGGTTTGCACATTACCACAGCTGTATGTTTTGCATTCTGAACGCTTGGCCTCTTGTTCCGAGGCAGTTAAAGGTTACATATGTTCCTGTTCAGCATGCGCCATTCACAATGCAAGTCAGATGTGTAAGACCAACATACGGTATCCATGTTATCAGGACAGAATGTATATTCTGTAAACAAAGCAAATATGTAGTTGTACTTCATCATCTCCACAGGCCACAAACCTGATCCCGACTGGCTGGCCCGTGTGCACGATGCTAATTCAGATGTATAGTACTTTGCAAAAGTCTTGAGGCCCCCTTCCCTCATTTCTTAATGCAATGGTAAAAACATTGGTAAACATACATATAAGTACAAATGTAATACAAAATGCAAAACAATAATACATTTCATTGCATCTACTCAAGTCTAGACCAGTTCTTATCTTTGATGGAATAATATTATACTAAAGTAACCATCCATCCATCAAGGAACCTCTGTAGTTCAACTAGGGACCATGGAGGCCAATGGTATTTATTCCCATTTTACGACTGTGGTAGGACCCTCATTCAAATACCAGCATTTACACATACTGGGAATGCCATTTATAATTATAATAATCTGTATGTCTGTTAGAGGATACCAAAGTACCTGGAGGAAACCCACCAAGCTCTGGAAGAACATGCAAACTCCACACACAGACCCGAGGTGGGAATCAAACCCTTGACTCTGGAGGTACAAGACGACTGTTCTAACAACTACGCCACCATGCCGCCAAGGTACTGTGATCATTTATATACACTCCCCAGCCACTTCATTAGGTACACCTTGCTGGTACTGAGTTGTCTAGTACCTTTCGTCTTCGGAACTGCCGTAATTTTTTGTGCCATACTGTAGATTCGACAAGGCGCTGGAGGCATTCCGTAGAGATTTTGCTCCATATTGACATTGTAGCATCAAGCAGTTGGTGTAGATTTCCATCTGCTTTAAGGATCGTTGAGTTTTTAACGAGATGTTATCAGCTCGACCCAGTCTATCCATTCTCCTCTGACTTCTGGCATCAACAAGGCATTTTTGCCCAGAGAACTGCCCTCACTGGATATTTTCTTTTTTTTCTCAATCTATTCTCTGTAAACCTTAAAAAATCACAGTAGATCAGCAGTTTCAGAAATACTCAGACCGGCCCGTCTGGCACCAACGACTATGCCACGTTCACGGTAACTCATATTTCCTTTCTTCCACATTCTGATGCTCGGGTTGAGTGTATATCAATAAAGAACACCACACTATGTTCATGCATTGTGAATTTTACCATTAAAGGCTAATAAAGAAGTCTAATTATCTATATAGTGACACAGTGGATAGTGCTGCCACCTTGTAGATTCGGTGGTTTTGCTTACGGCAGAAGTGGACTTCAATTATGTTCTTCTTGTATCGTTGTGTTAAGATGAATGAATGACCTGTCCATGAGTATCAATGAACAATAACAAAAAAACATCTTCCAGTACAGTGATAAAATGTAGATATGGAGGAACGAGAACAAAGAGAACAAGTGAAAGCTCAGGATTGATGCAAGGGTCTTGAAAATGTGAGACAGCAAGTCTCTACCTGATTTTTTTTCAAATCACTGTGTTGAATTGATGATTACTCCTGAGCTTTGCTCCTTCAGGATTGCTCTTAACTCCAAAAAGTCATGCAGGTGCACCACCACCCCATTACACTGCTCCCTTCACTGACTTCCTGTACTCCCGCTCCATCAAAATGAACACACTGATGCTTGCCTACAATGCAAAAAACAGGCCAGCACTCACTAACCTCAGAGCACTTATCGCACCCGACACTGCACTACGCTCCATCGATCCTCTAGAGCTGCTCCACTGCTCTCACCATCTCTCAGGGTACAAGGAAGTCATGCCTGAAGAGACTCTTCTCTGTTCTGCTTCCTAGGAGGACAAAAACCTCTTCTAGAAGTCGGAACAGCTCTTCCAAACCTGGTGAAAAATATACGTTAGTGTACTTTAAATACTTTCAAATCTTCAATAGTACGTTGCAGAATATACATAAACAAATCGGTTAATATATAAAAGGTATATGCACATTATGTTTTTACCAATTTTTGGAATTAAACCTTAAACTTACCTTTAAAATGCATTATAGTAGACTGCCTAAATTTGTTATGGGAAAATATACTTCAGTGTAATTTCTATAGTATTTATTTTATCTTTTTTTTTTCCCCTTTTCATTTAGACAATCCTTGTGTGAGAGATAAACTTTCTGGATTGGTTGTTTACTTTCCCCAAAAGTGGCCTTCAAGCGTTACCGGTACTTTGGTAAATCAGTGCTGTTTTTGTATGGGAACAGGGTCCTTATTTCATTATAGTATGTTTTCTTGTTTTTGGCCATGTGCAAACTCATGTGAGAGTTAAAGGGTCTAAACGATTGATTATTTAGCTGTTCTTTAGAAATATGGTCAGTTTTCTTGTTTTTTTGGGTTTTTTTTTTTTTTGGAATCATGTGCAATTTATTTAAATTTAAAAAATGTTAAACTCATGAATGAAATCTGCCTCAACATAAGTGATTGTGTTAATGTTATGTATTTCAGTGGCCTTAAAAACAATGAGTTAATGCTCTGGGTTACAGATCAGAAGGTCATCGGTTCAAGTTCTGACTTGACACAATGCCATTGTTGTGCCCTCGACCCTACCTGCTTCGGGGGTGATGTATGATGGCTTCCTGAGGATGGACATGTTCCCTGTGGAGTAATATATATGTGACAAATAAAGCATTAGCACTGTCCTCGCCTTATGTCTGTGTGCATGGAGTTTGCATGTTCTCCTCGTGCTTGGTGGGTTTCCTCCCACAGACATGCAGGTTAGGCTAATTGGTTTTCCTAAATTGCCCATAGTGTGTGAATAACAATTGGGTTTCGAGCTGGCAACCCGACCCTTTAAGTAACTACCACAGAAACGACGGATATATCTTCAGGGTGGGGAGGATCTGTCGCCCAGTGTGAAGGATGGCACATGGACGGACCAAAACATATTATTATAATCTACAAAGTGTACTTTTTTAGTAACTGGAATTAGCCAGATGTATAACTGAGCACGCTTCTGCTGCAATAAGAAGATAATTATAGTATATTACACATTATGCAAATTCTTTTATAATATACTATAAAGATATACTTTCATTTCACTAATCACTATTAGGTATATGTACACTAGTATGTTCACAACCATATATTTTAAGTGTACATACACAAAGTTGTTTCACTTTAGCAAATAAAAGTACATGCAATACACTTTAATTACAACTAAAATACACTTAGTACAATTTTTTTGTTCCAAAGCAGCAAACCTAAAATATAACAATCAATAGTCTGACTGCAAGTACAATTAAGCATGCTTTGGGATGTTAAGATTTAATATGGTTAGCATACTTTTCATCTGGGTAAAGTAATTCAATAACAATAAAATCTGATTTAAAAAAAATAATAATAATAAATAAATAAATAAATAAATAAATAAAAGAAGAAGAAGAGCAGAGTTTAAGTAGATGGAATTCTTAGTCCATGGCCTACTGAACCAGTATCAGGAGGTATTTACTAGAGACCTCAGTGCACTTCTGTAAGTCGTTCATGATAAGGAAATATATCAATAATGCTAAAAAGTAAACAACGATGGGTACATTCCTAAAATTGCAGCACCGATGATGCAATACATAGAGTAAGAAGGGGAGGGGGGACAAGTGATTCATCTTAAACTACAAACAGTGGTGTTCTTGTTCCCATAATTGTTCTTCTATCGTCCTTTATTTATTTATTTATTTTTAAAGAGATGTCTTCATGATCTCTGATAAAGGTTGCATATGGATGCCATTTAGTAAACAGTGTCACATGAGTGACTCCATTATCTTCACCCTAAATTCTGATAGTCAATGAGCTCAGCTGTAAGCAGCCCTGTGCCCCATATACAGTACACTGTACTGCTGCCTGTGTTTAATCAGTCATGTAGAGGATGCTACAGCAGCCATATTCACCTCAAAAAGATCTTCATCACGTCTATTACTTCTTTATTATGGAGTATTTCTCACCAAATTTACACCATAAACTTAACCCGAAACCAGTTTTCAGATTTCTAAGGATGTTCAAAAACAGCCTTCTATATCAATTCACAAAGATAGCATAATTCTTTCATCAACAAAATATAGTCTAGCCTAATTACAGTTAACATTGGAAGTATTTTAAGCCTAGCTCACATTGCAAATCACAGCCTATACTACAAAAATACATAGTGTAATAAAGTCCACACTGCAAACTCCAGGGTTACCTAGATTTATTACAGTGCATGGCTATAAACATGAGACATGAGTCGGTTTGGTCTATGAAGATGTGTTCCCACATGCTCAGGTGATGTGAGAGTGGTTAGAGATACACCACCTATACAGTTTTTTTATTTATTTATTTTTTTGATAAATGATTGAGAAGCGGGTCAGTGGGTTCCGGTCTAGACTAAAGCCATTTACCCCAGCTGTGTTTTACAGTAGGTCACATTGGGCTCATTAGAATTGATTCCTGTCTCTGCCAGAGGACCAGTGGAAATGGCACGACACAGCTGGGAGCGATACCCCACCATGTGACAATTAAATAAAACACCAATATCTGTGATGAGAGAGAGCGAGAAAGAGAGAGAGAGAGAGAGAGTTTTGTGCTCAGTCTTGAAGTTAAAGCTGTGCAGACTTCTCATAATGAACTCCCAAGACATTTGCTGTATGACATTTCTGGTGAATAAAGGCGTGAAAGCGATTGACATTTACAGAAGACTTCAAGCACGATGCAGTGATGAGACTTGAATGGTGCAACCATTTTAAAGTAGGACGTACGGCCATGAATGAAGATCCTGGCCGAGGTGGCTCAGTGCCCACTGCAGTCGTGTCCTTGAAAATCAACGGATAACTTGTACACACAATCGTTCACAGAATCATTCACAAACACCACTTGCACGTTACAGGAACTCGTAACGTGTTCACACTTCCTGACCTCGCTCCAAGCCATTTCCACACATGTTTGTGCCATTAAAGGAGTTCCTGAGAGGCCAGTGTAAATGTCTGAAACCCTGGCCTCCCAGGAACTCCTGAGAAACCTTTCTACCTTGACGGTATTCAAGCACTAATAAAATGCTGGGATAAGTTCAATTCAATTCAATTTTATTTGTATAGCGCTTTTAGCAATTGTCATTGCCTCAAAGCAGCTTCACACAATCAAAA
>JAQMYK010000021.1:15100685-15113573 GCA_030014345.1 Clarias buthupogon | reverse complement strand
TAGGAGGTCATTTACTACTTTAACGAGTGCTGTTTCTGTGCTGTGATGAGGCCTAAATCCTGACTGATAGAGTTCATGTATACCATTTCTATGTAGATATGAGCATAGCTGCTCCGCTACTATCTTTTCCAGATAAGTGCATCAGTGTAGAGAAATAAAGGATTTTATTCAGTCCCAGTTTGACTTGAATGCCTTCTTGTATTTAGTTTTTTTAATATGTGCTCCTTTCTTTCCATCTGTCTACTCTCTTCCTTTGTTGCTTCATTGCTCTGCTCTGCTGTATGGTAGCAGCTGGCACAGGTGGGGTGTGGGTTTAACTTTGGAGGAAAACACGTAACATCCTCATATGGGCAAATGGCAAGGAAAAGAGCAGTGTGTGTGTGTGTGTGTGTGTGTGAAGAATTGGACACAGGGTTCTGGTTCAGGATACAGACAATTCCTGTTTATGAGCCAAGTGCTATTGTTCTTTCTCTAACACACACATACACAGAAGAGAGAGAGAGAGAGAGAGAGAGAGAGAGAGAGAGAGAGAAGATAACATGATATTTTGGTTAGCCCATCCTGGACATCAAGTCTCATGCCTGTCTTTCAGGATTCCCCGCCTATCTGAGTTTACTACAGAAGTCCTGTGCCTACACTCCACAGATTAGTCACCGTCACTATGCAGCCAGTCACACACTCACACACGCTCGCACACCGTGTGTGGCTCTGTGAGGTTGGTGGCTAGGGATTGATGTTAAGTCTGTTCAAGCATCTGGATTTAATGCACCATTAAGGTCATCTGCTGTTCAGCTTGCACCTGTAGCGGCTATAGCACTAGTCACGACTGCACGCTCATTACTCCTCCACCTCCTCCTCGTCCTCACTCACTCAACACTCATCAACTCTCCACTCCTTGGTCCATTTGGCCAGTGATGAGTGTTTGTTTTAGGATTTTGCATTAACTAAAAAGACTCTGTATGATTTCCAATGGTCTACAGAGTTAATTTTTGCATGGAGGAATTTATACTAAGGATTATTTTTCTTAATTGTGGGATTATAAAAAGAAGTGTCCACGCTCAATGCCATGTCAAAACAGCCAAATAATTCTGTCCTGTCTTTATTTATCTGCCTCAGCAGTGGAAGCTGATTCCATGCTGCTGAATAGACGGATGTAACCTCCTGTCTGCACAAACACTGACCTGAGAGCAACCAGAAAAGAAACAGTCAGCAATTTGCACTTTAAATTCCCAGAGGAATGATGACAAATGAGTAGCAGCGACTGGTGGAGGTTTATCTGTTCCTCTGTTTCATCTGTTGCTATGGACTCGTGTTTAATCCTCATAAGTAAGAGCATTAAAAAACTTTTGTGAGCCAGGAAGACAAAGTGATCAGTGTTTGGCAGCCAGGATATGAACAAGTTCCTTGCAAAAGTATTCACACCTCCTGAACTTTTCCACATTTACAAATAAAAATCTGAAAAAGTGTGACATGCATTTATATATATCCCCCTTTACTCTAATACCCCTAAAATCCAGTAGAAACAATTGCCTTCAGAAGTCACAGCTCAGGTGGGAAAATCTGTCCACAGATTGGCCTTTAGCCAATAGCCATTGTTGAAAGAAATCCATAAGAATTCGGGGCGTCTTTCTTTCAACAATAGCTTTCTTCTTGTTACTCTTATAATTTGTATATAGACCTATAAATTAATGAAAAAAGCAAATGCAACTAATCAAAATTCATACTTACAGTCTATCTCCAACATTTAGAAATTACAATGATAGAATAACAAGCTTATACGAGTTATGGATTAGGTTGAATAGGCACTGGTATGTTTAAAAATCAGTCATGTTCATTTATGCCTTTGTTTAAAGGTCCCACCCATTTGAGAGGTTTCACAATCATCAGAATCTGTGTGTCCATGTGTGTCAAAGAAAAGAGTTCTTTCCAAGCTTTCCTTGATTCCCAGGGTAGTCATACGTCCAGGTGGGACTCGAAATGACATATTATAAAAGTCAGTTGTCCAACAAGCATTAATCTTTGCTCCCATTAAAACACAATGTCCTTGAGCCTGCCTCAAAAGCCTGGCTTCACTGCAATAACTCACATGCTGTGTCGGGGCGTCAGAGGTGATTTCCATACGTTTTGCATTGTCCGGCAAAAACAGTTTGCCTTAAAAGAATGAACAGCACAAATTGACTTAAAATAAATTATTACATTTTACCAAGAGTGATGAATAATAAAGACAAAAAAAACCCTGTGATTTTATTGCCCTTTGTAGTTAAGATGGAGTATCTCTGCATTCTTTTAATAGGTAGACTTTTTTGACAGGGTTCGATTCTCCAGGGTCAATACCAAGTCCAAGCCCAGGTAAAATGGGGAAGGTTGTGACAGGAGGGGCATGCAACATTAAAAACCTGTGCAAAATTTTTAAAACAGGAAGAACCCAGAGTGGGGCATCCCCTAACAGAATCAGCCAAGAGAAAAAGAACAACAACATTAAAACCTTTTGAGTCATATATTTTAATCAAAAAATATTTTATCAAAGGCCATATTTTACCATGTCATGTATATATACTCTTTAATCATTCACCTGTGATGTACTGTATTTCAATTCAATTTCAATTAAAAATTTTATTTGTCACACATACAAGCATACACACTATGATATGCAGTGAAATGCTCATATGACAGTCTGTGACCTAAAATAAAAAGATTCCAACACAATGAAAATATCGCACTAGAGAATTAAACTATATACAGAAATTGAAAAAAATAAAATGTAAAAAAAAAAATTTGGTTGGAAATGTACAAATTTAGGCAGCATGGTCGTAGTGGTTAGTACTGTTGCCTTGCACCTCCAGGGTTGAGGGTTAAATTTCCACCTCAAATATGTGTGCATGAAGTTTGCATGTTCTCTCTGTGGTTGGTGGATTTCCTCCGGGTACTCCGGATTTCTCTTACAGTCCAAAGACATGCAGATTAGGTTAATTGGTCTTCCTACATTGGCTGGAGTGTGTGTGTGTGTGTGTGTGTGTGTGTGTGTGTGTGTGTGTCTGTGTGTGTGTGATGGATTGGCACTCTGTCCAGGTTGTACCCCACCTCGTGCCCAAAGGCAACCGGGATAAGCTTACGCATAGGCCCCTGTACAGTACATGATAAGCGGTATAGAAGATTAACTAATTAATTAATTAACGAAATAAAATTACCTTTAAATAGAAATATATGAATTACACAAGAAAGCAGAAAGTACAAAATGAAACTGTAAACTGTGAGGTATAAAAATATAAATTATAGAAGTATAGTGTAAAGTATAGAAGTGTAAAAATATGGTGTGTGGGTATCATAAAGCAGTAGGATTGAAACATGCAGTATATGATGATGTGTGTATCAGCAGTAGTGTGTTTGTCCCAAAGTGTAAATTAGTCTTCACTTTATTGGTAGAGTACATATAGTACTATATAGTATGTATAGTTCTTTATAGTACACACTAAGGGGAAAAAGGTACAAAATTATATCTTTTGCAGCTTTAATGTGTATATTTCACCTTCAATTATGTACATAGAGCACTTTTTAAATTATTAAATAGACATCACCTGACCATAATACAGGCAAAAGCTGCAGAATGCCATGTTTAGCACCCTTTTTCTGAGGAAATAAAGACAAACACAAGCTTTTTTAAATCAGAACTCGCATTACAAAGTAAATAAAAAGGGATTTAGAAAGCAGTAGTGTCCCAATATAAAAGAAATTATGTTTTAAACGATAAATTACACGAGTTATTTGGTGGTTATTGTAGTAATAGTAATAGTTTAAAGTGCACTACGTTTCCCAGCAGCCATCGCGACTTACTGACGTCATAACCCTGCGCGCAGACTATAAGTGGTGAGCTGGCTTATAGGTAAAAGTATAACTAGCTATTTTTTTTTATATTATATTATATAATGTTTAGGAACGATTCATGACTGGTATTTAATCTTATATTTAGGATATCGAATATTTTTGTGTCTTGTTTGTGTCTCTGCCGTTGTTATTTTCTCAAAAGTAACGTTATAAATGTTTTAGCTAGCATTAGGGCTAATTCGAGGCATTAGCCTGATGAAGTGTTTTCTGTTTAACTAAAATCAACTGTTGACGATCATTGAGACCCTGATTATACACAACTGCACAGTAAAGTGATCGTGCAAATGGCATGCTATAATATATACTATACTATATAGATAAAAGTATGTGCACCCCTGAACAATACAACCATATGCTTTTCCTTTTCACATACATAATGCTTTTCTTCTGTGAAGGCTTTCCACTAGACGTTTAAGTGTGACTGTGTGGGTTCATGTTCATTCAGTTCACCTGTGGGAGCATTACTGAGCTCAGCGCTGATGTCCAGATGGGAGATGAGTTCAGTCAGATCTCTGTGCTGAACATTCAAGTTTTTCCACTCCAACACACTCTTTGTGGATCTCGCAAGTGCATTGTTGTGCTGGATAAGAGTTTGGAGCTGCTAGTTTTAGTATAGGGAAACTGAATGATAGAACTGTCGCTCAGTCCGGATCTGGACCGCGGTCCGCCATTTAGTGATGCCTGTTCTCTACTGCTTCAAACTATGTTGAGAAGAACCTCATATGGTCAGGGGTGCACATATTTTAGGCCATATGGTGTAGGAGTAAACATGATTCCAAATACAAGTATAAATGTAACCATAATTGCATCGTCATACTGGATAAGGGTTGGAAGCTGTTAGTTTCAGTGAAGGGAAACTGTAACTTTACTGCGTACAGAAACATTCTATACCAGGGATACAGAATGAATAAAAATTCAAGAAGGTCCAGTTGATAAAGTTTTCTTGGAGCCGAGGTTTGAATTTCATGTTTGTGTTGTTATTCAGATCACCATACTGTATATCCTGTCTTTATAAGTCTATTAAATAAATAACCAATTAAGAATTTCCACAGCATTTCAATAATATTTTTTGTCCTCAGAATGTGTTTGCTTTAACGAACCGAGTTTTATCTCATAGTGGCGCTTCATATTACTGCTTTTTGTTATCACCAGAACATATGAAACAAACTGGATTTATACTTTCCGCAGGAAGCATAAACATGTATCAACCTTTTCTTTCATCTTTGACAGTTCCGTTTTCATAGTCTGCTTTTCCTTTTTTTGAGGGGGAGTAAGCCATGCTGTGTTGCGCTTTTGGTTTTGTTTCTTCCGCACACTCTATCTACATGTAAAGTATATACGGTAAACTATTGCGTCGATTGTCTCTGTTGAGCGAGGTGTATAGCCACGCCCACCTTGAAAGACAAAGCGCTGGATTACTGGTATATAAATTCTCATTTATCAGATAAGAATCTGGGATCCGGATAGAACTGTCACTAGCACTCCGCCATTTAGTGATGCCTGCTCTATACAAACTGTGTGGGGGGAAAAACCTCATGCAGATGGTGATGGTCAGGGGTTCACATACTTTAGGCCATATGGCGTATGAATAAATATAATTGCACCTCTGGATTACACCTTTAATTTAAACTGATAGTTTAATAACACTGAACGTAGTGAGTAGTTATGAAAGAGGAGTGTAAACCTTAACCTGCTCTGGAAGTTTATCCAAGAGTGACACATGCATGATTTTTTCCCCCTGACATAATTATAAACGTTTTTGATAAACCCTGTTCAATAATTTCCTCTTTTCTTTCACTCTCCATCAGTTCCCCAGTCTCCTTCATCATGACCAAACTTCTGGAGTGGCTTCTGGGCGTCTCGCTGGTCGCAGTTGCCTGGGGACTTGTGACCTTTGACCTTCTTGGCTTGCACTTGCCTCCCGTGTACAAGGAGGTGGCTTGGCCGATGCCTGTGTACCTGCTGGTAGTGTTTGGGTGCTATTCTCTGGCAACGGTCGGGTACCGAGTAGCCATGTTTAACGACTGCGAGGATGCAGCCAAAGAGCTTCAGGCTCAGATAAAAGAGGCGAAAGACGATTTAAAGAAGAAGGGCCTGAAGATGTGAGCGCTTTC
Organism: Clarias buthupogon; assembly: GCA_030014345.1. NCBI lineage: Eukaryota > Metazoa > Chordata > Actinopteri > Siluriformes > Clariidae > Clarias > Clarias buthupogon. Next base: position 15,107,577 of record JAQMYK010000021.1, on the reverse strand, counting down.
ATGGACTTGGACCAGCTTTCTGACTCTGACTATCCTGTGTTCATTATCGTCTCTTAGTGAATGAATTTCTTTGGTTGGTAATGCATTTCTGACTCGAGACGCTGAAAGATCAAAAATTGGAAATATCTCTTAAGACCTGAAAGATGAAATCTTGTAACAGGAATGTAGACTCTACTGTTTTTGTATAACATGCTGTATGTTTTGGCTAGCTACTACATAAAGATGTCTCTAAGTCTTTGTTTTTTTTAAAATGTATTTGTGGTGTGTGAAAAAGTGAAAAGACTCCCCTAACGTCGCAGCGTGGTTTCACGGCGTCACGCTCCTGTGAGATGACCGCGGCTTACGCTCAACACTCGCAGCACTCGATTTCAACAGACTTGATGTTTAACACACTTGATAGTAGTACACTATTGTTCTAGGAACGTCTGCTGTTTTAAGACGCTGCCAGTGATTGTGTAAAAAATCGTGTATGCGTGAACTACTGCGTGTGTTCACAAAGCGTCTTAAAATGGGAGTGCTGATTTCGGAGCGTGTGTTAACTCTGTGGTGAAGGGAACCTGATCCGGTCACTAAAACCATTTGTGACTGTTACTTCTTGTGTGTGTGGTTGTGGTTTTCTAATGTAAGCTGTTCGAGGTGTCTCCTAATGTCCTGAATTTCTTTTTTTTTATTTTTATCTATTTTCCATCTGACTAGAAAGCTAGTGTACTTTTAGTTTTGCATTCCATGTTCCATATCATATGTACCTACATTGTGCTTTGGACTGAATGTAAATGTTGAATACAGATTATTTTTCACTAAGATGATGTATGATTTGAGTCCTTGTACATATATGATAAGTGTCACGCCTCCTGCATCTGTAACTCTTCTCTCTCTCAGTCTCTGACACTGTCTCAAAAAAAGCAAAAAACAAGCGGAGCAGGGCGGTATGGAAATTCCAGAATATGATCCATGTCCATGCGCTGGCTCTTAAAGCGCTAATCCTAAAGCCACTAAATGCACACGAGTGCACTATATTTACACGAGGCAGGATTAATCTGATGTCTTTGGCTGGCGAGACTCCCGTTCACTCGCTGCACTTAAAATGGATGCTGAGGGGCCTCATGTTTTTTTTTTCTTTCCCTCCACCCCCCATGGAGACGTACACAGTCAACAAAGCTCATTATGGGGTGCTAAACCGCTTTATTACTCGTCAGGGGGTGGAATGAGTCACAGGCTCCGCCTACTCAGCCGACTCCACCTGAGTGCTGATTGGTCGACAACGAGGGCCTCATTTTAGACCCGACATGATGAGAAGTGCTGACACGGCACCGAGGAGCGTGCACTGATATATTTAATCCTCATGGGTTTGTGGTTCTTTGAATGAACCTCTGTGTTTTAGGAAACATATTTTTGACCTGATTGACACAAAAACTGTCCCCGTTAAAAAGTGTGTTTGAGTCTATGACAGAACATGGTAGTTGTGTATAAATCAGTGGACTTCATTTACTGGGTTTTGGATGATCCACCCTCAAAATGTATCTGTTTAAAGTTCAAATACAGTTAATATAAGGTCAAGACGTCTCCACAATGTGTGCTAAATGCTGCAGCTGAAACACAGCTCACATCCTGCGGTCTGCTAACTGCTAACAGTTATGACCTCATCAATATTCAGCGATACAACAGTTAAAACACAAGATTAAAGAAGGCTAGGTTAGCTGTTAACTGTAAAAAGGCTCACCTAGTCCTTCTTAAGAGCTAAAGATCTCTAGGTTAGCCTTCAGTGATTAGCTGGTAAGTGCTAATGGCTAGTCTATCCCTTCTTAATACCTAACGGTTGCTAGGTTAACCTTTAGCAGCTAACCTAGCAGTTCTTTAAAGGTATAGATCAGCAGATTCGTCTTTAGTTATTAGCTGCTGAATTGTAATGGCTAACCTATCCCTTCTTAAGAGCTAAAGATCAGGTTGACCTTTAGCAGTTATTTGCTAACTGTAAATTGCTAACCTAGCCCTAAGAGCTAAAGCCCTTCTTAATGGCTAAAGATTGGTAGGATAGATTTTAGCGGGTAGCCGCTAACTGGTAGCATAGAATTGTGTACTAAAGCTTTTTAAAAAGGCACCCAAAGGACGGCAGAGCTGAGCAGTGAGCGGCAGAAGTGATTCTTCATACATGAGGTCACGATAGGGAGAAAACTGCTTATTTTTTCCTGATATTTGTGTGTGTTCATGCAGACTGGAGGCCTGTTTGAAACTCTAAACTTAATTAAAGAGTAAACTTTGCAAAATAGAGGCCCTTTAAATGACATGTAATAGTTTTAAAGGCACTAGCTGTGTGCTTTACAGTTGAAACATAAATTAGTTTCTGATGATTTCATGTGACCAGGCGAGAGAACATGAAACTAAATCTAAATGTAGTAAATAATAAAGGGGTACACTGTACACAAGGCACTGTTCTTCATGCCCTTCTAAGGTAAAGAGACGGTTAACTCACGTCAGACTCTCTAAAAAATGAACACACCCGACTGTACAGTGGTTTCAGATGCTGATGTGCCGAATGCCAAAAGACGGCGCATGCTGAGCCTCTGGCTAGTAAAAAAAAATCCCTAGCTGTAATAAATAAACAGGTAGAGAAGACCACGTAGCGTTCCGCTCGGCTGACGTCTTAACCGTACTCGCAGAGGCAAGCGTTTCAGGTAATGTAAACCTTATTGTTTAAGCTGATTAGGCAAAGGATTTGCTAACATCTGTTAGCAAGGTGTGGAGCTCACAGCGTAAAGCCGAGGCCCGTGGCCGCGCTCCAGCAGCACCTCTCCTTCAACCATCATAAATCGTAGAGGAAGAGAACTCGCAAGGTCTTTCTTAAGATATGTCAAAAAAAAAAATTTCACTCCACAGATGTGCTTTTCCAAATAAATAAATAAATAAAAATCAGACATTATAAATAGTTTATATTAGCATTTGCAGTCGGTCGTTTAGCAGATGTGCTTAGAAACTGAGCAGAAGTGACTAATCATCTGTAATAACCAGAGATTTGTCACGGAATTAAACTTTAAACTTTGGTTTGTAGTGAAGTTTAATAAACAACCAGGACATGTTTAGTATTTTAATACGTTTGTCATCCTCAAGATGTAAAATCGCAACAAAAACAACAATTCATTCATTTATTAACTTCGGTCACCACTTTATCCTGCTCAGAGATGCAGAACCTAGTCCAGAAGCACTAACCCAGAGGTTTGAATGTGCACTTTGGATAGGACAGTGTTTAATGCAGGATAGATCTATCTAAGGCCAATTTAGCATAGCCAATCCACAAACCCACAAAGCAGAGTGTTTTTGGAAGATGTGGGGAAACCAGAAAACTCAGAGGAAAACCCTTATGGAGAGGGAGAACATTGTGCAAACACCACACACAGTAACTTGAGCTCAGGATTAAACTAGGACTAGTTTAATCCTACACAAATAGGTCCAAAACGGAACCTTTATCAAGAAACCATTCAGATTAATTTATTTTCTATCCTGTTTATCCTGTACAGGGTCACAAGGTGCCTGAAGCATGTCCCAGGATACTTTGAGCACAAGGCAGGGTACATCCTGCACAGGGTGCCAATCCACTGCAGGGTCCACATGCACAGAGGCAGTTTGGGAATGCCAAATAACCTTCTCTGCATGTCTTTGGACTGTAGGAGGAAACCAGAATACTCGAAGGAAACCCAACAAGCATGAGGACTCCACGTACACAGACCCACAGCAGGAATCAAACTCTCAACCCTGTAGGTGTGAGGTCAAAGTGCTAACCAGTACACCACTCAATGCCAGGTAAATGTATAAAAATATGAAAAATATAAAAATATTTTGTGGAATGTGGACGTGGACAGCAGCAGCGTAATTGTCTATTGCCTAAAGTGAAGGATAGTCTGATAGACTGTGATTTCCATCTATCTGTAAGTGCCTTTGAAAAGGTAAGAAGGCTAAGACTGGATCTAGATGATGGAGTGCATACCACTCACAGAATAGTTTCTACCTGAGAATAAACAGGACCTACAGTATGTACTGGATCATTAATGTGCTCATTAGTGAATCTTAGACTGTTGGATCACCATCCTGTACATCCTTGGGATCCATCCCACTGATCACTGATCAGGGGTAACATTGGAGTGGTTCACCATTTAGGAAAACAGATCTGTTCAGAGAGGAGGTTACCAAAGTGTTCTGTCCAATAGCTGGAACCAAGGCCTTGCAGAATTCTTTTGCCCTTAAAGATTGTTGACCGAGTCAATAGGTAAAATGCCCCGGATTCAAGTGGTTGATTGGGTTGCACTCACACTTTGGAGCTCCACATGGCAATTAGGGCTCTATGGTATAAGGGGTTTATTTGTTGTTTTTAGTTATTAGTAGTGAAATTTCTACAGCAATTTATTCAGCAAAATGATAACACATATCAAACAAGAACTTGATGGGCAAACAAGACAGACATTGCTACTGTATATGTTGGAACGACTGTCCATCCATCCATCTACAGTATGTAGGGTCACAGAGGAGCTGTGGTCTCAGGGTACACCCTGGATCAGGGTCAACCCATCACAGAGCACAAACATGCTATGGACAAGGTCGAATAAGATAACCCGGAGGAATCCCACCAAGACTGAAGACGAGATTTGAACCCCCAGCCCTGGTGAAGTAAGTTGACAGTGCTAACCACTAAGCACGGCTGGAATTCTTAATGTGGAAGTGTTTCAGATGGCTGTCTCGTTGTTGGCCATGTAGGAGCCAGTCATCCAAAAACAGCAGTGTCTGACCATCAGGGGTCTGAAGGAGCCTCAAGCGTAGATCATTGCTATGTCTTGAAAACGTGCGTTGTGAATTATGTGCTGCACAGCATGAGGGACATATGGAACAGGTGGGGTTTTACAAACCAGTTGAGTTCCCTCAGAGCTAGATCAATTCTTTTGAACTAGGAAGCATGTTTAGTAGAATCGTGCTGGATATAGGTCTGGTTTGGGTAAATCCTGCATCAAATTTAAAGCACAGAGTGTCTAAAGCTCAATTAATGCTCTTTCACATTGAAATCCATTGTGTTCAGTGCCATATAGAAGACCACACACTGCACATCAGCATCTAGTCTAAACCAAGCAGCAGTTCAGTGTCCGTATCAGTATCAGTGTCCTGATAGAAAGTAATTCAGATGCATTTTCACACACTGCAGAAGCCGGTTGAACTGTCAGACTGGAAATATCCAGTAAAGCCAGTACACTGTCTGTCTGGAAATATCTCCCAGATGTGACTGCAGATGTAGCCATTGCCAGTAACGAATGAACACATCAGTTTTCTTCTCTGGATGCCTAAATATAATGTCAGATCAGGGGGAGTTTCTTTTGGCTTTGTTCATGCAATCCATTGACTAATCCAAAATTTCCAAGTCTTATAATAATATGCTTTAAATATGCACACAGATATAAAAATTACAATAAGTAAATTGTAAAAATTGTAAAATAATAATAAAAAAAGAATATATTGTTGAGAAACTTGTGTACAAAAACTATGTGCAAAAAAAAAAGTACAAATATTAACAATTTTTGTTTTTAACAAAAATATGAACATATTTGCACCCTTTCAGGTTCAGTTTTAGATTTAATGTCAAATTGATTAAATCAATTTAATAAATCTGCATGCAGTTTTCTATAGAGGCCAAAAAGGTTTTTTAGAAAGTACTTTTTAAAATAAGTATTAAACCTTTGGCTAAGGCTAACCACACTGAGCTCAGGTGCATCATGTTTGCTCAAGCTGTCTCTAAAAGTCTACTGGAGTCTACCAATGCCAAAATCAGGCATTGATCATGATTTGTGAAGGAATACATCTGCGTGTATAAGATCCCATGCTTAACAGTGCATGTTAAACCAAAAGCTAAAACCATAACACTAAAAGAACTCTCCATAAACCAACTTGAAAGCTTTAAATATTCCCATGAGCACAGGAAGCTCCACTATTTATACTCAAATAAATTTGGAATCTTCAGGACTATTTTTGGAGCTGTCCATCCAGCCAAGCTCAGTCAGTAATCAGGCTCGAAGGGCTTCAGTCATGGAGGTGACCAAGAATAGATGGAAGGATGAATGTAGCCAAATAGGTTCACCTTTAAGCACAGTAATGACCTTAAAAATAATACAGCTAACACAATGCTGGAATGGATTTGAGTCTCTGGAAGTCCCATTAGTTTTCTTTTGAAAACAAGACTGTATATAGGTATGTAGATTATTGGTCTAATCAATTGGTTGCCAACCCTGGTCTTGGGGACAATCTGCCCTGCACATTTTGGGGTGCCTTTATATCTACTAGCTTTAATCCCTTTTTGTGTAGTCTTCTGTAAACACAGTAATTGCAATCGGGTATCAGACCAAAACAACTCCACAACCCGAGACTCTCAAATAAATGTGGTATTGATCCAAATCATCTGGCGAACTCTGGATCAGTCCTCCTGCTGAGAAAGCATACCAAACCACAACAGGACATGTACATACCTGATGGATCTTCAGGAAATGATGTTGCACTCCATTGCATCAACATGTTTTTTTTCTAGCCACAGCAGTGCCTCTTTTTCAATCAGTATGATTTGCTTTGGAAGTGACAAGTATGGACAAGATTAAGAATGAGTATATTAGAGGGACAGCGCAGGTAGGATGGTTTGGGGACAAAGTTAGAGAGGCTGGATTAAGATGGTTTGTGTCATGTTTCTGGCTGGATGAGAAGGACGCAAATGCAGGTTCTTGTGTGACAATAAATCAAGTTTTATTTTTCTTAGTCAGGTCTTTTTCTTTTCTTTTTTAAATCACTGTTCATAGAAGCACAAGCACAAAATAAACACAAAACTGGAACACAAATTCAGCTCCTCTAGAGCCTCCCCAGCCTAGGTCTGCAG
>JAQMYK010000021.1:15088363-15100585 GCA_030014345.1 Clarias buthupogon | reverse complement strand
GGGGAGGCAAGGGTGCGGCTCAGTAATCCGGAGACCCAGATCTAATTTCCCCGGACCGTGGTGGTACAGATGTTACAGTTTGGACATGTGCAGATGAGGGATGAGGGGTATATCGGGAGGAGAATGTTAGAGATGAAGCTGCCAGGTAGGAGGAAAAGAGGAAGGCCCAAGAGGGGGTTTATGGATGAGATGAGGGAGGATATGCAGAAGGTTGGAGTGACAAAGGAAGATGTGGGTGAGTTAGATGGAAACAAATGGTCCGCTGTGGTGACCCCTAATGGGAGCAGCCAAAGGCAAAAAAGAAGAGAAGTGCCTAAAGTGGTAATGCAAAAAATGTTAACCAACATGGTTAACTCTATCATGAAATTCTTTCTCCCATGTCATTGAAAACTGCAGTCATCCTCAACACGGGACCTTCTTCCTTGGTCTTACTTCTTCTTGATGTGAGTGCAAGAGGTACTGGGTTTAAATATTGGACAAGCCCATGTGTTTCCATTAACCAATCCTTCTGTTAGGGAGGGACTCAGTGGACAACTAATCAGAAGGTCACGAGTTCAAACCCCAGCACAACCAAGCTGCCGGTATCTCAATGGACTACTAATTAGAAGGTCATGAGTTCAAACCCCAGCACAACCAAGCCAGGCCCTTGACCATAAAGTGCTCAGTTGTATGAATGAGATAAATGTAAGTTGCTCTGGATATTGTTGTTTAGCAAGATGCTATAAATGTGTACGACTTACAACAGCAATCAATTGCCATGTTTTTCAGATTGAGTTTTCTTCCATTGCGTCTCTTTGAACATCCTCAACGGCTCACCTTTGATCAATGCACGACGACATGTTTTTGTCTAAGTGGATGCATGTCTCTCAGTGAGATCCAGATAATCAGAACACAAGAAAGGACATGTTCTCAGTGCAGTACTAAACCGGACCACATCAATGTGATTCTGAGATGCCATTTTTTCCCCAAAGCAGATAATTTAATCATTTCCTGCTGCACTATTTGTAAGCAAACTAATGATGCAGGCCACATGACTAATACCACTCGAATTTATTTTTCCTGTTCACTACTTCTTGTTCTCTTGATCAAGAACACATGGACAGCTACCCTCAGCATTTTTTCAAGAGAAGCCGTTGCCAAATTTCATTCCGACTCAGAAGGAAGCCTTCTTTTTAAAACCTATTCCCAGTGTTTCAAGGGCCTCATATTTTGGGGCCATGTTTCAACATGATAATGTGGGCGTTTCCTCGAAAAGTCTCTTTTATTTCTTTAATCAATACAATATGACCAAACCAAAGGTGTCAGCAAGCAAATGTTTTCTTTTCTTATACTGTTATGAATAAAATACGTAAACTGTAAAATAAATATTCAGAACACTCCTGAGTGAAATTCTTTAGTTTATTTGTGTACCTTTGGGATTTGAACTCAACATATTTTTCTTAATATGTAGGTACAGATGTGCTGAATGAAACAAATTATCCAGCGTAATGTGAGCAAACTAAAATATGCTGAAATTACAATAAATGACAGTCATACTGATAGCAAGACCTTACAGGGGGAAAAAAAATCTGTTTTGCAGGAAAGAGACTAAACTCAGGAAGGAAAGGCAGATTCTCCATTTAGACTCTTACACCGTGGAATTATATATATATATGTTTTTTGCTTTGAAGACTTTATATATAATGTCCTTCAAAGGTCCAAACTAGTTCCCCATGACTAAACTAAAATTCACTCTTTACACTAGATGTGTTCACATGGATACATTTCTTTAATCCAAATGAAATCATTTTAATTAGGGGTCACAAATTAACCATTTACAAGCACGCTGACCTGATAAGATGTAAATTAGCATTTAATCAGAACGTTACTTATTTAACATGTGCAAAGTGGTTCTGCCTGCTGGGAAGTGTTTATTCTGCTTGAAATATAACAGGAGAGGATGAGTTTTTCTCCACCTTTGATGTGAGGTCAGATTTCACATCCTTTCCCATAAATCCTGCATTATGATTGGTTAGAAGAATTCAGTCTCATGTATAATTGGTTAGATGCTTTACTACAGATGAAATGCAAGTTATCCAGAGCTCCTTCCTCAGCCAGAGACCCAGTAGATGAAAGTCTGAGAGTAAAGACTGGAGTGAGAAATCTCAGGGATCAAAACTATATGTTGAATGCAGTCAAATTTATTTATTACTAGTGTAAGTACTCATTGTTGACAGGAAAAGAGTTTTTAATAATAGTTAAAAGGTTAAAGCTAGCTTGCCCCAATAAAAAAAAAATTCAGTTTAGCTTTTCTAGTTAATATCTATTGTTTGTTTACACTGAGCAAGTATTTTATTAGTATCATATTTTAAAGTAGATTATTAAATCTGGCACATAACTGTTCACAACATCGCTTATATTCAACATTTTGATTTCCCTTGGAGCAGGTTAAACTGCAAAATTTGTATTGTAAATTGTATTTGTAAATTTGTACAGTTTGATGAAAACGCAGTACGCTGTCAAAACTTGTTTATAATCTGGCACATAACTGCTCATAACTTCACTTCTACTTAGCATTTAGATTTTATTTATGGCACAGGTTTAACGTTAGGCAAATACCTAAGGACTGGCAAAGTTTCAGTAAATTTTGTCCAGACAGTTTTGTGGACAAACAGACAGACAGACATACGGACAAACAGACAGACAGACATACAGACAGAAAATTTTCTGAGACGCAAAGATATAATTGAAAGAGCGAGTTCTGACTAATGTACAGACAAAACCTTTATTTTATTTATATAGATTTTCAATCATTCTAAGATTATTAAACATATTAAACATTGTTTTCCTTCTATCAAGTTTCAAAGATGTCTTATTCTATTGACTTCATCCTAAAAAGAAATGCTTACAATTATCTTAAGGATCTGCCAACAGAACAAGACTATTTCAAGACTTATCCCCAAACTCATCAATTGAAAAAAAAAAAATCCTATATTTTGCTTATTGTAATCTTTATATAATAAAACCTACTGTAGATAATCTGATTGAATTAAACATTTGTGTTTCCCACTGAATTGAATAATCTTGTTCTATTCACTTGTTTTCCAAGCCTGAGCATACATTTTCTTCATCACCTCTTGACCTTTCTCATACTCTTCCTCGTGTCCCTGTGCCCTGAGCACTTACATCTGGTCACTCACTTTCTGTCCACCTCTTTGTAGCTTTTCGTCCCCCACCACTTGTGATATTTAAAGAGTATTGGTTCTGTCATGATGAGCTCTCCTTCACCTCTGAACCTGTCCAGTGCCTTCAGCATGGGTCACGGGGTGAAAGAGTGTGCGTGAGTTACGGTAACAGGGCCGTTCTTTTGAAAGCACATGGGATCAGGCAGGAGCTACAAGCACAACAGCTGTTTTTACATACTAGGTTGTAAAAAAAAAAAAAAAAAGAAAGAAAAAAAGAAAAAGAAAAGGGGGCCTCTCTGGAGATGAGCAAGAGGAAGGGTGGAACAATGGAGACGAAGAGAGAGAGGGAGCTAAATCAAAAACAGGGTGAAAAGGCAGGACAGGGGCTCAGAGAGAAACAGGAAAAGTTAAGTGACTAAGAGAGGAACACAAATACTGATTAATACTTTATCAACTTTACCATTCTGAATAAATTTTACTCGTGAGAATTTTTATCATCATGAGCGAGAAATCTGAATGTGATCACCCAAAGCGGGAAATTTCCTCTGTGTGTGTGTGTGTAAAAGATGTGATTGTGGTGCATACACAAAGTATAGTACACTGTTTTCTTTTTTAAAGAGAACAATAAGGTAAAAACATGTTCCAAAAATAATCTTTATTTCACATATGAATAAACATTTACAGTATTTAACTTTCTTATATATATCCATCTATATGTACATAATATACAGTTTACATGACACATACAGAGTAAGGGGTTTCGAGGAGTAGATCAGAGCGACATGTAATCATGTGCATTTTTTAACATCACATAAAACAGGTAGACGTTTGATCGTGTAGCATTTTGTGTAGTAGATGCGGACCGATTCAGTTTTGTCATTATACAGCATTATGTGCATTAAATACATAATCGGAAAATCATCTCTATTGTAAGTTTATTCTCCTATATGTGCATGTGTGTGTACATGCATCAGTGAAGTGGAGTTCAAATATCTGAGAAACTGTAACTGTGGAATATTTAACACAAATCATTATGGGTGTGTGTTAGTGTGTGTATATATACACACGTTGTGTATAAGTGTGTAATAATGACCAGAGTTACTGCTTGTATATGCATATATACTGATTGTATTAGATTTTCCTCTTGTGTGTGATCCTAAGACACTTGAATGAATTTGATCTTGAAAAAAAAAAAAAAAGGGTCCATCAGGCTTTAAACGCACTCGTTATGTCCGTGCCAGCTCTTTAAGCAAAAAATGGGACATACTAAACAATTTATTCTAAATTCATGTAAATGTTTTAAACATTGTACTTGCCTGTTAAGTTAATGTCAACAATATAATAATTGCTTAGATTTTTATTAAATTAGAAAATAATGTAAAATTTAAGCATTTTTGAAGCCCTTAGATATCTGGACTCCATTTTAGTATATTTCCCACAGAAATATAAATGGACAAAAAAAAATCGCTATTTAATAAGGGCGTGCATGAAGCAAAGAAAACAACTAGGGAGAGAAAACTGAAATGACTGAAGTTGTGTCCAACAAATTAGTAAACCCGGAAAGAATGGTCAACTGAACTGTCAACTTCAGATCACTTAAACTCTTGGTGAAATTGCATCATAAAAAATGGACAGTTGAAATCAGTGTGCTATGTTCACAATGAAAGTCAGTCCAGGAGAAATCCACTAGTTAGTGAGACTCATCAGAAAAAATGGCTTCAGTTTGCTAGGAAGCCTAAAGACTGGACTTTGGAGCGATGGAAAAAGGTCATGAATTGAGACCGACCCTACTCCAGAGTGATGTGTGCGTCCGGGTAACAAGGGAAGTACAAGCCTCTGGAGACAGTGTTATGATCTGGGGTTGCTTCAGTTGCTCAGGTCTAGACTCAGTAACGTTATGAGGCAATAAAGTGAAGTCAGCTGACCACCTGAATGTACTGAATGACCAGGTTATCACATCTATGGAGTTTTTTCCTCCCTGATGGCACGGCCATATTGTTAGACTGAGACCGTGAAAGAGCATGCAGAATCATTTTCATACAGACAAGCTCTCTCTCTCTCTCTCTCTCTCTCTTTTTTTTTTTTTACCAGGCAGATATAATTATTAAATGTCAATTAGTGAGATTAAATAGATATAAAGTATTTCTTTCCTCTTTTAGTTGATTAAAGGAGAATCAGCACATAACCGATCACCACACTGAGTGTGTTTTATACTTATATGTACTTAAATGTATTTCTCTATTTAATTTACTCATGCACACTAAAAAGTGTGTATATATTTGGTTAATTAGCAAGTTATTACAATTCTCTCTCTCTCTCTCTCTCTGCTTATTTCTAGCTTCTTTGTTTTACAAAGAAAAAAAAAACGGTTGGATTTTGTGCTCCTTATATACAGCTGTTTGCCAGATATGTCAGTTAAATAACATAAAAACTCTTCAAATAAAACATGTACAACAACAAAACAGCTTGAGTGTGTGAATGCTACAAATAGTGTCTTTGTATGGCACATGACGTGTGTGTGTGTGTGTGTGTGTGTGTATAAACTGTAAGTTGTCTAGTTGATTTATTAACGGTACACAGACAGATTGTGCTTCTTCGCTGCTACATGGAGAAATCAGTTGAAAAACAAAAACAACAAAACCCTTGTACACTTCAGTGATAAGCTCTGTGATCTTTGGCTCATTAGATTATGGGCTGTCCTGTAGATTATTACAGAATGTTGCCTTGGGTTGGCCAAACACTCAACGCTTATCGCTCTTCCAGCTACTCTATAGTACTTCTGCAAAATGGAAGGTTTGTTCCAAAAAAACAAAGCAAAAAAAAAAAAAAAAAGGGTTTGACATTTCCCTTTACAAAAGGCATCCTTTCAGGACAAAATGCCCACGTTACTGCTGACTCTAGCAGACTTGGGACTGTCTTGATTTTGGCGAACCGTTGAGAGTCCCTCGGCTCCGTCCCCCAGTGGCCAGCACTGGGCTTTTGAGAACTCCTCCTGTGTGTTTAACTTAAACACACGCCACTCTTCATCTCGATTTTGGATCACTGTAGTGCTTTAAAATGTTTTTAATCCAGATTTAACACCGGTAGTAATAATAAAGGTAGCAGGATGGTAAGGATGGTTGAAAAGGCTGGTCTGACCGCAGCACTTGCTCGCACACTTTTCTGAACATCTGGCAGCACCACTGGCTCATCTGGGGGCAAAATGAGGGCAGAAAAAATAAGTTACTAAGTTACTTATAAACTGTTTTCAAATATTAAATATAGTTGCAAAGCAACAATGACTGGGCCCAAGCACCTGTGCCACCGCTGCCCAGGTGCACCAGAAAGACAGTGGGCACTTTGGGGGCACATGCATTTAAAGAGGAAATACCAATAACATTATGATGTAATATATTATATAACTATATATATGTAAATATATATAAATAAGATAGTTATTAGCCTCTTTTTGCAAGAAGCTTAAGGCCTCGCTACACCTGAACCATTTGAGATATCAAAACACTCTTCGCAATTTTGCATCCTCAGTGTTGTGAGATCATATTGGGCCGGTTTTGTGGCGATCGTATAAATCCCCTAGGAGTATATCAAATTCCATTGGGTACGTTTTGCAAACAACTCAAAATAAATTACTTTCCTGTTGGGTAGAGCCCATGACATGCATAGCGAAAGTTGTGCAGCTCAATGAGGTCTAAATGTCTACCGAGTTTTACATGTATCCGTGCAAGTGTGTATGAGCTATGCAGCAAAATCTCCTGCGGAGACCTTCACCCATTAGCACTATGATGTCATCGTCTTTGCTATAATAGTGGTGATGTCATAGTGCTTGGGCCATAACTAGTTTAACAATTATACACATCACAGACTTATCTTCAAAGAAAGGTTCTTAGCCTTTGAAGATAAGTCTGTGATTAGTTCAATAAAAGAGTGAATAAAAGATTTATACCTGCCGGTAAGCGATTCGAGGTGGTGTGCACGCCTCCTCCGCTTCCTTTACCTGGTCCAACTCTAGCCTCTTGTGAACCTGAATAGAGAATAAACACAGACTATATATATAGATCCATTCTTCAGGAAAAACACATGGAATTTATACTTTAGTGATCCTCACCATCATTTGCAACAACATCCACTCTTAGCTTCAGACACTCCTGTCCATGGTGGTGTAGCGGTTTAGCTGTTTAAAGAGGGAAAAAAAAACATTAGAGTGGGAAAGGTGATAGAAAGGAACTAATCTGGTTTCTTTCACCTGCCAGAAATGTAAACACTCTTGTCATGCTTTCAATTATATCCTTGTGTGGTCTAATCCCTTGTTTCTCATTTGCCTTTTTTTTTTTTTGGTGAAAAAGCCTTAAAGCGCAGCTTTTAATCATAGTAATGATGTCCACTCTCCATTAAAGACTGAATCATTCCAAGTTGGAGCCTGAAATAACAACGAGGACATTTTCCTTCCTGAAGAATATCTTACCCTGTACTCTAAAAAATCAAACGCGACTGCTTCTTACAAAATGAGTGAGGCTCACAGCGTAGTGTAGAGTGTGGACTCGCATGACGGCTCAGGGGACCTATTCATTACTGAAAGACTAAAAGGGCACATGGACTTGACTCATGCCCCCAAAATTCTTCTCTGGCAGCTCGCTGTACCATAAATTTAAACCTGGACCGTCATGGGTGTGGACTGGATGATGCAGTCATGCACTCATGTACAGAAATGAAGTCTTTCACATGAGCACCATGCAAACTTCTGAAAGGTCTCGTACGTGCACAGAGATCCAGTTTAGCATTTAACAGACTGGTACAATCTGGACAGTAAAAAAAAAAAAAAAGCTCATGCTAACAAATATAGTAGTAACCAATGAGGATATAATGATGATAACAACTTTACTTATGACTCACAGATGTAGTAGTAGCTCTGGCCTGGGCGGAACTCCTTGCCCAGGGTGAAGGGTGTGAACCGCTGGAACTTCTCAGAGAACTTTTCTGGCGCGTGCTGGGCAAAGGGCTGGCCGCACTCCCAGCGCATCTGCTCATAGGACTGTGGCCGGCACGCCTCGTAGTCCTCACGCTCCACCATGTATAGCACATAGCGCTCTGCCTCCTGGGACGCCACCGTGCCCAGAGGGTAATGCGGGCACACGATGTCCAGGTAGTCGTTCAGACGCACCTCAACTGCGTAGACGTCCTCCTGAAACCTGCCGGAGCAAAGCGGAGAGAGAGAACAATGAAGCTGATGGAGACAAACAGACTGAGCATGCCTAAATCTGAAGAATCTTGTATACGGGGCTCATTACAATCAATAGAATTTTTATAAATATATGGTGCACCTCATCAAACTCATCATCTATACCGCTTTATCTTGTATGGAGGGCATGGTAGGGGCTTGGAGCGTATCCCATGAGTCTTAGGGCAGGAGGTGGGGTACACCCGGGATGGGGTGCCCACCCATCGCACCCGGGGTATCAAACCCGGACCCTGAAGGTGCACGGCGATATTGCTAACAACTACATCTTACATATTAGGGGGAAAATCTAATTGTATTGTATTAAACCCGAGACAAAACACAAATGGATAAAAAACTTTATTTCTGTTGTTTTTTTCTCATGAACTGGAAGATTTTGAATAATAGCCCGTCAATGCTGAATATGCTGTAAATGCTTTTAAAATCGAAGTACGCTATGAACAAACATGAAGGACAAAACAATCTAATAACATAAAGGCGATGATGAGGACCTGTGAGACAGTTTCCCGGTCACATTGCGACCATCGCTCCTGTTTCTACCATCTGGTAGTGGCGCAGCGTCGTGACGGATTCAATCGCCTCGACATTGATCGTAAAACCATGTGCTTGAAGAGCACTGGGAAATCAGTGAGGACTGAAAAGTGAACAATCGCCTAGTAGATGTGGAAAAATCAAAAGGAGAACGATTAACGGTGGGGAACGGACAGAGACAGTGCGTCTCATCAGGGTGTGCGCCAGAGCGTTCACTCGTCCTACAGGGACAGGAAGTTCGCCTCAAGGTTTAGAATGCAGCCAGAAAAGCTATTGTAGAGAATGATCACCAACCTACAGATTCCCTCACAGGACATTTAACACACACACACACACACACACACACACACACGAAAAATTCTTTTTGAGGCATTAACAAAGTTTCAAAGAGAAAAGACAGACCCGCCCTAAAACAGAGGAATGAATCGGTGTCCTGTCTGCACCCCCTCTCATTACGTACACACACACACACACACACACACATACACACGCCCTTTTCTGGCCGATTGTCTGCCTCTTGACTCCTCTCCTTTCTTCTGTCCTCCCTAACTCCGCTCCTCCTCCAGGTTTCCTGCTCTACTGGCCGTCTTCCCTCTCTCCCCTTTTTTCCTGCCTCGCTCGCTCAAACCTACATTCCAGTGAAAGAAAGAATGCGTGTCTCTGTTTAAAGCCCATGTCAAGAAATATTTCAACCACAGGCCAAATCCTAGTACTGCAACAACATCGGGGAAGTGAAAAATACTACACCTGCAGGCGATCATTAACGTAGCCTACAGTGACCGGTGTTTATTCAGCTTGGCAAATGGCTGCTGCTGTGAATCTTTAACCACAGGGAAGTGTAATAAAGGAGCGGCATGAAAGAGTCGACAGCAAAATATCAACACGAACTATAAAAAGCCGACAGAATTCGTAAATCTGCAGCTACGATTGTGCAGTGTTGATGGTGATGCTTAAGCACGGATTTATTTCTGATTCTGATAGAGATTTCATGGTTTTATATTTAGTTTTTGCCGATTTAAAAGTGATGCAAATACAAACTCCCTGACCTGGACATGCACGCCCATCCTACATGTCCAGACATCGCTTCATATCTAGTACATGGTTGAGACTTTGTTTATCTGAGTTTTAACTCCTTCAATGAAATCAGGAAAAGAAAAATCTGTGAATTGTGGGTAGATCGCTGCTTTGGTTTGATTTTGATTTGATTCAAAGATTACTGTCTGATTTCTAAAAGTATCTGATAACAATTAAAAGACTGTGTAACTTATTGTTTGTTGTTTAAATGTCAAGTCTTGCACAAGACAATTTTTTTCCTGCTAATCTTCTGCTCCACACTCCAGGCCAGTAGGTGGCAGTAATTGCACCTTTCAACCATTAAATTTTTTTTTAATCTAAAGTATTTTTCAATTTCAGACCACTTCATGTTTTGTAAGTTTACTTAAATAATTTGAATTGTGTGAATCGATTCCTATTAGAAAACTGATTCAATGGATCGAATCGACCAGCAAAAGATCGATACAAGTGCGTAATCATGTTAGTCACACAGCTCTACACTCAACTAATCTAGGATGACTATCGGACTAGAAGACTGACTAACGCTGTCAAATTGCTGGCTCGAGCTTTAGACTCATCACAGTCAGTATGTTTTCATGATGGACCGACTACAACCGGGCCTTTGAAATATGTGTAAACATGTTAGTCTGAATGACATCATATAAATTCAACTCTCAGACTCGTTCTAGCACATCCAGGTGATGCAGCTGTGAGTCGAGCTACTCCTGCACGTATAACTCGATCATAAAAACAGAAATCAGCCTGTGCGCTCTGAGCATGCTCCACATTTCCCGCCCGGCATTTCCCTGCTTAAAGGCAGGGGCCAAGTCCAGGTTCAAACCCTACCACCACCACCACCACCACCAAGATGCCACTGCTGGGTCCATGAGCAAGACCCTCAACTATTTGGTGGTGTCGTCTGCCTTGGGAGAACACTATAACCACGAGGTATAGCGTGCACCACATTTGTATAAAAAGTTAACCATATGACACGTTTCCACCGTTCGTCATGCTGCCAGTTTGCCGTCTATTGTTTTGGTGTCTGATGTATTAGATCAACCAAGAATACAATACTAACAAGTACAAGTAGAGAGCATATCGTCACCTAAAGCAGAGGAGTCGCAGTCTATAAATCAATTCCCCCGCTGTGCTTGTATACTGGGACAAAGACGGTAGTTCATCGCTTGTACGTATTAACATCCTGTGTGACGAGCACAAATCACTTCCATTCACTGAACTTCTGCAGTGCAGTGGAGGAAATCATTAAAATACTGCGTGAACAGAATCGTGGTCTTGTCTTTCACTGTCTTTCAGCAATTCCTGAAATAATTGCAACCCCTAGCTGACACTCTTTCATCTGATAGCTCCATGCAACACCCGTTTATCCATCCATCCATCCTTTCATGCGATCAGGTTTAGTCCCGCCTCCTGCGGTGGTTTTTCTCAAAGACATCACTGAGGAACGTAGCAGTTTCAGACACACAGAACTCGGGTCATAACTAATACTCGAGCAGATGCTGAAAAATGATATACATGATCCCGTAAACAGACTGTACACTCCGCGGTCTGTCCTGTGTCACTAAATCCTCATGGCCATGTCGTAGGATAAAAGGATTAAGCGTTCTTCTGAGGAGCGGTGACGCGAGAGATGTTTCTGCATCGGGTTTTCATAAATGCTTACGTACATGTTGAAATATTCCTCCGAAAAAGAGCAGAGAGCTGGATTAACAAAAGACATTATGACACACACACACACATACACACACGAGTAAAGGTCATGATTAGAAGCTGTTTGCGGTATGGCTGCAATGTGGGCATCAAAAGAGGGTCAGAGGGGGGGCAATTAAAACACAAAGCAGGGTATTAAAGTGGCCCCAGAGGGGGGCAATTATGTCACTCCACCCCACCCCGGAGGGCTCGGAGTCAGAGGGGAGACTGAGAGAATTTGGGGGATGGGGGTGTAAGGGTCAGGGGCTCTTCTTAGGACTAGTGAGTGTCCTTTGGAGGTTTACAGTTACTTTATCAATGGGGTTATTCATACAGCAAAGCCTTTCACTCTCGGGCTTTAACGCCTCCACACACACACACACACACACACACACACACACACACACACACACACACACACACACACAGGAGGAAGCTGAGGGACTAACGGCCGGCTCTGCTCATTAAACACTTTGTCTTCTCTCTTTTAGGACAAAGCATGAATAAAGAGCATCTGTGATGAAAAACACAACA
>JAQMYK010000021.1:15066069-15083853 GCA_030014345.1 Clarias buthupogon | reverse complement strand
TGTGTGTGTGTGTGTGTGTGTGTGTGTGTGTGTGTGTGTGTGTGTGTGTGTGTGTGTGTGTGTGTGTGAGAAAAAGAAAGCAAGTGACAGAGAGCTCGAGTTGTATGAAGTTCAGTCCTGTTCCCAGACTTTCAGCTTGTGTGTGAGTGACTGCAGAGTGTGAGACAGACCTCTTTGCGTGCGTGAGTGTGTGAGAAAGGTATTGTTTACGCCGCGTACAGGATGTGCCATTTTCCCGGGAAAAGAGCTGGCCAGGAAACACACACTCAGCAGGGGAACGCATGGTCTCTCTCTATCTCACACACACACACACAGTTACTCTGCAGCCCTTTCCCCCCCTAATTTAATATTTCCTATATCCAATCAGATCTGCAGTGAGATACGGTGAGAGAAAGCCTCGGCCTCTGTCGCAGCAAATCTTACGTAACGCCCGGTCCCACGAAAAATCAGTGTGTTTGATCATCAGCACGAAGGGATCACAGATGAAGGGAAGGTGCACGGGAACCCCTGTGCGTCTGAAGAGGAGAAGAAACAGGAAGAAACGAGCACGATGTGGAGAGAGGGAAAAAGGATGTGATGAAAAAATGATGGTTACAGCTGCGAAAGGGTTCGAGAAGAGCAAGGAAGAGAGAGAGAGAGAGAGAGAGAGAGAATTGGAATGAAAGAAAAAAGAGAGAGGAGGGAAAAAACACCTTTTTCCTTTTTTTTAAAATTCAAATTCCTTCATACAAAGAGAGTGAAAGGAAAACTGGGAAATTTTGAAGAGAATGGAGATAAAAGGGGTGCAAATAAGGTGGGAACAGACGGGAAGAAAAGAAGAAGCGAGAAGAAAAGAGAAAGGAGAAAATAATAAAAGCAGGGTGGACTGAGGGGTAACCCCACCGCCCGGGACCACCAGAAAGCCAGAGAGAGTGACAATACGTAGATAGAGTAACTGGCACTTCATCACTCACTCACACACACACACACACACACACACACACACACACACACACACACACAGTGAC
Organism: Clarias buthupogon; assembly: GCA_030014345.1. Taxonomy (NCBI): domain Eukaryota; kingdom Metazoa; phylum Chordata; class Actinopteri; order Siluriformes; family Clariidae; genus Clarias; species Clarias buthupogon. Next base: position 15,082,846 of record JAQMYK010000021.1, on the reverse strand, counting down.
AGATAAACAGCATGAATCACACTTTGGAACAATACAAGATAAAAGCTGCTGTATTAGAAAAGCCATAAAATAAACCAGGTGCCCTCTGGCCTGCGCTTGTTACCATACAGCGACTCGGTGTCTTTCAGACCTGATTAACCCGTGTAAATCCCGCCATCGATTCTGAACAAGCAACAAATCAGGGGGGTCGAGCGTCGCCGAAAAGAGGAGGGAGACGGGTACGGACGGAGGGAAAGAGTTAAAGGAAAGGAAGGAGAAAAACTTCTGAGTGAACTTTGTGCCAGGAAACCAAGCGGTGCCACGGGCGTGCGGCCAAGGGCGAGACAGAGGTGTGGAGGAGAGCGAGGGAGAGAGAGAGAGAAAGAGGGAGAGAAGGGGATAAAAATGAGAGAGATAGAAACAGAAGGAGAGAGAGTGAAGGAGAGAAAGATGAGAAGTAGAGGAAAAAAAGGAAAAGAGAGAAGAAGTGAGCAAGAAAGAGATTTTAGAGAGAAAGAGAGAAGAGAGAGAGAGAGAGAGAGGAAGGAAAGAGTGTAGAAGTCTTTGGGGAATAAGAGCTGGAATCCTGAGTCTGTTCTACTAGACAAAGTGAAAAAAGGGGAAAAACATAAATGAGAGATAATGATATTGACTATGTTTAATATTATTCTGGTTCAGTTACAGGTGACCACACACACACACACACACACACACACACACATTACTGTCACTGTCACACTGAACAACAAACCGTGCGCTGATCCGTAAGTGAGTCCACTCTTAACCGGAAGTCAGGTTAATGTGTCAAAGACTGAATGATAGAATACAATCATTCATTCTGACACTCCCTACACACACACACACACACACACACACACACACACATGCACTGTAATACACACACTCAGGAGTGTAACATGAACAGATGCACAAGCAGGGACAGGTATAAACACATCAGCGTAGTTTGTGTTTCTTGGAACTGGACACATACACACATACACATACACACACACAGCAACTTGATATGCCAATTTATGGCCAATGCATCTTCATCACACACTTTTAACCTTAAGTGTTTAAGTGGTTTTGCGGAGAGGATGAGAATGTCAAAGTAGTTTATAGAAATAAAAGTTTTAAAAAATAGACAGACTAAGAAAAAATGCAGAAAAATGCGTGTTTTTTTCTCCCAATGCTTCTTTTTCTCTGATTATAGGATCTGATTTAAGAACGAGAGACAGACAGAGAAAATGGAGGAAGAGTTAGCCATGATAAACAATAACATAAATAGCAAGAACTTGCTATTTATGCAGAATTGGCTAAGAGAGAGGTAGAGAGAGTCACACACACACACACACACACACACACACACACTTGCTGTAACTTTCTGTCATGTCGGCGTCTTGACTCCTACGTTACTCTGCCTCTAATTCCTGAGCGGTTCGAGGCTGTTGTGCCCACGGCCCGAGAGTCAGGTTACTCTAAATCACAGGTGTCAAAGCCAAGTCCTGGGGGTCCAAGCGCAGATTAGTGTTCCCCCGCTGTCTCCCTCTCTATATTTTCTTTCTCGTCTAAGAGCTGAGACACCACGTCTCCGTGATGCGTTCTGGGGCTCGGCTGGAAAACAGCAGGCACCAGTCTGTGACTGAAATGTTATCTGACTTATCATCTCATCATGTAGTCGTGTTATCAGATTGGAACCAGTTCAGCCTCATGACACTTTTTTTGTAAAAACATGTGGAATTAATGATGAAGTAGCCTGACACCTTGATATAAACACCTCCAACTCCCCAGACATCACTCAGGTCTGACTCTGTGCTTCTCAAACCATTTTTTTTTAGCTCCCAATACACCTGTGTGAACTAATCAGCTCATTAACAGTGATTTCTGATTTGACGTGAGTACAGGACAGCAGGTCCAGGACCAGAACGGAGAACCACTTACTCACTCACTCACTCACTCATCATATTCTGTATACAGGGTCATGGGTAATCTCCCAGGAGATTTAGGGCACGAGGCGGGGTACACCCACGACGGGGTGTCAATCCATCGCACACTACAGCAATTTTGGGAACAACAACCTGCATGTTTTTGGAGGACTGTGGGAGGAGTTCCTGGAGGAAACCCACCAAGCACTGGGAGAACATGCAAACTCCATGCACACAGACCTAAGATATGAATCGGACCCAGACCCTGGAGATGCCCGGCGACAGTGCCAACCAATAAATTACTGATAATCACTTCTTACTTAAGTAACCACCTTAAGGGCATTGGTAGCTCGGTGGTAGGTTTATCCCCCACCATGCAGAAGACCCAATTTCGATTCCCAGCCACTGGATGCAGTGCTGGTCCCAAGCCCAGATAAAAAAAAAATAAATGAAACAAAATGGGAGGGTTGTGTCAGGAAGGGAATCCGGTGTAAAACCTGTGCCATGTTTGGAATTGATGGGAGGAGCCGAAAGACTAACAACAACAACAACCTCACTCAGTTCCAGCTAAACAAGTGTGACGTTTTTGCTTGATTCCCCCCAAAAAATGAAGTTCAGTGAAATAGAGTCAGGCCTGAGCTGCTCACCACATCCCTCGCCATGTGCTTTCCATATCCTCTCCCGGCCTTCCAGGTGAATTCCTACGATTTGGAAGGAACTAAGAATACCTGCTCCTGCCTGGGTTTACGGGAAAAAACGAAAAAGAAAAGGTCGAGAGCTAATGCAGAACAGGATCGTCAGTTTCCAGGCCGCGCCGCTTAAGCTTTCTGTCTCATCTGATTGAACTTGTCAGATCATGATTAAAGGCCTGCGGGAGTTAATTTTAAAAAATGAAAAAAAAAAAAAAAACAATGATTGCCAGACTTTCTGAACCTTACAGATCAGATTGAGGAATACAATCTAATCTGGATACCAACCTAGTGCACTAAATAGTTTCAAAACACACTGCAGCATGTGGTCTAGGATGCAACTCCATACAAATATCTATCTATCTAGCTATCTATCTATCAACTCAGGGAGCTGACTGCTTGACAAGGGCACAACAAAACCCACAAGAGATTTTACAAAAAAAGAGAAGATCTTAGATCTGAGGTTTTTAGTGCTCTTATACATGGTACCTGGGCACCAACGTAGTGCGCTAAATACATTGCAGTGTCGAAACACATCGCCGCATGTGGTTTGGGATGTAACCGGAGAACTGGCTGCTTGACAAGTGCACATTTTCTCTGATGGAATGAATTGGGCTAAACAGAGTTTTACAAGTAGAGGAGAGATTTCGGTTTCAGATCTGAGGGTTTTAGCGCTGTTATACATTAACAAGAGAGGGAAAAACATCCCAGTGTGCCATGGTGGGAAAATACAGGGCTGATCACTCCAGCACCAGGAAATATGAGTTCAGTATGATCTTTATCAGGGAAATGTCTTGCTAAACCTGTTGCTATGTCGCAATAGGTAGATAGATAGCTTTGAGATTTGATCACAATCACAACCTCCATCATCATCATCATCATCATCACTCCAACTCCTTTTCATACAAACATGACAGGAGATTGCATGATGATCACATCAACTCACAACTCCTTCTTCTTTAAAAAAAAAAAAAAAAAGTATATAGTTATATATATATATATATAAAACTTTTTTTGATTGTAAATTGGACTTACTTTGGGTTGGTGCTATTCCAGAAGACACTGTGTCTCTCGGCCCTGGAGACAGAGACGCACAGGTTGGCCATGACGCACAGGAGAACCCAGACCAGCTCCATCATCTCCAAGTCCATCTCCAACAACAATAAAGCAAAAACCAGTGTACAGTATTCTCCTGGAGGTGTGTGTGTGTGTGTGTGTGTGAGAGAGTGTGCTCTTAGACTGTTTAGCTTCCAGCAGAAACAGGATCAGGTCCAGATCAAGTCATAAGTTTGCTAGAAATTCTGGCATTATGGCACAGACATCAGCAGCGCGCGCGCGGAGTGAGATCACTGAGACCCGACTGTTCCTTCAGTGTGGAGTTAAACCGAGGAGATCTGACTGGCCACGCCCACACTGCTCAACTGACCAATCAGAGGCGAGTGCGCCTGCATACTGGCGTACTGGGGGGAAAAAAACAACAACCCTGGTCAGGTTGAGTGTGTGTGCGCTCGTGGTCAGGATGCTGCCCCCTGTCGGTCTCTGTGGTGTACTGAAATAAATATTCTACATACGTTTATTTATCACTTTTCTTTTTATACAGTTTTTATCTTCCTTTTTAATTTTATAGACTTTTATTTTTAATCTACTCCTGTTACGTCCTTGTGACTTATTTCTAAGCTTTGTAAATTTGTGTTGGTGTTTTTGCATCACGAATGTAAATATTTGTCATGTCAATAAATCACGTTTAAATCTTTAATCTTGAATCTAAACAGATAAAAATAAAAAGAGAGAACATAAAAACTGTATGAAATATTAATAATTAATAAATGTATATAAAATAAAAGAGTACAGACATCTAGTTCTGCAGTCAAAGATAAAGTGAAACCCGTTAACCTCATTTGTAACAAAAAAATAAAATTCAAATTTTATTTGTCACATACACAGTCATACATAGTATGATATGCAGTGAAATGCTTATACGACCTTAAAAAAAAAACAATTAACAAGAAATAAGAAAGAGAAATAAAAAAGAAATAAATAGCTGAGCTATAACAAAGTAGAACAAAATATAAAAATCTTCAAAAATATATAAGAAATATAAAACCTATCTGTACAAGACAAAATAAATTTAAATGCAAATAAATAGTTAAAATTAATGAAAAATATCCAGAAGTGTGCAAATGGAAATAACAATGAAAATTAATGGAAATGTCCAGAAAGTGTGCAAATGTGCAATGTGTGTGCAAAAAAGCAGAAAGGTTCATAATAATAATAATAATAATAATAATAATAATAATTACATCTCAAATAATGATCTCTCTCTCTCCCTCTCCCTATAAAGTTATACAAGTCGCTCCTGAGCCCCCACTCTTCAGGCCTGAAGGTTTTGTACCAGAACCTCCAACAACGAACTGGACCAGATTAACTTAAACACCTCTTCTTTTATAGTGAACTTCCAGCCGCTTAACATACAGTATGAATGCAGATCAATCCCTGCTATCCGTTATCACCCAAATGAGGATGGGTTCCCCGTTGCGTCTGGTTCCTCCCAAGGTTTCTTCCTACAGCCATCTCAGAGAGTTTTTCCATATAATAACTTCATTTACATTCAGGCATTTGGCAGACACTCTTATCCAGAGCAACTTACAAATATACTTTGAAGTCATTGGATAGATCCTTACACTGGTTACCAGGTTACTAACTAAGTACCATCAGTCAAACACTGTTGGGAAGGTTTTTAACCCAAACATCTAAGAAAAAGATAAGTCTTTAGTTGTCGCTGCTGCCAGTGACTCGGCTGTACAGACATGGTTTGTTCTACCACTTAGGAATCAGGACAGAAAACAGTCTACATGCATATCTTCCTTGATCCCTGAGAGATGATGGGACCAGTCAAGCAGCGCTCGAGAATCGGAGGGAACGTGGTACGGTGCAGGGTGTGATTAGAGCTGAGAGGTGAGTGGGCACTGGGCCATTTTTGGCTTTGAACACAAGCATCAGTGTTATGAATTTGATGCGGTCAGCTGCAGGAAGCCAGTGCAGGGAGCAGAGGAATGGGGACTTGCCACCGTCGTCCTCGGCTCGCTCATCATGGACAATCTGACCATTCTGATTCATACTGTACACATTCTCTCACACATTCCATACTCATTCCCCTACGTTTCTTTTGATTCTGTGAAGCTGCTTTGTGACAATGGCCACTGTTAAAAGTGCTATATAAATAAAATTGAATTGACCTTCTGACTTTTCCTCGGAAAAAGCTGGTCGGTGGTGTTAAGCTCAACAAACTGCTGCTTAAGGGTCTGTGTTAACAAATATTCATTAACAAGCTGATTAATTACAGCACAAACCATGCCCCCTTCATCACAAGGATTAATTTAATTACCACCTTGTGTTTAGTCAACTCTGTGTGTGTGTGTGTGTGTGTGTGTGAGAGAGAGAGAGAGAGAGAGAGAGAGAAACAGAGAGACCTAATTATTTGTCTGATTAATCATTCATATAGGTACAGCCCTGATTAGAGCTTCTTTAGATTAGAGCAAAATTCCTACAGCTTTCATTTTTCATCTTCACATATCTTAAAGCACAAGATGTACTGTAAAGCACATTTGCCATTGCAGGGTGTTTTGTTTTATGATGTTTTTAAGTTTAATATTCTCCCATTTTCTTTTTGGTTTCAGCTTTTATTTATAACTTAATTTTTGGAAAAGCAAGTGCTATGGGTTTATCCCTATTGTTTGTAATTTGGTGTTGTTAAAAAAACAGATTTTAATCTTTGTGAGGCTTTCCTGCTGATATATAGGTTAATAAAACCTGCCCATGCTTGCTATTTGTGACATAATGTAACTTGTCTTTTAATTTTATTTAACAAATTTAATTTAAGCTGATGGGTGAAGCATGGTGGTGGTAGTGTCATGGTTTGAGCATGCACATCTCTACTTTAACAAACTCACTGATCGGTATTGATGATGGAGCTGCAGAATGAATTCAGACATCTACAAAAACATTCAGTCTGACAATTTACAGAGAAACACATCCAAACAAATCTCGAGGAACTTCTTCATGCGGCAAGATGACGACCCAAAACACACTTGCAACACAACACAACCTAAAAAGTGAAAAAAGTGGAAGGGTAGACCTTAACCTAACTGAGCAGCATTTCACCTCCTGATGAGGAGACTGAAAGGAGAAACCCCCCAAAAAACACAATACCTGGAAGAAGCTGAGCTATAAGACTGGAAATGCCTGACAAAAGAAGAATGCAGTAGTTTGGTGATGTCAGTGAGTCTCAGGCTCATAGCACTTATTGCAAGCACGAGATCTGCAACCAAAGTGTTGTTGTTGGTCTTTCAGCTCCTCCAGTTGAGGGGTCGCCACAGCGGACCATCCGATCTACACAACAACTTTGCACAGATTTTTACACAGGATACCCTTCCTGGTGCAGCCCTCTCATTTTGGGACCGACACTGCATCCAATGGCAGGGATTTGGGCATTGGCTAGGAATCGAACCCAGACCTTCCTTATGGTAGACGAGAAAGCAACCACTGAGATATGCAACCTAATATTAAGTATTATTTACTTTAATTTACTTTAGGACCTTTTCTCGCCTCAAAGCTAAGTGGCAACATAGCTAGATGTAAATATCAGCGAATGAAAGCTGAAAATCTGATCAACCTCATATTCATGTTTTGATCTCAAACCCAAATGACTTCAGTTATCTACTACAGTAGATAAATAAAAACTTGGATTTTTATTTATCTACTGTAGTTTGCTGACCTTTACTGTCACCACTGAATACGCATTCACACCAGCATATTACACAACACCTTCCAAGCACAATGAATGTGTTGTGTATTGCAGGGTGTGAGTCGAGTCGGCACGATTTTAATACACTTATTAGCTCAGATGAGATCTTTGGAGCTCAGTGTTCGTGAGTGCACTTCTGTGTACTGTGAGTACACAGTCTCTCTCTCTTTCTCTCTCTCTCTCTCTCTTCACACTCATGGTTGTGAAGAAACAATGTTAAAACAAAAACAAAGGGATTTACAAGACAGAGCACTGTTCAAGCGCTGAATGTTGGCTGAAGCACAGTTCGAAATCCAGATAAACATTTCATTGTTCTTCTGTCTTTCTCTTTTCAAATCACATAAGTTAAATTGTAAATTGTGTTTTTACAGGCAAGGATGTACGAGTTAGATGTCTGAAGGATCAAGGCAATGTTCGCATAGACTTGTGGGGGCTGAGCTTTCCTCAGACTGTAATCTGACAAATGTGGCTCCTCAAAACATAGAAATAATTCTGGATGTTTATAAAGGAGCACAGGAGGAATATGGCAGCCTAGTTAAAATTAAAATATAAAAAAAATACAGATTTTTCTACAAGGAGTGGAATTGCGGTCTGGCAGGTAGAATTGCTGCCTCTGACCTCTACAGTCCTAGGTTTGATTCCTGAGCTCGGGTTACACAAACGATGGACGATGGACTACGCTACATCTATGGTACATGGACTAAGTTTACCCTGTTGGGACCTTAAGCAAGGCCCTTAACCTTCCACTGCTCAGACGTATAACGAGATAAAAATATAAGTTGTTCTGGATATGCTCCAAATGCTGAAATCTAAATATAGTATCCCATCCAGGTTGTATTCCATATTCATGCTCACTGTTCCCAGGATAGGCGGCACGGTGGTGTAGTGGTTAGCACTGTCGCCTTGCACCTCCAGGGTCCAGGTTCGATTCCCAGCCGGGTTCGATTCCCGTCTCTGTGTGCATGGAGTTTGCATGTTCTCCCCGTGCTTGGTGGGTTTCCTCCTGGTAATCTGTTTTCCTCCCCTTCATAAGAATTCAACAAAAAATCTATAAATTAATGATGTCCTGCTTCTCAGATGGGTTTAATACCATGTAACCAACTACTTCTTCTGTACACGACTGCTGAATCATGTGCAGCACCTTATTAGACTATGAAACGTCTTCAAGTCTGTACACAGTTGAAAGAAAATCTGGTACAAATTGCTCCAGCTAATTTCTTCTCAGCCGCCATGAGATCTTCCCTACCCCTCTCTCTGTGTTCGGCTGAAAGTGGAAAGTGAATGAAGGCATGTTGAAAAGCGCTGGGATATTCTCACACAACTCTCATGTAAGGGCATTTGTTATAATAGAAGCCATGACCTCAATTTTTGACTTTACAACACAACACAACCAAGAAAGGCAGTGATGGAGTTTAATCTTGACCACTTGGCTAGATAGAGTTTCCCCAAGACTCCAGCAAGTCCAAGGAAGGAAATAGTAATGTTATATAGTTTTCAGGCAGTCTCATCATTTTGTTATATCCTGTTTCTCAGTTTTAATCTCATGTTATGTGACCTTACACAGTGAGAAAAAGACTGTGACAGAAACATGACAGCTTTATCTTAATAACACATGTTAAGTAGTTTAACTGCATTTACAGTATCATCTTATGCAGTATGGGTTCCTTTAATAAGACACAATAAAGAGCAAAAACAAAGTAAAGGAAAATAAATCCTGGTGTGGATTTGGATAGATTATTTATACATATTGCTTTTATTCACTTTTATTAAACACTTTGAACTTTTTATGCAAACTATGACATTGAGTTCTCTCTTTAGCAAAACACCACACCTGAAAAACCAATCGTATCGCTTCTTTTCGTCATGTGATCAGTAAAACATAACTATCTGTTGGGCTAAACAGCAGCTGCTGTGATTGAACTTGGATCGTTCCAAGCATTAACTTGACCTGGTTTGGTGCAATAAGGAGTCATGATGTGCTACAGTAATACTCGCTAAAGGCAATTATACACAGAGATAACATTAGAATGCTCCAAAAATTTGCAGAGTTTGTTAGCTACATATCTGTTTCTATTCATTATGTTCTGTTTTCCACTGGGATTTATAAAATATGTTTTAACCCTAAGGAAACCACAGAGATTTATGCAGCCATCACTATACTCTGATAGTGAGCTGTCATCATTACTTTCAAAACTGTAACTTGTAGAGGTCACAGGTTTGTATGGCTTATAATGTTTCTCATGATCTTCAAAATTTGTTGCTTAAAAATATAAATGTACTGTGTGCAACAAAACATGTTTTTCTAGGTTGCTGCCGCAGCTTTCAGCTTGACTTACTACAGGATGACATTTTGACAAATTTAAATCTCTTATCTATTGTGAGAATACTGCAGGATGTGAAGTTATAGCGTTTTGGTATTTGTGCTTTTGACTCAAAGAAAACATGCACAAAATATTCTCTCTCAGTTTGTAATACTTAAAAAAAAACTTTTCTTAGAACTGCAAAAATGGATTTATCTAATTTTGCTGTCAAATTGTCCAATTACACAATGTACAGTATGTCTTTCTAGAGGTGGCCGCATTATGGTTTCTGCCATCTTGAGGTCCTTGTTAGTGTGATATCTGAATAATGAATTATTTGGAATGGAATAATTTTTAACCGCTACTGCAGCAGTTTTGTGTCTCTTGGTCCCCAAAAAAACCTAGACACACCTGCTTCAAAAAGACACTAATTATCTTAAGACACTAAAGGATTTCCACAACCAGAATGTTATAATGAAAAAAAAGCAATTCAGACCCCACTCCACTATTACATTTTTTTTTAAAGAGAAACCCCCTAAGATCTTAATAAAGCAAAAAAGATTTTTTTTGTGTGTGATTACATACAGTCATTAAACATAATTTTATAACATAATTTAATATTTATTATAACTATGCTATATAATATGATGAAAAACCCTACATTATAGACTAGTATATAGTATTTGTATTGTAACATGAGTATACATGAAATTAACGTATAAAATAATTATTGGGTATGTCATCATGAAAAATAATTTCACATAGGTTCATGACAAAATCATAACATTCCAAAAGCTATTTCAGACGAGAGAGTCAGGATGTTCCTAGCAGAGCCACACTCCCCATCCAAGAAACCCGGTTCATAAACATTTGATGATGGCGTTTCCTTTCCTGACCACAACATAGCTTGTTGTCATCACTTTAGAATATTATGGTCTGGGGGTCGTATAACAAAGAAGTTGATGGCAAACAAAACAGGATGCAAGCTTTTTTTCCCCACATCCTGCTCCTTAAATGACCATTAAGTGACTTGTGCTATTTGTATTTATCACTTGTGTTTTTATAATGTGTGTGCGTATTAAATTCTTAATGGTTAGAAATAACATTATGTTCATGTTAATTCAAAGTTAGAAATCATATTAAAAGATGTTTCCTGGTCTTTAGTATCGTAGTCAATGATCCCTTTGCACTGTAAATTACATAAATAGACAACAGAAACAAGTCGGAGGGGGCTATTCGTGTTAACGGCAGTAAAAGGAAAAGAAAAGTAGATCAGGATTTTAAGAAAACGCATAATGTTCCTATATTATTGACATTGTTTTAATCATTTTCACTGGAACTATCAAAAACGTCTGCACATCACATTCCCCAGTGTTGAACACCCAGCGGCGTTTACATGAGTCTAGTTGGACTCAAATAAACTTTGCAAGTGTTAAATCAACACTGGGAATTTTACTGTGTGGGATGTGCTTGGGACTTTCTCACACATAGTCCTCGCTTCAAAAGTCGGGTAAAAGTCAGAATATTACGTTGCAATATTGTTATAATGCAATAATGCATTTGTTATGCTTAAATGGGACCAAGCATCACACCAGAAAGAGCACACTGTAGGTTACCCACAATGCCCAGCAGACAGCAATGTTATACAGTATACAAATAACAGTGTAGCTATATACTAGTCTGGAGTACCAAGCTGTTGATACTGTTAATGAGCTAGCAGGCCCTTGGGAATTTAAGATGGAAAAAATGATAGGTTTTTCTTTAAGTAATCTTTAGGTAAATTCATGGATGGTTCTGTCTATGTGGCGCACAGCACATTGGGTGATGGATATTCATCCGCTGTTTCTGTGGCAGGTATTCACAGCGTCGGGTTGCCAGTTTGATGCCCGATTGTATCTGAGCACTCAGGGATGAAGGACCTTGCCCAAGGGTCCAACAGTGGTGACCCGACGGTGTCGGGGCTTGAACCAGCAACCTCCTGGTTCGCAGTCCAACACTTTAACCACTTTCGGTAAATACCACAGTTATTTTTATTTGCAGTTTTGCATTCCTCTTTGGGCATATTTGAGAGCTTCTATTGGCACTTCTAGTGGAATTTATCAAAAGGTTACCTTTATCTCCCCTAACATTGACCTCAAGACTTTTTTACCGTTTTTTCCCCCCCTCATTATCAAATCTCCATCCATCCACCTAGAAACCTCTGTAGTCCAACTAGGGACCGTGGAGGTCAGTGCTGATTACCATTGTATTTATTCCCATTTGGATTTCCATAGTAGGACATTCAGTCAACATTCATATGTGCATTCATCATTATCAAACATAGTCTTTAAATCATGTGTCATTAAATCAGTTTGAAGTCTAAAGCTTTCCTCTTAACACAAACCAGAAAGGCTTCTATATAAGCACACACATATACATATACATGCATATATATATATATATATATACTATTAACATGTTGTTTTATTTATTTTGATTGAAATTGTCGAACCCGAACCGACAACTCAGCAGAGGTCAATGACGATTTTATATATATATCTGCTGAGTTGTCGGTTCGGGTTCGACAATTTCAATCAAAATAAATAAAACAACATGTTAATAGTAGAGACCTTTACCTTTCATCACCTTAAATCCTGATTAGTTTTTCCTTCTTCTGCACTAAACTCCAGCATGGTCTCAGACTCTACTGTGTGGAATTAATGATGAAGGATTTGGTATGTAAACTCCCACAGAAAAATAAAGCTCACTATAAGGCTGTAATAATTAGAGGGTACTCCGTGGTTAAAGGTCCCAGGTTCAAACCCCACCACCACCGCCAAGTTACCCTAGTTACACCCAAGTTACATTCAACTGCTCAAATGTACAGTATAATGAGATAAAATGCTAAAGTAATGTAAATCTAATGTAATAAAAGTTTCTGTTTTATTTAAACTTACAATCATAATTCACTTTTTTAGACAGACCTTTGGGCCTTTGGGTAGATCAGTGGTTCTCCAACCTGGTCCTGGGGGAACCCTGTATCACAACAATTTCGGAAATGTTAATTATCTGGTTATTGCAGAGCGAAGTAGTGAAGAACCACTGAGCAAGATAATGAGTGACTTAATGAGAAGGCTCTTGTTTGGGGATGTCCTGAATAATAATAATAATAACAATAATAATAATAATAATAATAATAATAATAATAATAATAAAGTGGTTGAAACAGACGAGAGGGAAAACAATAAATTTTTATATTGTACATTTAGACACTTTGCATCCTGTTGCAGTAAAAAAAATTCTTCCATTTCTTTAATTTAATCATGTATACATGTAATTTCATTTCATATAAAGAAATGGGGTTTGTGCTCAAGACTTTCACACAGTACTGTATGTAAATGGTGTTAATTATATATTTTTAGTGTTAAGAGTTGATTGTACATAACCACAGTGCCCAATGAAACTGTACAGAGAAATGTGCACACACAAAAAATTAAAAACATTAACATTAGAATTTTGAATTAAAACAAATCATTGGTTTTTGTTTTTGTTTGTACAAGCTAGTATTAAAAGTTTCAAGATTGGAATTAAAATTAAAATTACTTATAATTTATTAAAGAAGCACACGTGCCACTCAAAACACCTCCAACGCTGCAGCATCGCCGTAAACTTGCCGAATCATGTCTAACGTCTCTGTGGCAGATTTGCCGAGTTCCATGTTCGCTCTTTGTTCTAACTTGCTGTCCATGATGAAATCACAGACACAGTCAGAATAGCACCAGTTGCACGGCTCCTGACGATGGACAGACACAAGACGATGTCTTTTGGCACATTGACTTATGAGGGTTGGTGCTCCCTGTGACTGCAAATCTATATCGCAATATTTCCGGTGCTAACTAAAACACTCAAAGTATCAATTAGTGTGAATCGGTGTGAATTTGTAAGCACAACAGAGTCACTAGTGACTCGGATCTCTCTAATGAACTGTATAGCAGTGAATCTTTCTTACTTCAGCTGGAAATTCATGTCACATCACTAGAATGGAAAACATAAATCATAGAGCTCACAAATCGACATGAGGTAAAAAAGAAGAGAGAAGAAGATGCACTAAAAGAACAAGTTTGCTCACAAAACCATTTTCCAGAATTCAGGTGCTGTTACTGTGTGTTCTGTGAAGTAAAACTAGTCTTTAGGCAGTAAACAGAAAAGGAAATGCAGTGAATGACAGTGGTTACTGCGGAGGAAAATAAAGAAGCTTTTCATCCCTTTGTGAGAGTGTGTCTGTGTCGGACATTAGACTTCCTCTGCCATGTATTTTAGTAAAAGCTGTGAATAAACATGCTGTAAAAGTTTTCAGCAGATCCAGGCGAGCTCCGCTACGCCTCATTTTCATAACATGAGTCAGGAGGGCGAGATGTGGAGTTTAGACAAAGCACAATTCTACTCAGAAAATTACTCCCAGACTGAACAAACTGTAGGATTGTACAAAAAAGTTCAAGTCCTAAAATTGGCATCAGCCCTGTGTCACACCAACAGTAAAGCATCCTGAGACCATTCATGTGTGTTGTTGCTTCTTAGTTAAGGGAGTGGGCTCACTCACAATTTTGACTAAGAACACAACCATGAATAAAGAATGGTACACAAACATCCTCCAAAGCAACTTTAAGAACAGTTTGGTGATGAACAATTTTCCATGATGGAGCTCCTCACCATAAGGCTAAAGTGATAACTAAGTGGCTCGGGGAACAAAACATGGAAACATAGTACCATAGCCAGCAAACTCCCCATAGTTTAATCCCATAGAAAACTTGTGGTCAACGAACTGCAATCAGTCAGGATGTGGTCCAGAAGTTGATTGACGGCACGCCAAAGTGAAATGCAGAGATCTTGGAAAAAGAAGGGTCAACGATGCAAATATTGACTCTCTGCATAAACTTAAAGTAATTGTCAATAAAAGCCTTGGACACTCATGAAATGCTTGTAACATCTGACAAAAAGATCTAAAAACACTGAAGCAGCAGACTTTGTGAAACTTAATATTTGTGTCATTATCAAAACTTTTGACTGTACACAATAAAAAAGATAAATAAAAAATCTAAGCATCTCTAGTGTTATTATAATTATTAGAAATATTTAAGCCCAAACTCTGATAAAATTGTAAAAAATTCTATTACCTTCCGAGGAATTTGTCACGTACACAACCATACATACTGTAGAAATGTTTAAAAGTCTGCTTGCTTGTTTGATCGGCTAAAACAAGAGAGAGAAAGAAAGCAGAAAAGAAAAGAATCTAAGCCTTCAGGAGGTTTGTGTAGTTAACGGTGGTTGGCATAGTCATCAGAGTAAAAGCGAGTAAACATTGATTTAAAAGCCCACTACAATTACCGGTGTGTGAGTGTGTGTGTGTGTGTGTGTGTTTGTGTGTGTGTGTGTGTGTGGGGGGAGTGGGAGTGGGTTGGGGTGGGATGTGTGTGTGTGTGTGTGGTCCGTCTTGCATTCTGTTCGAGTAAACAGATGCGCTGAGTGACAGTCTTTTCTCTGCTCATGCAGTGATAAAGCCCAATGTAATCCTCATCACTCCCCCTCCCCCACCACCTCTCTTCCCCCCGTCCATCCAGAGCGGCACACTTCTCCATACACTGTTGTTACCTTCATTACCGAAGAGGATGCAATTTATGACTCCCATCCTTTTGTCTTCCCCTGAACGTCCTTCTGTCAGACTCTGATTGGCACTTCAGTGGCAAAGAAAATGCATTTTTACTGTTGTTTCCATTTCCTGTCTTTTTTGCCCTCAGATTACGCACACAAGCTTTTCCTCCATCAAAGAAAAACCAAGTGCGACTTCTTCTTCATGCACTTTTTTAGAAACAACAAAAAAACCCTAACTACAAAAAGAGCTTACTGTGAAGCCTTTATTTGCAAAACCTGTGATCATCCTTCAAAGTCAGAAATTCCCCCAAAACACCAGTGAAGTATGAATAAATTATTCAGTGAATATAATTATAACTCAATCTGGAACATCATTGCTATTTAGAAGAAAATAGTGGTATTGTTTATGTACTGAGCCACATGTAAATGTTATGTTTATATGAGAAGCATTCAAGTCAAACCGGGACTTGAAGAATGAAGACCTAAATTTACAGAAGACTTTAAGTGCAGGACGGTGGTGAGACTCTTAGCTGCAATAAAACATTTAAATGGTGCAAATGTTTGAAAAAAATATGTCTATTGTCTATGAATGAAGATCCTGACCGAGGTGGCTCGGAGCCAACTGCAGTAGTTCCCGTGAACATTCAGTGAACAGAACGCCTGATCCTTGAAAATCAAATGATAGCTTGTCACCAACTTGCAGAAGAGATGCATCTATCTTTGGAAACTGCATCACAATCTTGCACTTTACTGGAACTCGGCTGTGAGTTATTGCCACATCCCCCATACAGTCCTCGCTCCAAGCCATTTCCACATGTTTGGACCAATAAAGGAGTTCCTGGGAGTCCAGCGTATTAGACCTGAAGCAGGCAATCTGATCATGGCTCTGACATATGGAGAAAACTTTGCTTGATGGTGTCCAAGCACTAGTGAAACACTGGGATAAGTGCGTTAATGTTGCAGGGGATTATATAGAGAAATAAACTCTCATAACTGGATTATGTTATGTTATTCTGCACAATGAAATGTCCTGCTTTGACTTGAAAATGCTTTGTGCAGTACCATTTCATGTACACTCAAAAAATTATTCCGGCTTTATGTAGCTTTTCCATACAGATATTATATCTATTTTACTAAATTAAATAAAGTTTGTAATTTCATTAACTGCCTTCATTCACAAGAAATTTCGACACAAGTCCCAGTTTGACTTGAAAGCCTTCATAGCTGAGCAGGAACGAAATGGTATTTCTCAGGACCATGGTGCAACATAACAGTACAGGAGTACAGTATACAGAGCTACATAACACACAAGTACAAATCAGAGTGAGAAGAGTGCAGGAACATCAGGACAGTTATCAACAGGTAATACCTAGTACCAGTGGTGTCAAAAGTATTCACATTCATTACTTGAGTAGAAGTATAGATACTAGGGTTTAAAAAGACTTCTTTAGA
>JAQMYK010000021.1:15037815-15058500 GCA_030014345.1 Clarias buthupogon | reverse complement strand
ACTGTTGTTAGGTTTTACTGAGCTTGCTGGAGAATATGAGTTCTTCTGGTAACTTTGTCACACTCGCTCCTTTCTATGTTTATGCAAATCCCAGAAGCGTACATTAGGTTTTTTGTTTCCACCTGTCTTGTACTATATATTTTTTCTTTACAGCCATGCATATATTCTCCTGTAATGTTATTTATTTATGAATTTTTGAATTATATATGGAAATACTGAATGATTTTGTACATAATTATGCAGACATGATAAATATATATAACAAAATTGGCACAAAAAGGTACAAAATTGGTGTGTATATATATATATATAAAACATGTAGCAATACTGAAATTTCTGTTTCCAAGACATTTCTGTTTCGCAACACAAACATGTTCCCCCAAACACTTTTATCACTTTATTCTCCTTATTCTGATAAAACACACGCAAAAAAAACAGGTTCCAAAGAAACACTTTTGCGGAACGCAAGCTTTCGGCTCCTATACCTGTCGTCATGTGATGTACGGTTGTGTAAGCAGAAGAAAGACACTACTTAATTATTAATGTGTGAAGTTTTCAGTGCTTGTCTAATTCTATACCTCGAGGGAGCTCAAGCCTGGATCTGTCTCTGGAGCCGGGGGTTAAGATTTCTCTGTCAGAAATGGTATTTGCACATGAAATACATAGACCTTGACTTGTGTGTAACAGATGGTTATAGATATGCTGAAAGCATGCAAGGTGTGTGTGTGTGTGTGTGTTTTCGTGTGTGTTTGGATTTATGCTTAGCACATGAGCCTTGGGCTGTTGTGAAAAAATCTGAAGAAGGATTGTGTGTGTGTGTGTGTGTGTGTGTGTGTGTAGTTGCGATGGCAGGTTCAAGGAGACCACAGTGCCTCAATATATCTGCAGGCCAGATGCTAACTACTCCATCTCCTTCTTTCTTTGCCCCTCTCTCTTTTCTTTCCACTTGTGGTTACTGTGCGCCAGTCTATTCATTAAGGGGGCCTTAATGGTCACACACAGGCCCCTGTGTGTGTGTGTGTGTGTGTGTGTGTGTGTNNNGGTTAATGCTTGTCAGTGGATTCTAGTAGATTATATGTCCTTACAAGAGAATTGTCCAATCTATGTTTAACCTGGACTACATTCATATATATATATTCAAAGTGTCTTTTTTCCCCATTGTGTAAAAGCCATATTAAAATTAGACTCGTGCTTATTATAGTGATTTTTTTTTGTCTGTCTTTCTTTTCCATTCATGTCCTTTTTAGTTCCATGAATTGAAATGCCATTTGCTTTGGCACAGGAGGTCCTCATTTGGGCTTGACACAGTGTGGATAAGTGTGTGTGTGTGTGTGCGTGCATGTGTGTGTGTGTGTGCATGTATTTGTGAGTGTGTGCACCACCCACATACAGTGTATTACAATTTCTGCAAAATCCATGATATAATGAAGAAAAGGAGAAGCGAAGAAAGTCCTAGAGCTGGCTGTGCAACAATACTCTACGATCTCTACACCAGAATATTCGTTGTATGTTGGAGTTCATGTTTATATGTACGCTCTGAGAAAAGTCTGCATATGATGGGGACAAATTTCTCCAAATGCATTAAAAACCCGCATGCTAACACAGCACCATAGGAATACTGCATTGTCGGCGGGAACTTTCCCGTGACTCCTTCACTGTTTCGGGTTTCCTGCGTTGTGTTTTCTGCCCTCTCGCAGTGTCTCTATTTATTTCTTCGCAAAAAAAGTTTGCTGTGGGGGAGTTTAAAATAGTGTGTGGTAGCCCAGTCAGATGACGCACAACCACAAGCAGAGCAAAGCAAAGCAAAGCGAAACACCCTTGAAGCACAGGACACACTAATGCACAGGAAAGATCGACAGGGCCACAGCAGGATTGCGCAACATGTCCTAACACTAACACTCCACATCACGTTAAGTGCTGTCTTAGGAGGTGTAGCGAATTTTCCTCTTGAAAGCTGATCCACAATGTTTGGCCTCGTGGCACATAATGACTTCAATAAGGAACGATAGGAAGGAGGAGAAATCTGATCTCAGATCGGACAGCCTTGGAGGCCTGCAGGACTGAGGTTGGATCTCTGTGGGAGCGCAAGGTCCTGCTGTCACACACTTCAGCACTTAGGCTTTAATTACGACTGCTAAGCACTACCAGCTGGGCGGAGAGTACAGATGTTTCGCACACGCGCATACACACACACACACACACACACACATTAATGAACGTAATTCTTTAGAGATTTAGAAAAGCTTACAAAAGCTTCGACACACAGGGATGCTATACCTGAGATATGTTCTATTGCGTCTATATGAATTATGAATTATTTCACACACACATTACACACTTACATGCACCAATGTTGCCTTTACTTTATCATGCCCTGATACATTGTGCAATACTATCACAATAACAATATCACATGCAAAACATAATAAAACTAATTATACAATATTATGAAAACCATGTGCAATATTTATACAGTATATCTGGTGTGCAATATCATTACTACTCTATATGCAATATCAAATAGTATGTGCAATATAAATCATGGGTGCAATAACATAAATGTACAATACACTAAAAGAAACAATTCTGCACGTTTCTGTACAGTCTGTAGTTTTTTGTTTTTTCTATATATGTTTTATTCTATTTATATATATATATATATATGTTTATATTGTATTTTATTTCTCTTTTTTTTCCTATTGTATTTGTATCTTTTTAAATATGCAGCCACTGGAAAAACTATTTCCTTCGGATTAATAAAGACCTATCTTATCCTATCTTATCTTATCTCAGTAGTGCCTCTTATTTTTCCCATCGTCACCTTTCCCTTCCTGACTCTTTAACAGATTCCATGAAACAAATGTACTTTAATAGGCTCAAATTGGCCAGAGCTAATATCTGTGCCACAGACCAGATCTGTTCCCTATCTGTGGAGTCGTGTCACGGCTCTGTTTCTGACAGCATGTCCCTGACACTCCACCTCCCCCAATTACTTAAACCTGAGGGCATTTATCTAGGCTCATTTTTCTTTCTTTTTTAAGATTGTATATTAATCTTCCTCTCAGTGTCTCATTGTTAAATGTTGGCTTCCTGTTGTTATTTTTTCAGTTATCTTTTTGATTAGTTGTTAGTATCTCACATACTGTATCTGTGTTACATCACTGCCGAAGTCTTCTTTGGACTCCACTTCTCACAGCACGTTGTGGCATACAAACAGTCATGATCATAGGCAGATGTAGCTCAGTGGTTAAGGCATTGTACTACTGATCAGAAGGTCCCAGGTTCAAACCCCACCACCATAAAGTTGCCATTGTAAGGGTCCTTGAGCAAGGACCTTAACCCTCACCTACTCAGATGTGTAATAAGATAGAAAAGTAAGTCTCTCTGGATAAGGGCATTAATGCCAAATGCCTTAATGTAAATGTCATGATTGGATCCTGTACTAAATTTAAAACACTCATACTTGCCAAAAAAAAAAAAGGCAAAAACAGCCCAGCACCCACTTACCTCAAGGCCCTCATCACACCCTGCACCACACCACGTTCAGTCTGGTCTGACCATCTCTCAGAGATCGAGAAAGACATGTCTCCAGACTGATTTCTGTCCTGGCTCCTAGGTGAGGGAATTAACTTCCTCTAGATGTCCGTACAGCAGAGTCTCTGGCAATCCTTTAACAAGTCTTAAGAACTATCCGTTTCTTAGGTGTTTCGATTAAAAAAATCCTTCCTTACCATGTTTGACTGATGGAACTTCTAGTCAGTGACCTAGTGAATCAGTGTAAGTATATATTTATTGATGGAAACTGAAAAGTGCTTAGGCAAGTCGGACTGGCTAACGGCATCTGCCAAATGCCATAAATGTTAATGTGAATGGACTACAACACGACCTCTACCTCCACCATCAATCTTTCTAAGGTTTTAAACGTACTTTTTGAACATTTTTCCTTGTCTCTGTGTGTTTAGGTCCTGGTAAATAATTGACCTGTATCTGCATCGGCATCCATATCAACCTCTCGATTAGACTTGCTTTTAGCCTACTACAGTATATGTTCATTTGGCTATTATCTGTTAGCTTTCGCTTACTTCCTATTTTGCTCTTTTTGCTCTAAGCATGTTTTTTCTCTATCCCAAATACTTCCTTTTGTTATAAATCAGTGGTTAAACCATTGGACTACAAATCGGAAGGGCACATATACAAACCCCAGTACCACCAGTATGACAGTACTGTTATCAGTACCACAGCTGGGCCCTTGAGCAAAACCTCCAACATTCTACCATTCAGACGTATAATGCAATAAAATGCACGTGGCTCTGGATAAGGACATCAGCTAAATGCCATAAATACAAATATGGAATATGTTATGCCTTTTGTTTTTACTCATCTGTTGGTGTTGCTGTTTAGTATTTCCACAGTAGTATTTTAGCCCTACAGTGTGTTCTCTGAGAACACTCTTAAGCTTTTAACTTTAATGCAGTGCCAGATTATCAGCTTTTCAGGTTTTTTCTGTTAAACAGGAAACCATTCTGCTCCAAGTAGGAAACTTAAGGTGTTTGTCGATTTTTAGTTCCAACCCTGACTGGTCTTTCTATACAGTAGGTTCCAGTAGGTTCTTGGAAGTTCACCCATGTCACTCCATTGCTGCACTGGATTCCTGTGGCTGAAAGCAGACCCTTTGAAAGGCATGAATTGAACCAATTCCTCTTTGAAACCAGGTAGAAAAACAGAGTTTGTTGACTCCAGGTGCTGGGAGGAGCACGACTGTCCATTGACTGTCAATCAATAAGCACTTACAAATATCAACGACATATTTCTTACATTCTGTATATCCTGACATGCTTTAGACTTCAGCTTTCTTGTTGTGTATAGAAAGAATGCAACACTAACCTTGCTCCTGTATACCCTTCTGCTTTGGGAAGGGACGCCTTTATGCCAGCTTCTTTGTGTGTTGTTAAAAATGATATAGACATTAACTTGAATTGAAGTCAAACATTTTTGCACTTCCAGGAATATGGTTCCAAAACATTCTGCCTTTACAACAAATAATCTAATGTGAATACCAATAATGAACTGCCTTCTTCTTCCTTCCTTTTTTTTTTTTTTTTTCCTTTTTGAGTATTTTTTTTTTTCTTTCTTGGGTTCACCTCATTGGATTATTCAAATCGTAGGTTATTGGGACAGGTTTTACTTTGGAGGTCCTTCCTGCCGCAACCCATCCATTCATCCAGGTTTGGGATGCACTAGGTCTTAGTGACTGGGTTTTAAACTGTATAAGTGCATAGGGTTAGTGCCTTCCCCAAGGGCCCAACACATGCAACCCGGTGGTTCAAACACCCAAACCTCAAATCACCCATCCAAAGCTTTAATCACCTGAGCCACCACTCTACCCCCTATAATGTCTTTTTTTTTTTTTGTTCAGAGAAATATGTTATCATCTACCATTGCAAGCGATTGCAGCAAAGGTTATACCAATATGTAATACCCTAACCAATTGCTTTTAAGGTCCCACATTGGTTAACACAGCTTTCAGAGGACTCATCATGCATAGCTAATAGACACTGAAACATGCTGTTTCAGTGTCTATTAGATATAAACAAGTTACTGTAATACTGAGTCACACCCCACCAGAGAACAGCAAAGATGAGTAACAAGCCAGGGGAGGGGATCTTCTTATATGATTTCACATTAGGAGAATTTGCTGATCTGATTTGCTTGTTTAAGCCTCTAACAATAAAAAAAATGGAAAAAGGACAAAAAAACAGGGCATTTTCCCCAGGCTTTTTCTTTGAGGGTAGAACTAGGGAACTCATACTGCTAATGCGTTCCAATGTGTGCCTAGACAATCCTTTATTTACTTTGTTAAAGTTTGATCATTAGTAATCAATGTATTCACCTTATAAGAAAATATAGCATGGGAAAAATGAGGTGTGCCACTACACAAGCAGCTGTACAAGCTGTCTTTTGTTGCCCTCAAGCTTGAACTAGGAAATACAAAATGACCCTGATGCTCATACTGAAAACCTTTTCAACAGACCTATCACTGTAAGACTTCACAGAATACAGATGTGCATGAGCAGTGACTCATAATCCCACTAACTGCTTTCACCCAGATGATAATGGAGAAGCTTTTCAGGGTCTGGTTCCTCTCAAGGTCTATCACTTATGTTGTCTCAGTGAGCTTTTATATTCCAGCGGGGCCTCCTGTCTTCCAATCTACATTTATATTCCTGTAAAGCTGTTTACTTATATTGTCTATTCTTGAAATACATGCATAAATACAATGGAATTGAATTTTCCATTGGGTTAAACAGCTAAGATGGAGCAGTGGTGGCTCAAATGGTTAAGCCTTTACTGATTGGAATGTCAGGGGTTCAAGCACCAGCACAGCCAAGTTGCCCTGTCAAGCCCTTGAGCAAGGCCCTTAACCCTCTCTGCTCCACGGGTGCTGTATGCTGGCTAACCCTGCACTCTGACCCCTTACTGGGATATATGAAAAAATCATTTCACTGTGCTGTTAGGAACATGTCACAAATAAATGAGTCTTAATCGTATTCTAGGATCCACAAATTCAGTGGGTAGATGAACTTGGCATGAAACAAACATTGCAGTTTCAGCTATGTTTGGGATAACCACTGCTTCGTATGTCATCACAACTACATCATCGTGCCACACACTCTACAATTTGAATGACTCAAAGGTGATGCAGAACAGTTTTTTTTCTTCTTCTAAACATATTTCAGTCCCGAATTAGTCTGCTGTCAAAATAATATTACCCTTGTTGTGGAATTTATGAATAATATTGCCTACGTAGCTAACATTAGCCAGTCAGTTGCAGCATCTGGTTGTGTTTATTGCTCTGTGCATGGTTCACAGTGCCAGTGCCTTGTGCCACTACAGGGGTGTGTGTTGTGGTGGCACTGACTATAAAAAGAACAGTGACTTGAGGAAACCAGGCAGATATAAGCAACCTTTTTTTTCAAGGACATTTTAACTTGTTTATTCCCAAAGGCCCACAAAGCTGCTTCTTAAGCCATGAGCTCCTACGGAGCCTCAGACAATCTCTCACCATAGGCCCTTAAAATGGCTTCTTTTGTCTGATTTTCTTCATGCCCATGCCAAGTTCAGCTTTAGCTCATGTGCCAAGCTCAAGTCCAAATTTAATTCACCATTCTCAGTGCATGCACAACACCAACACTGCTCCACAAAGTCTGGGCGTGGGGACAGTCAGTATTTGATGGTGGAGTCGCTGTCCTGGTCTACCTGAAAAGGTGCAGCCTTTTGGGATATATGTCTTATTTCTAAGGGTTATTTCATGGTTCTTCCAAGACATTCAGTATATTTCACTTCCTGGCCACATCCTTCAAAGGACAAATTTGAAGATTGATTATGTCGTAGTGTCACGACTAAGGTTGTCCAATTTTTAAGACACCACTTCAAATGCAGCCTTCTTTACCCTGATAACCAAAGATCCAATGGTGGATCCTTCACAGCCCAATTCATCGCAAAGTTTCTTTCAAATCGGGAAAAGACTGGAAGAGATAATGGCAGAAATCTGATCCATGAGAAACAGGGTTTGGTAAAACGTGGTTAAGTGGTATTACATGACGTTACCCAACGGACCGCATTTGACCTGTTTTGCCACAACCTGTTTTATTTTTTTCTAGATCGTTGTATACGTATTTTTGCTCCATATTACATTGACATGGTGTTAAGGGCAGAAACAACCGGAAAAAAAGGAAATCCTCTGTAGACCAGACCGTCTCATTTTGGTTCGGCCCTTTGGTTCGCAGTCAGCAAAGGCCACAAGCCTACAAGAACCATGTAGGCCGCATCCTTCGAAGGATGCGGCCCCGGAATTGAGACACACCCAATACAGTATGTCTCCAGTACTTGTGTGATGTTTGGGACTCTTATTTTGACGTTTGTGTTTGCCACTGTTTCTGTTTCCACTACACTTACAGTTCTAGTGTCTGTTAAATGTTATTCAATATGTTTTTTTCTATTTTAGTATGTTTATTAAAAGAAAGTTTGAATCTAGCCTCTGAATTCCTGACGTCCTGAGCACATCCTGTAATTCAATCCTTGAAACTATTATTAAGTGCATTTATTTATTATTAGTGTGCTCAAGAGACAGTGACAAAAACAGTTTATTCTTGGAACGCATGTTGATTTGAAAGACTGCGTTAATCGACGCTGGGAAATGGGCACAGCTTATGTTATGAAATGTTCTTTCACCAGTTTGCTTGTAAGATCATATTCTTTACAGAGCGGCCTAAGAATCCATAAAAGCTACATACTGATGTTTACATAAAACTTACATAAATACCAATTCAGTGTAATTGAATGCTATGTTACTCTGGCATAATTTGATGTTTTGAATCCAATTGCCATGGCACTATTTTGTGGATTTGGGTAGGGAGAGGTTTTGCACATGTCATACATCCACTGGTGCACCACTGAGCGAAATGTTTTGCACATAATCCCCACTTTACATATTGTGAAAGGAAACATTATGCACCATGAAGTAATGGAAAGTGGCTGATGTGGCTTACCCAGTGCTGGGACACATGTGAAGGTACAATACAACACAATAGTATCAGGGGGTTCAAGTGGTGAAGAAACTTTAGAGTCTCGTGCAGTTACTTAGAAATTCAACACAAATAATATCAAACACACATGGCTGCCTGGATCCAAGCCTGAGGGAGTTACTCCTACCAGCTGGGTTTCTCGTATAGAGAGTCCAGGGACTGGGTTTGGTGGTTAAGATGAATCGTGTAGAGAAAAAGTCAACAATGGAGGAATGAAATAATAATAATGGTATGAGTTTTATAATGGAAGAAATACAATGTTTAAATGTTTAATAAGAGGCTAAGATGCATTATATATGTATATTTACGAACAAAAAAATAAATAAAAACTCAATGTCACTCACTTAATTTCCTTTATTGTATTTTTTCTTTCCCATGAACATGAATGGATAGGGCACCATTCCATCGCAGAGCACCACACACACAAACACACATACACACACTCATATACACATAGGGGAAATATCATTGTCGGGAACTGCCAAGAACAGGAAATTAAAGCTACAGCAGACACGGATGACTGAAACACTCTCAGGATCAATTAATCTAAATTTCTGCCACAACAAACTGTACCTCAAATGACAGTTTTTCATTTTAGTGGAAATTTTAAAAGTAAATGTTGAACATAAAACTTAAATACACATACCCTGCCTGGCCAAAAAATTTATCCATTATTAAAACTTGGAAGGATAGCACCGAACCCTCAACTCACAGGGACTAAATAGCTGTGTCTCCCCAAGAAAACCACTTGTTACGAGCTTAGGCTTGCTAGAAAACTATAAAAAGGTCATGTGGTCTGATGAGTCCAGATTGACCTTACTCCAGAGCGATTGGTGTGTCAGGGTAAGAAAGGAAGCACATGAAGTGATGCATGTCATGTATGGCATATCCACTGGTCAAGGCTCAGCAACGTTATGTGGCAATAAAATGAAGACAGTTCAATTCAATTCAATTCAATTTTATTTATATAGCGCTTTTAACAACGGTCATTGTCTCAAAGCAGCTTCACAAAAATGAAAGAAATTTTTTAAAAAAGAAAAAATTTTTGCGTGTATGTGTGAAAAGAATGTGTATAGATAATAATGAGATGAATGAATGAATGATGCATGAAATGTCTCTGATGAGCAAGCCTAAGGTGATGACGACAGTGGCAATACAGTAGGAAGAAACCTTGAGATGAACCAGACTTAATCAGGGAACCCATCCTCATTTGGGTGATAACAGATAGAAATTATATAACATCATGTGTGTTATGAAGGTGAAAGTGCAATATAACAGAAGTTCTTTAAATTAACATGAAGTCCAGTTCAGCACAGGGATGAGTCAGCAGGTGCAGAGGGCAGATCTGGATCAGCAGAAAGCTGACGACTGAATGTATTGTATGACCATGGTTATCACATCTATGGAGTTTTCTTCCCTGATGGCGCAACTATATTCCAGGACTTAAATAAAGACTCGTTCTGGGAGCACGAGGAATCATTTTCACACATGAACTGGCCACCACATTTTAATCAAAGCTAATGATGGTGAAATGAAATAGTGGTGTGTAGGACTCTTATTTGTCCAGGCAGAGTATACATTTTAAACTCGCTTCATTTGTAGGCTATGTGTCAATAGGCTAATTAACCCCATCCTTTCTTGCAGTGTCCATTATAGTTAAATGCAGGGCTGGTAAGGTTGCCAGGTTTACGTCATTCTATATAGTACGAGAATTGATTCAGGATAGTTGTTTGTGATTGTGATGTCATCACTGCACTTTGGTAAATCCTAAAATTAGTCTAATAAAATCCCACTGGAAAAAATATTTGATTTTATTAGATTTAAATGTGTATATTGGCTCTATGTGAATGAAATGTAAGCTAAATCCATGTGCAGTTCAGTGATTCAATTGATTTCAGAATTAGTCTGGCTCTGCGTTTTCCCAAGATACCTACTGGGAGAGGGGCAGTAAGCACAAAACCTCAATTTGTTGATTTGTCAAATTTGCAATTTGACCTCAACATTAGTATTTAAGAATTTTTTTTCAAAATATTTGAATAGAATTTCCATAAATTATTAACAATTATCTATGTTTATCTAACATTTACAGTTAAAATTTACATCGAAACCTAAAAGCTAGTACTGACTCCACACACCTCCAGGGTTGGGGCTTCGAATCTCACCTCTGGTTTGTGTGCATGGGGTTTGCATGATCTCCTGTGCTTGGTAGATTTCCTTCTCACACTCCAGTTTCCTCCAACAGTCTAAAGACATCTGCTGTAGGCTGACTGGCACTTCTAAATTATGTGCTATTATGTCCTGTGATGGCTTGTCTCAGGGTGTCTTGGATTGTCTTCAGGCCCTCTGTAACCTTACAAATCATACGTAGTATAGATAATGGATGGGTTTATAGACACAAGCCCTTTTTGTTACGTGGATGGTCTCTTCAGTTCTGACCATAAGTTTTCATGAAGCTGAATTCTGGAGACTGGGATGACCATCGATTTTTGTGTTCCAACAGTGATGTCGGTATTGATTTCTTTTTCAAAGATCCATTCATCGTCAAGTTTTAATCTCATGGCAGAGGCAGCAAACTCGAATTTATTTTCCTTAGATGTCTTTCACATAGTTTTAAGCAATTTTTAGATCCATTACCTGATTTGTGAAGGTCAACAACAATTTATCTCTTTTGTGTCAGCGAACTCTGCAGTTTCCAACATGAAAAGAATGAATCACAATATTGACAATATTATATAATAAATAGTATAATTATAATATAAATATTATAAATACATATATAAATATCAATATTATAAATCACAATATTGCACATGAAAGAATCACAATATTCTTCTAAAAGTAAATAATAATCATAATACATAATACACCTTAAAATAGTAAATCCATCATGAATTTGGTTTGCATTTAACACTGCATCAATTACACTGTTTTCTGGGATTGCCACAAAGAGTGCCCTAGACACTGTAATCTCTCACAAGACAACAAATCCATTATCCATTATGCTGAAATTAAACAAGTACTTGACGTAGCTTCATATAAAATCCAGTGTACAGTATGTAAATTTTATACGTTCATTAGCTTATTATCTACACTAGGTAATTATACTTGTTTCATTAATATCTAAGAGATTTATTTCACATAATTAAACATATTGCTGCTTAATGCAAATGTACAGTAATCTTATAACTAGAGACAGTGAAGGATTTCAACCTTATCTCTATTTCTATCTGCCCCGCTGCTCTCTGATCAAAATAGGTCTTACTGAAAGTGTGAGATCACTTCTAAATCCACTTCAATATAGTGGTGCAGTACACTTTTCACACTAAGTGTGCAAAGAAGACACTTTTAAAAATCCTTCATGAGGAATCAATGTGTACCGGTGAGGATTGAGAGGCTACAAGTGGGTAATTTCATCTTTTAACCAGCAGGGGCTGTGTGACTCACCCTTATATTACTAAATAGTGCTAGAAATACTAACACCTTTTCATTTCCTTTACTCTAGGTACATAGTTAAAATGACTTGCATTGTTTAATAAAACAAGTGTCACAGATTATAATAGACAGTTTCCTAAGTTTCCTTAGGTACAGTGGGGCAACACCCTAGTCATTGACAGTTGTTGGGTTTGGCACAGGTTTAACACCAGATGTCCTTCCTGACCCACATCCAATGGCTGGGTTTTTGGGATTAGGTACAGTATGACTCGAACCCCAGCCTTTTTCATGGCAGATCACTGAGCCACCAACGCCCCCTAGTCATTGACAGTTAGTAGTACTACGGTGAAGTAACTAGGCATTAAATATTGGTAATAAAGTGCATATATCTAATACAAATTTATTGAAACAAATTGTACATTATAACATAGGAAAATGAAAGCAAATCTTTACATTTCAACCAGTTTCTCCAAATGGCCGGGGATAGAATGTAGTCTTGTGAAGGAAGTCGTTTGGGATATTGCTGATAAACTCCTGAATCCGTGCCTCCAAGTCCTCCAGTGTGCGAGTTCTTGTCCCGTACATCTCCTCCTTTGAGTGGCCCCACAGGAAAAAAAAATCACATGGAGTGAGATCTGGACTTCTCAGAGGCCATTCACGAGGTGCAATGTGCAAATTATCTTATTCACACTATACTGTACTACTGGATCCTAGTTAAGTACCTCAGTTAAACCTACAGGTAGAAAAAAAAAATATGGGGTTGGTTTTGTTCCACATAACACCATAACACATTTTGTAGTTTAGCAGTGTTTCTGCAATAAAAAATAAAATTTAATGAATAATAATGAAACATTTTTATTCGACACTGAAGTCAATAATCACAATAAGATCTTTTAAAACTGCATGCTAATGTAACATAAGGAAAATCCAGAGATGCCAATTTACCTCTTTGATGATGTCAGAAAAGTCTGAGGATGAACAGAGAATTTGTAACAGAATATGAGAAATGTAGCTCTCTTTTTTTCCCAGGAAGAAAAGACAATGCTAAGTTTTTACCTGAAGACCTGAAGAAAAGCGGCCAACACAAAGATCTCTAGGGTTGTGTCCCAGAAATGTTAAAAATGCAAATGTAACCCCTAAACCACTTGAAGCAGTTAATTTGGATTAAATTATCATGTGTGGAAATATTTGTGATTTAAAGGTCCCATATTTTACTATTTCTATAACGAGTTCACCTATGTCTCAGAGCTTCCCCTAAAGTGTTTGAAATACCCTCAAACTAATTTTGTTTTCATATCCCCATCTCTCCACCAGAGCAAAGCACAGTTGAGCAATAAGGCAGGGGAGAGGTATCCCCTTATATGAGGTCACAATATTGGTTTGTTTAAATCGTGACCAATACAAAAATAGAAGCAGGACAAAAAGCAGGATTTTTTCCTCATGTTTTTGTTTGTACTGTACATGCACACGATGTCTAAAAATTACAAAAGTGCGTTTTGCATAATAGGTTCCCTTTAAGATATAAACTTCTATTATTAAAAAAAAACATTTAAAAGCTTTTGGTTTATTCTCTCATTGTCTGCCTCATTTTTTGTACATATTATGCTATGAATTAATTCTAAACATTACTTCTTTTGCCATCCTAGCAGTCCATACATCTATATTCACTTATCTGCATCCATCTAGTCTCTGCATCTGAGCATGCATATGAGAATAAGGAGTTGGGGGAGGGAGGGGTGAAGCCATCTTAGTTTGGGGTTTCAAACCCCAAACAAATTTCATTGTTGGTGTGACTGTCCTTATTAAGTGGCTGCAGTGATAGATGCACTCATTTTGAGCTCAGTGGCCCTATTAAATACCAACCTTCCTGTCACACACCTCATTGCCACACAGCCCTCTCAGCCTTTGTAAGATCAGGGAGAGCTGCATAGGCACTGTGTATCAAGTCATTTTATTTTAACATTTAGTCACACTTCGCTTTTTGCATTCATCTTTCTTATCCTTATTTTTCATTTCTATGTATTTAAGAAGTGTGTTATTATTTTATTTTTGGAATGTTAAATTAAGTATTTTTCACCCATACAGTAACTAGATGACTCACTGATTATGACATCACTAGTGGCACAGGCTGATGAAGTACTGCACAAAATAATACAGTACACCACATGCAATTGCTGCACCAAAAGGCCTATGATCATCTCCACCTTCTGTCCAAAACAGAACATGTGTTAGGATAATGTTAGGTACTGGTGTCTGCTGTCAAATTTGGTTAATTCTAAAGGGCAACTGGTAACTTTAGATTGTTGTAAATAAATATTGACATATTGTGTTTTATTGTCATTAGCTTATATATATATTGAAACAAAATGTTGTTTTTCCCGTACCATACAGTAACAGTATGCAAGACTACATAAAATGCAAAAACACAACAGTGCAAGAAAAAAAAAAACATACATGACAATAAATACACAGCGCATGGACAATAAGCTGTAACTGATTGATTAGTATTAACAGGAACACTATTGCCAGGTGAACTGTACTGTACAACATTGATCACCAACTACTTTGTGACTACTTTGTGACCCAAGGCTCATCCATGCCCGCATGGACAAAAGGCCAATTTGGCTAAAAAATTTAATGATGGCCACAATAGAAAGGCACCAGAACACCCAGCAGACAGCAGACTACGGGGCCCAGAAGACAAAGAGCCCAAAGCCGCTGACTTGGCCTCCAAACTACCTAGATCCCACTCCAATCAAGCATTCAGGTCTGATCCAAGGAGGCCACAGTCCTGGTATCAGACACATCACACATCCAGAGGCACTATGGAGCCAGATACCAAGGGGACAGAGCTGCCCCAGTGGCACAAGAGGAAACCCCAAACCAAGGTGGCTTCAAAGTTAAGGGTTTTAATGTTATGGCTGAACTGTATATAAATACAGAATAAATTTTGGTGGAAAAATGAGTTCTATGGATAAAAATATGATGGATGTAACTTTGTCAAGTGTAGGTGTGCAACATTTTGAGTCATACTGGACTACGTGATTGATAAGCCCAGGAGAATATTGAGACATAGCAGGATGTTGAGTAATCTGACTGCTTGAGGAAAGAAACTCTTGCTTAGTCTGCTAGTGGTGGTACAGTATTAATGCTCCTGTATGTTCTGCCAGAATCCATGGGAAGGGTGAAATGCACTGTTTGTATACTAGTGGCTTTGTGAATGTCGTGGTTGTTGTAAGAGACACTGATGGAGACCCTTTTCAGCTGTTCTCACAATCCACTATAAGACTGTGGATTCACAGTCCCATACAGTAGCACATGGCCAGGATGCTCTCTATTATCCCTCTGTAGAAGGAGATGAGGATGGGAGGGAGGCATGTGATATTGGAGGTGGGTCTTTTTGGCCAGACAGGTGGTATTAAAAGCTCAGAAAAGTCTTTCTTCCACATCAAGAAACTTGAAGCATCTGACTTTCCACAGTTACACAGCTGTCATCTACTGAGCTCCTGCTGAAGTCAACAACCATCTATTTATTCATCTCAACATTTGACCCCTACAATTAAATAAAGTCAAGGGTAACAGATGGGAATGTTCTAAGAACCCTATCGTTAGGGTACAGTCATCCTTCCATCTCTCATACCACAGCAGTTCGTCTTTGTAGAAAAAAAAAAGATGGAGGATTGAAACCCTGTATTAATTATAGCGGTCTAAAGTGCTACCCATTTATATCTAGTACCATTAGTGCTTTCAGTGCGGAACAGTTGCATGGCCCTTGACTTACATATAACCCATAATCTCATTGGGATTTGTGAAAGGGATGAGTGTAAGATTACTTTCATGAAAACCTTGAGACACAATGAATACCTGGTAATATTCTTATGGTTATATCTAATATGTCTTTAGTTTTATCCAAACTTCATACCTACTGTATCTACCACCTGTATAATAGTACATAATAGTAATTGTTTCAGTAAAAGATTTTCTAAGGCCTGCTGTCTTTTAGCTTTAGCACAACTTGCTACTACTATGGAGACTGCAAGAAAAATATTTTAAGAAGTGTTACTACAGATACTATGAACAACACATGCTGTCCACCTTCTACACAAGCAGTCTAAGAAGAATCCTATAAGTCTTTTTGGCTCACCAATCACCACTAGGAAAACAAGGCTACAATTAGGGAACAACCTAAACAACCCTCTTTTGGACACTTGAGGGCAAGCACTAGAGAGGACGGCCAAAGACAACATGGAGACCCATCATAGTGGTCGAAGCCAAAAAACATCAGCAGACATGGGGAACCCTACAGAAATTGGTCAAGGCAGAATGGGGTGGAAGAACTTCACTGCTGCCATACATGTCATGGGCTAAGTGGTTTAGGTGTTGGATGACCGATCGCAAGGTCACAGAGTCAAACCCCAGCACCACCAAGCTGTCATTGTTGAGCCCTTGAGCAAGGCCTCCAAACCTCAACTGCTCAAATGTATAAGGAGATAACTTTAAGTTGCTCTGGATAAGTGCAGCTGCAAGATGTCATAAATGTAAGGTACTATGTCCATCAGAGGACTTTTTGATTATTTAAAAGAGGGGTACTGTGATAAGAACTCAAGTCAGTTCACGTTGATCAAAAGATTTTGGAGTCTTTGAGGTTCTCGCCCATTTCCAGGTCACTTCCTTGCTCTCAGCTACGTATATAAACCACCCGTGGAAATGAATTCAATGTCAAACCTTGTTAACGCCATTCTTGTGTTTTGGGTAAATTCTTAGTCTCTCCCTGTTGCTTTGATTTATCAACTTTGTTAATTAGAATACACTTTATGCTGTTACTTGTGATTTTTTACTTGTGTTTTCACACCAGACTATGTTTGTGCACGTGGATCCTCACATACTTCATCTGCGTCTCCATTGTTACCCAAGTGCTGTGGTATAATATATGCAGAATTTTATATACTTATATATACACTCGCTGTGTGTTGTGTGTATGCTAATGAATGAGAAGTGTATGTTGTGATGTTTGCCCCAACTTCCCTTCTCCTCCTCCTTCCCATTTACTGGCTATTCTTGGAATGTCCAAATTATAGTCTGTCAGTATGTGGCTGGGAAGTGTGGTTCTTAAATTCTACTTTTCCCCTCCAATCTGTTTTCCTCTTTCGCCATCTTTCTCTCAACCCCCTCTCTATGCACATTTTTTATTGGTCATAACACTACTTCATCTCCTTCATCACCCACTTTCCTTGTTTTATTGTTTGCTTCCTTTTTGGCCAGGTCTTAGCAGGCTGTAACATTTACAATTACTTTATTCAGACATTCTTTCTTGTCCTTGCCCTAGTCATTCATGATGTTACTTTTTAGAAATATTCTCTATTCAGATTGTTTTTTTTTTAATAAGGCATATTCGTCGCTCATAATCCCCCCTCCATGCATTGTTTGCTTTCATCTATTTCCTTTTTCTTTCTTTCTTATAATTATAACAGGATCCATAAATGATTAAAAGCCTTAAGTATAATCTCAAAAGTGTTGGTAAATGTGTGAGATTAATGTTTTTTGTGTGTGTGTGTGCACAGTTTAAACTAGTTCATTGTGTTGCTTACTCATCTCTTCTTGCTCAAGACCAGATAGTTTGGGATGTAGAGCAAAGTTAAATATTAAACACATGCCGGGTGGAGTTTGCCTAAAACAGTGCTGTGTTTCAGTTATTTATGATTTTAAACTTAAATGTTCTTTTGTGATATTGGCTTGAGTAAGGAGCAGTAATAAATCCAGCATTAAATGTAAGACAGTTTGATTTGCAAGGGGAATTCATGTCAAACTGGGATTTTTGATTGCGCAGAATAACAGAACTTCTCTATACAATCCCCTGATACACAAATGCGCTTATCCTAGAGTTGCACCATAAAGGAAGTAAGCTTTCTCCGTATGCAAGAGCCATGATTGGTCTACCTGCTTCATGTTTGAAACGCTGGCCTCCCAGGAATTCCCAGGAAATGTCTCAGGGCTAGATCAGGACTGTACAGAAGATGTTGCAATAAGTTCCTGTAATGTGTAAGTGGTGTTGGTCAATCGCTGTGAGTACAGTTCCCACAGACGGATGAGTCTCTTCCACAAGTTGGTGACAAGTTATCTAATGCAACATTCTATTTTTGCTACAGCTACGAGTCTCATCACTGTACTGTATTTAAAGTCTCCTGTAAATGTCAGTCGCTTTTACCCCTTCATTCACCAGAAATTTCATCACAAGTCCCAGTTTCACTTGAACGTCCCTCATAACTACAATATGCTATGCAGATAAAGTTTTTTGTAATTACGTGAAAATGAAATGCCATTTAAAGCCTGTCTCATTCGGGCACTCCCTCAATAAGTCCCATATTCATACATACATAGGACATTTTGATTACAAACTCATTAATGTTTTATTGAAATCAGTTACTGCTTCACTGTTCTGTAACAGGAAAATCTGCTGATCCATCGCTGCACTTAAGTATTAGGATTAAACAGTGCTGAGTGTGAGCAGATTCTTAATGTGTGTGTGTGTGTGTGTGTGTGTGTGTGTGTGTGTGTGTGTGTGTGTGTGTGTGTGTGTGTGAAGGGTGTGGGTGAATGCTTGGGTGCGGTTGTTTTTGTGCATTCACCCCAGCTGTTGGATGCATTGCAGATGTAGCAGCAAGAAGAAGAAAAAAGCTGATTATTAGCTGCAAAACAGTAAAGTGAGTAAAGAAAAAGAGAGACTGAATAAAGCATAAAAACAACATTAAGCAAATGAAAGCAATTAAATTATTACAGAAAATTAGTACAAAATGACCACAGGATTCAAAGGAATGGATTCACTGACCATGTTTTTAAAGAAAATCTTATAATGGCTGCCTTCTGAACTGGTTTCTGACAATAACTGTGAGTTCACTGTACTTCCGCGGCCTTCCCGCAGAGTATTTATGGTACATAAAGACACAGATACAGGTGCAGGTGCAGCATTACGCTCACAGTGGCTTGTGGCAGCATAGTCAGCATCTCACATTTCTACATCAATTCATAACTTGTATGAAATGCAGATGTAGATTTCTTTAAATATCCCACTCGGTTTACTTTACACCACACTGAGACAATCATGATTTAAACCTAGTACTCTGGGTAGGCTGTAATTAGATTTAGTTAACTTTTTTTTTATACTACTTAAATGTTGCCACTTTGGAAGTCCAACACTACAGTTCATGACCTTATGATTTGGCACATGGACGTCAACATGGAGTAGACCACCACCATGTGGAATCCATGCTAGGAAGAACTAAGGGCAGTATGACCACCAACCTCCACTTCCATGTGATGACTCTGGCACATTCAGCCACAATATTTTGTGCACTGATTTCCACAAGAAGTAAAAATTCTGGAGGAAAAGCTTGTCGAGTAACGATGCTGCTGCAGGCACAAGCAGAGGACAGGCATGTCCTTGTAGCTTGGTGCCGTCCAGAGGTGTTCCACTAACTCAATCTCACCAACATGGGCACCAGGTTGATCACCAGGTGTTCGCCAACTTTTCTGTGCTGGCAACAGTGATTGTGATTAGCTTGAAACACATACTGTAGCTGTTGTCAGGTGTTGCCCAGCAGCTGGACGTTCTGGATGTCCAGAACCCTGACATGACTAGACTGATTCCACAACACCAAATTAGCCCAGGAGCACCCGCAGCATGCCAAAACAACAGCAGCGTATGTTCTCATTATCATTCCATTAACATTAAATAGATACCTGTCGCTGGGGGCTTTTGTGCAGGAAGTGATCAAACTGATGGTGCTCGAGCAATTCATTGACTGTCTGTCACAAAGGTACAACAGATTGGATCCAGTGCCACTCCCCAGTGTCACTCACAGATGATTACATCCCTCTGCACCAGTATTTACCTATCTATCAATTTAATTAGTCAACATTATTCATAAGCTCGTTCATGACGACACTCAAAATTGTAACAAGTGACTTGAACCCCTGTTGTTTGTAATACAAGACGTTCCGCAATCCGCCACAAGGCTTTCACCTTTTGAATTATTATACAACGGAAAGCCCAGTGGTGCCCCAGACATCATTCATGTAAATTGGGAGACGGGACCTTCTACCAGCAGAGATGAAATTCAGTATATTCTTGACCTAAGAGCAATACTTCGTAGACTGGTTCTGTTAAAACACAGGAGACTTTGTTGCAGTTTCAAGGACAGCAATCCTGGCTGTAATCACTTAGGAAAATTTACACCGGAAAATATGGTCTTTGTTTCATTACTCATGCTGAGCTCTAAATTGGGACTCTTTGAGGTCACTCAGCGATTTGGAGACACATCCAGCAAAGGGATACTATAGAGGCGATTTACTCAAAATTCACCACCTCATTCTCTTAAATCTGTGGAGAGAGGCAGCTCAATTCACTCTGGTCCCCTGTGGAGACCACATCTCACATCACAGTGAGAGCAGATTGGCAAGTTGCAGAAGGAATGTTCTGACATGTTTTATCCTGAAAATGTGATTTGTGATGAACTCAAGGCTATGCTTGACATGAATGTAATCAAGGAGTCGCGCAGTGATTGGAACAGCCTGGTGGTCTTGCTTGATGCTAGGCACATCTCGCTTTCATTTGACACCAGATTAGAGATATTTGGATATTGGCAGATGCCCTTGCCTCCCATGTTTTCTG